>WEIU01019288.1:111349-164775 GCA_013389925.1 Aegithalos caudatus
AAAAAAAAGAAAAAAAAAATCTGTACAATATGGAATATCTCCAGCTTTAGTGATAGTGTGTGAGTGTTTTTGTGGGCAGAAATTCCATGAAGATTGTAAATTAATTTATGATAAAAAGACCTGGACAGAATTTATGTTTTTGTTGTATGATTTACTATCCGTGAGGAAAAGAATTATTGTTTACTTCTTTGTGATTAAGTCTTACTGATTTTCTGACATGTCTATATTTAAGAAATCAGAGTCCAAACACATAATAAAAATTAATTTTCTATCACTTCCTCTAGCACCTGGGAAAACCATGGCCAGGAAAACAGGATTGTTTCATGTTTCCCTGGAAAAGATCCACAAATCTGTGTCTTCCATGCTTAGAAAAAAAATTTCAAAAAGTAAAAAATAATCAGTTCCCATTTGTCCTTCTGACCTATCTTCTCTGAACACAATTTCAGTCGAATTTGACATCTGCTTTATAACACGTGAAACATTTTTCCTATCAGTGGCACTTCATCTGTAATTTTCCAAAAGACATTTATATTTTTAAAATTTCTATCTCAAACTATCCTCGTGGCAATTTTCCTTGATATTTCCAGTGTCTGGGTGGGCAAGATCTTACCTCTTAAGGCAGTAAGATTTACTTTAGTTTCAAAGCAATTTTAAAATCACAGGGTTTCTAGACATAGGATTTTTAAATAATGCAACTTCCTGAAAAAATTAATTTCAACACGGGTAGGTTTATTATTTTCACATGATATAATTTAGATGTTTTCAAAAAACATCTATGAGACACTGATATATCATTTTCCCTTTCATATTTTATATACATGTGTGTATATATATGTATATATATATATAATATTTCAATTATTCTATTACATGTATTTCAGATCTCTCTTCAGAGGCATGCAAGAACTAGTCCTTTAATATTTGCTTTTTATAGAACATGTAATGATGAAAGGCATAAAGAAGAGGAAGACAGCTGAAGGCTGTGAAGGAGTTTTCACAGGTCTCACAGAAAAATGTTTGTTAGAACTAGATTTTAAGGTGAGATTACATGAACTTTGAATACAACAAATACTTTGGCAAAAGGAAAGCAGAAAATATGTGATGAGATCTTTCTAAAATAAATGATCTTTATTGATTAGACCATTGGTATATATGAGGGAGATGTATTAATTCCAGAGTACCTGCCATTCCTTAATTCATTTGTTTACTACAAGTGAAAGTAAAACTGGAGCAAGTTTGCAGAAATATTATAACACAAACACTGGCCAAGCACAGGGGATCAGTATGGACCTTTGTCCAAAGGAAAAAGTCTAATCTGAAGTGAAAATTTTCTTCAGGATCTGTTTTGCTTTGTGGAGGAGGCTGTTCCCAAAACTGTTATCTGGCCCTAAACAGTGCAGGTTTGCAAATTGACCTAACACAAGGCTGACTTTACATCACACGAAGTTTGGGTAAATGTTTCCCTGCTGGTCAGAAACTTTCTTATGCTTCAAGATCCTTTTCCAGGTGCATCTTATGCTCCAAAGCAAAATTCTTACAGATGACTGTCACTTCAGCTGTAACTTGTAGCAGTAGTTATTGGGTGTACTGTGACAGATTTGAACATAAGTGCTACTTAGAAATTCAATCACCTCCTGATCCAGTTTACTACATTAATAGAGGTAGCCTTAATATCTAAATAAAACAGAATGGCCCAGGTTTTTGGGTAAGCTTGAAACTCATGCAGTTGACTTCAAAAAGAGCAGGAATGTATGCCTTTTTCTGTCCCACATACATGATTTACTTAATTTTGTCCATAAGCTATTATCAGTAATCAACATTAGTGTATTTATTTGTTTCAAGATATCAACCAAAAATAATAAAATATTCATTTTACCCTCAGGGAAACAAAGCAGAATCAAACATTCATATAAAGCATTAAGCCATGATTTGCTTCATTTACTGTGTGCAGTTCCTGTCTTGTGGAACATTTGTTTCTTAGTATTTCATGCTCTACTCTGCAGGTTAATCACATGAATCCTCACTGGCACTGCAAAAATCATAAGGCTCTCTAACTTTGTATTTATTATATGTTTAATACTTGTAAGAAGATAAAAATATGTGGAAAACTGACTCCATGGTGTAAGTCATGTGATGGGAAGATGGCCAATTCAGAGAACTTGCAGACACACTGCACATTTTCAGGAAATTAATTAAAAATGTTCATATCAAAGGAATGGGAAAAAAGCCAACCCCAAACAAATCAAAACTAATGGCCAAGAAATTTTAAAGCAGATAGTGCTTTTCCTGATAAGCATACTATTTACTGCTGTTACTTTTACTGAAATAGTGTTTTCCTCCTGATGCACCATTCAAATGTTAGATAATGGAACTGGATGACAAAAAATAATGTGTTTGGGTTTACCCCAAACTTAATATCCAGTAATTTTGACGGTTTTCTCAAGTTGGCTCTGTTTTTAGCAAAGTTTATTTTTTGTATTTGCTTATCTCAAATCTGAAGGACCCAGCAGGGGCTGCAAGTAGAAAAGCCAAAATACTGTTGGAAAAACTTTGCTTTTAGTATTTCTAATTCACTGAGCAGAGTTAACTCTCTGAAGGAAGATTGTTTTGGAGTAGTGTAGTCTCTGTTTTCAACCTGATGATGTCCATTTACAAGTGCTTCCAGCTTTTACCACAGCTCGCTAAATTTTGGTAATAATATTATTTCAGAGAGATTTTTCCTTATGACAACATTAATTGAAGGGGATCAGAAAAATATAGAATATTCTTAAGAAAAAGAAGAAGGTCTTCCTTCATAATTTGAGATCCAAGATTCTAAAGCCCATTGAATAGTACATTTCAGCCAAATCCCAATGTCTCCTACAATACTGGAGAAAAAAATGTTGAACCTACTTGCACCTGCAGAGTGGTCCAGCTGACAGAATTGAGGTATTAGGGGATACTGCACTATATGTGAATAATTAATGAGGCTGAAGTTAATAATATGGTGGAAAACATTCTCTTAGGTAATAAGCATACATGAAAATTTCATGAGTACTTTGTAATATTTGGACTGACTCTTCTTTAAATGATTTTTTTGGGGGGCTGTTTTAAAAAGGCAAACCATATAATCCAGAAACCCTCTAGAAAGCCCATCTTCTAGAAAGTACCAGGAAGATGTGGGCATTACAGCTGAAGGAAAGAGGAGTGGAGCACTGCTGGCATGCAGAGAGAAGAGCTGCAGAGTGTCAAGGGTGATGGCTGGTGGTCAGTGTGGCAGCTCTGTTGGGGCTGCCCTTTTCAAATTAGTAGTTTTGTCAGATTTTGCATTTCCCATTGCAGTCAAAGAATGCATGGGATGCTTCACCTCATCTTTGTGTAACTTGAGCAGTTCCAAATACACACTTCATAGATTTTTTGTAACACTTTTGAAAGTCCATTAAAATGACAAACCCACCCTCCACCAAAACCAATATCTGGTGGCTCTCATACCTTGCTTAGCTTGAGATAATATTTACTCCATGCTATCTGATCAGATCAGCACTAAATGAGGGGGAAAAGTACAGCCTGCTTTTAATTAGTCATTACAGTATGAAAGTATGTAAATAAAGAAGCTATCATTTGGTCAAAGTAGTTTGTCTAATACCAACTCAAAGTCCTGCAGGGGATTTCCAAAAGTAAAAATGGAGAAAGAATATTTGCCATAATAGAAGCCTTATCTTTCCACATTGAGTTAAGAACTCCAGATGGGCAGATGAAGTATTAAGTAAAGCACAGAAGTAATTAGTTTTTCATATTGATTTAATTCTGGCCTCTAAAAATTGATAAAGTAATTAACTGAAAAAGAGTACAGAGTATATGTAGAAATAATGTAGCTTTCATTTAATAAGTAAAATGGAAAAACAGTGGAAGCTCTAAGAGGGGAAAATTGTCCAAATATTGGGGAAAGTATAGAAAACAAACAGATTTTCAATCATAATTTCTAGAGTTGTATGGATAAGCCTGTTGCAATAAATAGAAAACATTAACTGAAAATAAGAATGGGATTACAAAATAAATTTATCACTCATCCTAATGACTTATACTTCTGTCTTGAATAAACACCTGTTGCCTGTATTTGAAGCCTGGAATTTTCCCAGAGTCTTCCAGCTCCTCCAAACCATGACAGGACTTGTTCTCTTTGATGAAGCTGGTTAGAAAGCAAATTGTGCAGCTCAACAGCCAGAGGACCATGCCTTGTGCTGTCTCTCTGAGGTTTGGACACTTGCTGTGGATCACTGAGGTGATCTTGGAGCCTGATTGTTGCTCTGGACTCTTCTCTGCTGATTGAACTTATAATACAAGTGCAGATGTTGGAAGCAAAGGATAGCCTGTAGGACTGTGCCTTCCTGTACTGGCAGGGCATAGCTGGAGGTACTGGTGCTGGACAGGAGCAGTGAGGTGTAGCTCACACACTCCCCTTACTTGCAGGGAAGGCTAGGGCAGCTTCCACAACTGGGAGTGGGTCTCCAGATTGAAAACAATCCTCTTGCATGGAAAAATGCAGCTTCCTGCTGACCAAACCAGTCTGTAGGCTTTTAGCAAATCTTACACTTCTGATCAAAGGTGTTCAAATGGAAAGAAGTCCCATCACTGGCATTCAGTCTATAATAGCTTATAAAAACCTGTTCACTCATTCTGGAGGGCAACGCTGGGAGTCAATTTGAATAAAGCACCTGTTGAGTAAGAAGACTTCTTAAAGAAAACAGATTGTTGTGGTTTTTTGGTGTTGGGTTTTTTTTTTTTTCCTCACATGCCCATTGACTAATGGCTTGTGGGTGGTAAACATTTTAAAATGTCACCTTGTACTTGGGTGCAGACACATTTTAAACATTGTCTATGGCACATTTAAGTGCATTTTGTACAGGCACAGCAGACTGTACTGTCTGGTATGATTGCCTGGATTTTCCTTTAGTGCTCATAAATTCAGTGACAGCAGTGAAGGAGAGCTTTTTGCAGAGCAGGTCTTCCTGTCCTGCTACAAAGCAACCTACCTTCAGTTGTGGAAATATCTGCAATAAGAAGCAGAAATTATGTGAAAATAAGCTGTACATCTGCTTGCTCTCAGCATTTAATCCATCCTGAGGCAGGCACATATCTACTCACTGCCAGCAAAGCCACGTTCCCACAGCTGCCCTTAGACAAGTGCTGGTTCATGGGCGTTGCCTCTCACAACTCCACTTCTGTCTTGCCCTAATTTCCTTATTTTCTCTCCCTAAAATTAATAATTTTATTTTCCTCCTCTGTGTTAACAGATTTATTTTATACAGCTTCACACATTGCATCTAACATGAAAAGTTTGCATGTTGGTCAGAGCATCTTTGTGCCTCTTTAATAGAAGTAAAGAAAATCTACTAACACAATTCCATTGTTCGCAGCAGAAGAAAACTGGAAGGAGCAGCATTCAGTCTGACGCTGCTGGTTCTCAGATCCTGCCAACAAACACTCAGCAAAAACCTTTGCTCTACTTTTTAGAAAGAAATTAACACCACACATTAAAAGATAATAAAAAAGTAAATGAATAACAAATTAAGTCACCACAAGTTCACAAGTCTTTGGTTTTATCTCAGAAAAATCTGGCAAGGGTTATATGTCTATTTTACAAAAGGAATTCTGAATTAAAAACTCCCTCAGAACTTGCACAGTCAAAATTTACAGGGAGCAGAGTTTTGTTCAGCCTGTTTCTGCACATACATTATTTGCTAGTGACACAAGATCAGGTCCAAGAGACCATAGACACACTGAATCTATAATGCCACTCTGCCCTAAAGCTCTGCTCTGCTCTGCACTGATCCATAGATGGCCAGGTCTAGCAAATTTACTGAGATCAGTTAGAATTTACAGCATCAGGGTGAAATATCTATCTGGGCAGAGGAGTTCCCAATGATTTTTAAGGGAATTGCAGGAGAGCGGACTACATAGCTGTGTGATGGCCATGCCTGTCTTTCATCCAATACCTTATATTTTTCAAAACATTTATTCAAAACTGTATCCATACCTTTATTTAATACATTTTTAAAATTCACTTGATTCATGGTAAAAATTAATTCACTTAGGAATTCCTACAGTGAGGTGCGCTAAAACAGGTGTGATAAAATTTGTGTTAACTTTGCACCTTTGTGCCCTGTGTCCCTTTCTATTCTGTAGATCTCATCACAAAGATTTTATCTTTTTGCCCTTCAACTTCACATTGTATGATTGTATGGCACTCAGTGTTTTGTGCTAATCCAAAGTAAAGCACTCTGGTGTTTTTAAGCATACCTAAACAAAAAGGCACAGTTTTCAAATTCCTCTGCCCCTGCCTTGACACAGCCTTAGCATTCTGTATGTGGTATGACACAGTTTGTTGAGTGCAGGGCCTCTCATCACCGCTGGCTCACACAGCTGCATGTGATGGCACACATCTGTCCCACAACTTGGCTCTTCCTGGATGACCAGAGCAGCCCTGCCCTCACATTACTTATTTGAGTGTGGGGACCTTGTGGTGAGTCATACCCAAACAGAACAGAGGTATTTCCATAAACCCTTCCCATAAAAGCTGTATAGAATGGCGTTCTGGTTTAGGAATGGCATTCCCCAACTTAGTGTTCCTGCAAAGCCACTCCAAACCATGTTCTGCTCACTCACATTACCCTTTACATCTTGCCCAGATCCTGCACATTCCATGTATACATACATACATAAATACATACACACACACACACACACATATATATGTATGTAAGCACTGGCATAATTTCCATAGTCAATGGCTGTCCCTCCAAAATGACTGTTGAGTTCATTTAGTCCTAACAGTGGGCTCTATCCATCCTACCTGACTTCCACTGCAGGAGTGCTGGTGTGTTGTCAGGTGGTTTCAAGCCACATAAGGACCTCATGGATGGGGTATCTGGAGCGGTCCATACCTTCTGTTCTTGGTAGTTATGGCATACAGTGGCAGTGTCATTCAGCAACCAGTATTATAAAATTCAAAATTACAAACTTTTTCTGCCCAAAAAATCAAATCCCTTTGAGGTAAAAGTATTTCCCTGTCCTTCTGCATTACCCACCAAATGCACCCAGGTCCCTGAACAAAATCCCACAGATGTGTTTGCCTTGAAAGCAGGACTAATCCCCTAATATGTTCCTCATATGCACGGCAGGGACTTCATTCCCTTCTGTGGTATGTGGAGGCTTTCGTTGGCAGGGCCAATTCCATTGGTGGAGACAGGGTGACCCTCACTAAATGTAGATCCCAGTTTGAAGGCGCACTCCCCATTGCTTCCAGAGTCATTTTTAACAGTCCATTGCACCATTCAATTTTCCCAGGGCTGGTGCATGGTAGGCAATATGACACACCCACTCTAAACCTGGCCCGAGTGCTCTCTGGCCGGGTATCCTTGAGGCTGTTTTTGCAATGAGTCCTGTTGTCTGACTCAACTCTTTCAGAGGGCCATGCTGCCACAGGACTTGCTTTTCAGAGCCCAGGGTGGTGTTCTGGGCAGTGGCATGAGGCTTGGGGTGCGTCTCCAGCTATTTTCAGTGGTTGCTTCTACATTGTATGCTCCTGGCACTTGCCTTGGTGGATTTGTGGAGTGTGATGTCATCAATCTGTCAAGCCTAACAATATTTGTATTTCAGCCATTGTCCACAGGCCTTACGCATTCCAAATGAGGCTGTCATGATTTAGGGATGGTATTTCCCAATTTAGTGTTCCCACTAAAACACTCCAAACCATGTGCCGCTCACTCAATCTCCTGTCTCCCCTCTCTGTCCCCTGCAGTGGGATAGAGAGGAGAATTGGAACCATAAAAGGTAAAGATTACTGGGTGAGATATGAAAAAATTACTGGAAGCATCAGTGAAAGAAAAAAAAGAAATAGGAGTGACAATATTGATACCAGAGAGCACAAGAGGTGAACGACTCACACGCGAATGCCCACCATGTGTGAGCCCTCACAATGACTGCACAATGCTACCTGGCCTGAAAGGGACCCCTTCCCTCACTCTCTGCAGTGATGAGAGGTCTTACAGAATAACCTCTCAGTCCTGGTCATGTCACTCCTGGCTTTGGCAAAAATTTAGCCTATCTTGGGTAGAACCAAGAAAAACAATATCAAACTCCCTAAGATCAAAAGAAAAGTCAAACCCAGAAAAGCCAATCACTTTTAATCAAACCGGACAAAATTGAACAGAAATGAAGACTGGGAGATTTCAACAGGAGCTTTCTTAGAAGCCATGAAAGTTACAGCAGTGCTGGAGCTACTTTGCTCTGTAATTTACACCATGTCTTGTTGCTATCAATATTGACTGAGGATTATTTATTTCAATATGATTTTATGTCATTTTTAACCATTTATAGTAATTTACCCTATCAGTAGCTCTACCTGTAACCACACAATATGCATTTATGACCCATCATGATTAAGTATGTATAAAAACCAGACCTTGAACCAACACTGATGCACCAGAGGTTGCCAGGATCAGAAGAATGGTTTTGAGGAAACCACTTCAAAATCTCCTTCCCTTGCCATAAGATGGCCAGCACCAGATGTGGTGGGCAAAAGCTTGTACATTTTAACAGAACCAATGTTTTAACAGTCCTCAGCTCATCTACTTAATTGTTCTGCTTGTTTTCCAAAAATTTTAGCAATGCTGCAGATGTGCAAGAAGGCACCAAGTGAATGTGAATCTCTAGAACCAGCTTCATGGAAGATTAAAGGCGGGCAACATCTCATAAGCTAGCACTATCCTGAAGGCAGTCTGCTTCTCTTCACAGAATGTATTTATATTATATTATATTATATTATATTATGTTATGTTATGTTACGTTACATTACATTACATTATATTTTTATATAATATCATATCATATTTATTATATGAATCAGCAATCACAGCCACAGAAATATTTCTGGAAGAACAGGACTACTAGAAAGAATTTGGAGAACTGTTGCATCTCCAAGACACTGACTATACCAGTACTGAAAGCAAGTAGTAACTGCTGATCTTTAACCCAACATATTACTGAAAAGTTTAAAGTAAAACTTTAATTTCTTTAAAAGTGAAAATGAATCTTAGAAAAGTCAACTGGAAAACATAGGAGGAAAAGGATGCATGGGATGACTATACTACCAAAGGGCAAAAACTCTGTTTAACTGTAGATGGTGAGACAAGATGAGTGAGCACAGATTACCAAGCAGCTGTAGATCTGGATATGAGCATGAAACAGCGCAGCCAAAAGCAAACTTGTTGCTGAGTTCTGGTAGTTCATTTCTGATGCTGCCTCCCTGCCTGAAGTCTTAGGAATCAGAGTTGCAATTTGCACACATGCTCATTACTTGTGACTAATGAGACAGAACAAAAAGAGATTTGGCATCTTCCCCTGGGTGGTGACAGCTGTGAGGGAAATTAATTACTGAGAATTATTTGTGTCAGAGTAGTTCACAAATACTACTGCTGTAGAAGAATTCATAGCTGAAAGAAGACAGAGAATCATCTCTGATGATTGCCTTTGAAGTTTCCTTACAAACTTGATGTTTCCTTACCAACTTGATAGCACAGCAATTGCTCTTCATGATAAGTGGACGCTGCCGATAAAATGTCCTCAGAAGAGGTCAGGCATGGCTGTTATATCCTGATACAGATAAGCCAGAGATGGGACAAATATAATGTCCCCAAAAAGATGAGCCTACCTGCCTCATCATTGTTTTTGTGCATTAACATAGCAATATGGCTCAGGCATATCAAAACTATCAAAGATAGTTAACCATGAAAGTTGAGTACACAGGAATCTGAACACAGTGAGATAACTCAAGCTACACATATTTCAGTGGAATGAAAACTCAGCCCAGTGAATGCCTCCTTGTTTGCAGGTCCAGCCTAGCTCTAACTTTGCTTTAACAGGGCAGGATTAGGAGTCAGAGGGCTAATAATCACACCCTTATTTCCACCCTGCTGAGATTTGACTCAAAAACAGTGCCAACACTTATATCAAGAGGGTGAAAATGGACAAATATCCCTACCACAGCTTCCTTTCATTTGGCTTATTATTAACTACATGGCCAGGCTATTTGCCATGCTAAAACACTAATATTGTTTTTTATCTTGGTGCTAAATATGAGGATTGTTGTTTACACACTACCTTAGGTCCTCTGTCCAGTAAAAATTATTCACTAGTAATTCATCAATGTTTTTTCAAGACACCTCCAACTTTTTTTTCTCCTTTGATCTGAACAATGGTTATCACAACAATGCTGATCTCATCCACAATTCTGTATCCGTATCTGCTCCCAACTTCAGCTGGATTTGGTAAGTGGGATTCATACTGGAAGGGTAGCAGAGATCTGTCCAGCAGAGACATACTCAGCGGGAGTGAAATAGTGACAACTGTCAACACTTTCCTTTTTCAAAGGGCTGTGAAGCAGTAAATTTTTATCTGACTTGGAAGGCTGGGTCTTGTGCTTGAGGAAGATTTTTTTTTTCTCCAACACAAACATTCAAAATTGTCATTTAGCCTATTTAGAGTTCTGCAGCTGAGAAGCTGAGAAAAATTTAGCTTGAGAAGATCTTGGTTCTTCGTCCCTCCTGACATTTTGATGCTGGACTTTGTGGGTTTTTGTTTGTTTAATTTTCTAAAGATTACCTTTTTGTAGCAATTTAGAAGAGACAAAGCCACAAAAAACCAGCAGAGAACATCTGCATTTAGCTATTATTCATCTATTTTCTGAAAATAGATCTGTATATATTGGAAATGATACGATATGTTATGATATTACATGATACAATGGAATATATACTATATAACATAGCATGTCATCTATGTATCATATTTATTATAGTTTTTATTATATGTATTATAGTCTCCGTATAGTTAATATATGTTACATTATGTTTAATATATGTTATATAATAATAACAATATCTCTCATTATGAAGAGCTAGTGATATCTAAAATAAAAGCAATAGTATGAATCTCATTTCCAGGTGTGGAGGCAGTGTGAACAAACACAGTTTTGTAAATGTGAGCTTGTATGCATAAGGAACAAAGCATCTCCAGGAACATTTTCAAAAGTGATCACTGATTTTGCTGCCTCATTTATAAGAAGCCTCAAAACTGCTAGATTCTTGCCAGTTGTTTTAACTTCCTCTTGGACTGACCCTCTCAAAAAGCACCCTAAATCTGTAGACACCTTCTAAACTTCAGGCCAAGATACAGTTTTGCTTAGATCTAATGTTTTCCTTGTGTCAGAACATTCTTGTGTCTCTGTGGCAAAAGGAATGTCACTGTGTTAACTGTTCTCTCATATCTCATCATGCTGAAATGCATATGTCAATGATTTGTAGTAATTAATGTCCCTGAGAGGCAGGGCAGGATTGCAGAGTGACTTCCTTGAAAGTCCTGGCATAGGGAAATGGCTGCTTGCATTCAAAAAACTATGTTGGGAATGGCTTAACTCTTGACAGGTAAGTTTGAGATACAGTGAGTCACACCTGTGCTGGCAGTGTGAAGAGGGAGCGTGGGGAGGACATGCCAGAATGCGTGATGGCTTGTCTGCTGACAAACCATCAGCACCTGACAGAGGGAGCTTTGCATGGGATTACAATGCATGTTTGTGCTGCTCCTGGAAGGACTACACAGCAGGACTACATCAAGAGCCCAAGCGCTAAAAACCTGCAATTAAACACAAGTGAAAACAAATGGCTGGTCTATCTGCTAGAAGAGTATGAGGCCATGGTCAGGGGAATACAGGGCTCTCCTACAAGAAGCAAACTGTCTCTGTGTGCTGGGACTGGGAGATGTCTCTTCCTGAGTCATACCCACAACATGAGGCCTCCACTCTATTTTAATGATGCACTTTTTCTCCTGGTGACAATTTCTGGGGTGTGCAACTCCTGTGCACAAGGTTAATGTTTTAAGGCAATGGCAAACCACTTGAGTGAGAAAAGGAAGCAGAATTGTCCATCAGAATCTGTTTCTCTTCCACAATGTAGCACTACATGTAGAACCATACATGTTTGAGATTCTTCGCTTGTATTTTGCCTCCACCGAGCAGCTCCTTATGCCTGGTTCTCCACACCCATGCATGCAGTGTTGTGTCTGTCCAAACTGCAGGCTTCACATGGATGCCATAAGTTAATTTGTGCAATGAAACAGGCCTGTGGATCACCAACAATATGTTGTAATCAGGGAGTTTCTTCTTCCTCAGAAGCGATCACAGTGGATTTTGGTTTGGAAATTATGGCATATTTTCAAGTTGTGACTCGTGGCCACATTTCATCATCTACTCAGTACAGACTCAAGCAACAAGCTCCAGATTTCACATTAGGCTCCAGGGAACTGCCTTAGATATTATCCCCAAGAGATGGGTGTGACATTAAACAACATAATCATACCGTAGGATTATTTTGTCATATTTTCTGCCCCCTCTGACTTTTTCTTTCAAACAGTCACAGAGATGTTTCAGGAACCAATTTACAAACTCAGTCATAATCGTTATTACAAAAAGTTATGTTTGGAACACTCCATTAAAGGTTCTCCTGTGCACCATAGTCACCATAGATAAATGCTATTTATTTGCTCATTGTTGCCAATAGTCCATAATATTTGATAATAGGGTGTCTAATATCCTGTAACTTATCTCTAACTGATCCAGAAGAATATATGGCACACATTCTTCTTTTGGGCCTTCCATTTAAATAGTATAGAAAAAAAAAGTTTGAATAGAATTAAAATAATATTACATATATAAATGGGATGCAGCCATGGAACATTACATGTTGCCAGAATTACACATTATTTTGAGTAAGAAAAAAGAAACACCAAATGATCATGTGGAAGGAGAAGACATGAGTTAACCTAGCTAGCCACTGGATGGCACAATTGCTTTATTTAACTGTTGCAAAACTGGGTTCTTCTTCCTTCAGATTTAATTGAATAAACAAATCAACCCTGATGCAAGGGAGTTATTTACAGTGTCATAAAACAAACCGGAAAACCATCACACTCCAAGTAGGAAGTACAGATTATTACTGTGTAATTTAAAATGATCTGTTAACAGATCTGTTCTGCTTAATAGATCAACCAACCAAAACAACCATATCTGCAATTTTCCCTATACTCAGCTTTGCTTTGTGTACTGTTTGTGCAGCTCCAGTGTCATCAAATTTGTGAATAAGAGAAAAAGAAATAAAATGGCAGAAAATGTAAAGTATAAAGATCTATCAAATGAAATTAGGCTTCCTGATCAAAAACTTACTGTTTTAAATTAAACTATAATTATATAGGCCTAAACACTGGAAGTGACCCTAATTTCCCCACTGATTTTTTTTTAACCTCAAAAAGAGGTTATTCTATTTCAAGGCCTGTTTCATGGTGTCAAATGTGTTGAAATTGCTTGATGCTTTTTCTTGCCGGCATTCTTTGGATCCACACCATTTTTCCCCCTTGGAGGAAAAGCGAGAAGATGACAATAATTCATAACATGGAAGGCTATGACATATGAATTTTGCCTCCTGTGGGATATGTTCCTATTTACCCAAACAGTATTTCAAGAAAAAAACAATCCCATAAGACTGACATTCAACCTTGGAAGTACAGTAGTAACATACAGCAGCAGCAGCAGCGTCCTTTTGATAGACTACTGGCAGCCTATTGCTCTTATGGGACCTCTCCTTCCCAACTCCATCTTCAGCAGTGATTTTGGCTGGTTTCTCATGAGGAAATATAAACACAGTGAGAACTGCAAAGTGGGTGGGCACCACTGTTTGCCCAAATCAACCACAGGAAAAAAGTTTAAGAACTGCTGATTTAACTCTTGTGGTTTCCTAAAAAACAACAATAAAATAAAAGCAGGAGAAAGAGAGGTTTGCACGATCACTTAATTTTCAATTGGCCACTTGCCATTCATAACTTCTGAAAGATGAAAGCAGCCTACAGTACTTAAATGTAGAAATTTCTCCCAGTTTGGTGTTTGAATAAAATGGTATCTGGGGACACAAGGTATGGGAACAATTGTGTTCCTCTACCTTTTCCAAAGGTTGGCTGTTGCTGGCCTGTTGGTACACCAACCTGCCAATGGGCATGTGCATTGATCCCACCCTTTGTCTGCCAACCAAATAAACAGGGACATGAAGGACTGTGCTGGGGTTATCAGGGAAAGATGTGGAGATTTCTGGTAGTTGGAGAGGAACCAGATTTCATCATATATACGACTCATGCTTTTCAAACTTGTTTTAAAGTCTGAAAGGCACAGATACCTAGTTTCAGACACACGTCAAGAAAAGAGAGAATAAATAAGTAATATTACCCTTGAAGGCTGTCAAAGCACAAAGCCACAATGGAAAGGCTGAGAGTAGCTCCAAGGGTTTGCATGTGGAAACCATGGCACATGGCCAGTCCCAAATCCCAGGGACGCCTCTCTCGCAGCAAAGCAAATTCTTTAATAGGCATAATTCAAAACCAGAAGAATAAACAACATTTGTATGAATAGCTGACCAGTTCATCTTTGGAGGAGGGATCCCCTTGAAGGGGGAAAGGAGTAGTATTCCTGAGAGCTAAAAACACTGGATGAAACTGAAAAAGCATGTATTTATTACCAAACACTCCCACACAAATCCAAAGCATGATCATAGAGGAAGAACTCATTTTTCTGTAAGGAAAAGTCCTGGCACACCACCAGTCTGTAGCACACAAGTCAGCTCTCCCATAGAAGGCAAATGAATTAGGGATCCAAATTCTTTTTCCTCAGACTGTTTAAAATGAGGAAAAGAAGGGGCGAAAAGGAGCATGTTACATACATTAAAAAAGACTGCAACTGCTGATTGTGTGGGCACTGCTGCACTGGGCAGAGGAAGAATAAGGCCCTGTTTGCAGGACTCAAATAATGAACTGGGGTGGGATTTCCCCCTGAGGCTTCTCCTGAGCCAGCCTCTGCTGGCTCCAGCACCACAGCCCAATTGTAGTGCCCTCATTCTTCTCCTGATTTACAAATCAGCTGGTAGAAAAAGTGTTGAAGAAAGCATGACAGGTCAGTGACGTCCAGTTGTGGAGCTTTGGGCTGGATGGGCCTGAGTGGCTTCTTTGAGGTGGTCCTGTTCCATTTGGGTGACCTGGAAAACGCAGCTTCAGAGCAAAATATGACATTTAGAGAAAAAAAAACATGCCAGAACCCATGAACCTGCTATGGATGCCATATTTACATCCCACAAAGTTATCATGTGTTCACGCCTTCACATGACAGATTTACACACCATGAAAAATATTAACCATCCCAAATATATTGCCCAAAACTTCTGTTTTATAACATATTCAATTCTTAGTCCATAGTGATACTCCTCTCCTTAGGTTGCAGTAGGAGACCTGTGGACACTTCTTTTAGTGGACTAATGGTTATGAAAATTACATTCAGCTGTTACTTTTCCAACACATAACTCAGTTACAGTTACAGAACAACAAACTATTAAAATATTAAGAAGTCAGTTTCATCTCAGCCTAATGTTACTCTAAATGCCATTTGTAAAAGTGGAGTTCTGCCATAATGAATCAGATCTCAAAGCTATGTGCTGTAAAATGATGGTTGCAACCAAATATAAGTTTTATTTCACACAAAGGGATCTCTTGCTGTTTGTGGGTTGCAACATCAGTAAATTTTTTTGTGCTCTGTTCTCTTGATGATTCCTTTGATTTCTTTTATAAGAAATAAGCAATGAATGTACAGAATGGAAGTTTTTAGCCACAAAACTTTTATCTCAGTGATACCAAAAAATGGTGATTTATCCTAAGGATTCAGTAGGTCCAAATAACTCTATGTATTAAGTCTATTCAAAATGGGGCTAAGGCAATATCATCCCACACCCATGTGGGATCTTATTTTCTGGGATCTTAAACTTTGCCATATTCATTAAAAGAAGGAAGCATCATGGACTACAAACATGTGGTCTGTCATCACCATGACCTGCTGGCAAAGACATGTGCCATTGGTCACGTCTTAATCTTGCCCTTGCTTAAGTCTGCCCAAGCAATCATATATTGAATAAACAGGAGTAATGCATTACCAGGAGTAATGCAAGGAGGCCAAATGAGCAGCAGTTTGAGGTTGAGCTTGGTGACTGTGTTGTTTTAGGTGAGCCTTTGGAGACAGTCATGTCTGGGCAAGTTGACATCATCTTTGCTGTCACTGTTCCACTGGAGAGACAAATGGTTGGGCAGTAAGTTACTGTCCTGGTTTTGAAAGGACAGGTATCTGCCAGCAAAAGCTGGAAGTTCCCTTTGAATAGAGAATGTAAACCCCTCCCTCAAATTATTTTAATTTTGCAATTAGGGGATCTCAGGCAAAGTTTTGGGAATAGGAATAACAGCCCTTTGATGGGAATATTAAAAATACAAATGTAGCAGTACAGAAAATAAAATAAACATGCAAGTAAAACAAACAAAAACCCAGAAAACCCTGACAGAGTCAGGGATGTGACCTGACACCCTGTTGGTCAGGGTGTTAGAAGCAGTCCAGATGAATCCTCCTGGAATGACAGATGCAGTTCTGTGGAGTAGAGATGGTCCTGTAGAAGTGGTGGCGAGATGGGTCCAGTCTTCCTCCAGGAATCCAGTGGAAAACAGGAGCATCTGCTGTTCCTGTCTCCCCTTTTTATCTAGGTAGGAATCTTTGAGTCCCTCCATGCTGGGTGGAGCATCTCCCAATGGGATGATGTAATGTCTCATGTCATTAGTGAGTGTTAATGGCCCATTATCAGAAAATATCAGCTCCAAAACTCATGCTTGGCCCCCTCTTTGTTTTGGTTAAGTACCCAGCAATTAGTTACCTAGCAACTTAAAGGAAAAAAATTCAACTAACACAAAGAAAACAACATCCAACCTCCAACAGTTACTAAGAGTAAATTTTAACTTAGAGTTTGTAAATGCACTTCAGGATCTTCTGTGCTGAAAATGTTGCAGTTGTGAACGAGATGCCATTCTACTGTAGCCCAACTTCTGTGCTGCCAAGCAGAAGCCCTTGTCTGTTGGGCATGAGGGAAGTGCTTAGATGCCAGATGGTGGGATACAGCATCTCTCCCCACTCCCCTGCGCTTGACAGTGTGCCTTGTGAGGGACCACCCAAGTAAAGCACAGAGCATGTGTGTGTGTAATCTCATGCCCTCCTCTCCTGGGTCTCTGCCCCTGCCCCCAAAGGCAATTCAGAGCTGATTTCACACCCTCTGCAAACAATGTAGCAGACAGATAAGGGCAGGACTAGCTCAGAAGGGCTATAAGGTTCAATTTTCAAGTTTTTATAGTCATATACTGATAATTCTGCATAATCATTTATACACTTCTAGAAAAAGGACATATATGGCAGCTGTGTCTATTATATAATATTTCATCTTGCTAGCTCTATGGATGCAGTCTATACCTGACCTTGGATGCTGCTCTTGGAACAGATGCTGTGGACATATGAGTCTTTCCTTGAAATTTTGTGGACATGGATGATATTACCCTGGTGTAATGGACAAACTTCAGCTTAATGTGGGAAAAGGAAGACTGTGAGAAGGAACATTTTCTGTAGGAATATATGAGAATGGACTACATAAGGTACATTTGGCACTTCTCTGATATGTCATATATTCCACAAGCTTTTCAAATCCAACTCGTGAGTGGGAAGAGACCATGAATTACAGAACAATTGCATAATATTTGGTCTAATATTGTGCATGACACTTTTGGCTTGAAGCAATCTTGTGAATTTGTATTTCAGATTATTCATGGTCTTTCTCAAGAAATCTAATTAAACTTCAAAGATGTTCCTACTAAATTGAGTTCCCACTAAATTCCCAATAACTTCAGCAAACAGGAATGACATTGGAACTTTTGGAAAGTATAAAGATGAATATTGCAAGAAAAAAATGTAGGAAAAAATGCTTTTAGAATGCTATTGACCAAGGGCCAAGCCATGCCCTCAGCTATGTGCATGCTATTCCCACTGAAATGAAAGGGATTTGTATATGCCTTGGAGCAGAGTATGGTTCTTCACTTCAGCTGGCAAAAATCTTCCATGGTCAGATAAGGAATACACATTCATAGCCAATGTATGCTATAAATGTCATGGAATTCAGGTTTTTTATATAGCTATTTCTTCAATGAAGAGTATCTTTCTGCTTTGTAAAGGAGTGTGATGATTACAGCTTTTCCTTCCAAGCAGATCCTTAGCAAACTGCACCACTGACCACCTGCACATAGCAAGGCTCTTGAAGGAAATGTAGGTAATGCAGAGGGGAACAATGATGTGTGCTTAGGAGTTAATCAGGCTCCACATATCTCACAGACTCACAGACCTATTCAGATTGCAATGGACCTTGAGAGGTCTCTAGTCCAACCTCCTGTTCAAAGGAGAGCAACACTGCATTGGAATAATTTGCTCAAGACATGGTCCAGCTGGATTTAAAGAACACTGAAGAACAGAGACCCCACAGCTTCTCTGAGCAGTCTCTTAGAATGCTTAATTACCCTGAGAATGAACATTTTTCTGAATATCCAGTCTCAAACTCCTGTTTCAGCCTATGTCCATTATCTTACCGTGAATCTTGGTGGAGGGGCTGATTCTGTTTGTCCTGATCATCAACCACCAGCTGCCCATAGGCACTGCCAGGCTGCTCCTTGGTGCCCTGGAGCCACCTCTTACTGAGGCTGAACAAGCCCATACCCCTTGGCCTCTTCTTACTGGGCAAGTGCTGCTGCCCTGACCATCTCAGTACCTCTGCTGAACGTGCTCAAGGTCCTCCAATGCCTGTCTTGTAATGAGACCCAAAGTGTATGCATTATCTAGGTGTGATACTAATGAGGGCTAAGTAAAATGGGGATAATTTCTTCTATCATTTCACTTGCTATGCTTTCATAAATACAACCCAAGATGGTGCTGTTGGCATGCTTTGGTGCCAGGACTCTCTGCTGTCACACATTCAGCTTGCATCCACCAGGCTTCACAGATCCTTCCCAGCAGAGTTGCCCCCCCAACAGACAAACCCTGGTCTAGACTGGTGCAATGGGTTAGTCTGCCCCAAGTGCAGGACTTGGCATTTGCTCCTGCTGATTTTCACAAGGCTCCAGTCAGTCCCTTCTTTCAGCCTGTCAAGGTAGACACCTTTATCTAAATACACAACCCATGTGGAAAAGCAGTAGAGATTCATACTGTGGAAAATACCTGAACAGATTTCACTCACAATGACTTACTTTCAGATTGATCCCAGTAGTCTTTTCTTGTTTTTAATTTTCCACTTCTTGTGATTCAACTAATGTAGGAGTACATTTGGGACAGTGCTGTGCCAAAAAATTGGAAGAATCTCTGCCAAAATTTTGAAGTTCAAAACTTTAGTCTTTGAACAAAACCTAGGAGTGAAATAGTGATTTACCACTCTCCCTAAGAGACTATTTTTAAGATGATAGTCACCATAGTAGATGACATGATAATCCTTGTTTTAACTTTTTTCAGATGCATTCTTGTTTCTGTCTCATTTTAACTGTTGTCTAAGAAACAATCCTTTCCATTGCTATAGTTGTATCTAATGAAAATTCAGCTTATAATTCACAGTTTTATCTAATTAAAAATTCAGCTTATAATTCAGGGACACTTGCTTACCAAATGGTCTAGTTATCAGATGTTATCATTTATACCAGGACTGTTTAAGGCCCCTATATAAACATTTTCATCTTCTATGTGTCTTGCACAGGACACCAAAGATCACACCACGTGCCAGAGAGCATTTTCCAAACCCTTCTTGAGCTCAGACAGGCTTGGTATTGTGACCACTTCCCTGTGGGAGCCTGTTCCAGTGCTCAAATACCCTCTGGGGTGAAGAACCTTTCCCTGATATCCAACCTAAACCTCCCCTAACACAACTTCAGGCCATTTCCTTGAGTCCTGTCACAGCTCACCACAGAGAAGAGATCAGTGCTTGCCCCTCCTCTTCCCCTCATGAAGTTTAAACTGTAAAGAGGTTTCCCCTCAGTCTCCTCCAAGCTGAAAAGACCAAATGACCTCAACTGCTCCTCATATGACTTCTCCTCCAGAACCTTCATCATCCTTGTGGTCCTCCTTTGGACACTCTAACAGCTTCATGCCCTTATTATATTGTGGTACCCAAAACTGCACACAGCACTGGAGGTGAGGCCTCCCCAGTGCAGACCAGAGTGGGACAATCCCCTCCCTTGCCAAGCTGGTGATGCTGTGCCTGATGCACCCCAGGACATGTGTGGCCCTCCTGGCTGCCAGGGCACTATGGGAGGCTAATGAAAAAGGAGCAGCTGGCAACAGAGACTTCTTCAGGAACTGATGTTGTAGCTGTCCAAAAAGGCAAAAAGAAGAAAGAACACTAGAAGCATCTTTCCTACAGGGAGAGAGGGAGATTCACGTAAGTATTGCCTTTGTGGAAAAGCCAGCATACATGTGTATGGATATCAGAGTCAGATAGCTGGCCCAGAGGGAAGTGGGCTAATGGAGACATTCATTGAGGACACATTGCAGTTGCTGAATATTTTGTCTTAACCTGTTTACTTCTGCTGAGACCTAGGCTGGCAGATGAGATAACCAGGAATGCCATATTGGCTAGTGAAAGGAAACATGACTCCAGTAATAGTTTTCTCTTAACTGGATTGTATGTGCCCTCCCTTAATGCAAATGCCCTTCTCGAATTAGGATGGCCAGCAGGAAGGGAATAGGAGTAAAATGCTCTGATACAGCACAAGGTTCAAACATATAGGCAAACATACAATTTGCCTACTAAGTGCAAAGCTGGACAATCTCAGAGGCCATGGGTTGTAGTGGGTATTACTAAGGTAACCATCAATCACATATAGAAGAGAAGGTAGAGAATCCTAGAAGAAAATATTTTCATGCTGGAAAAAAAAAGCTGGAGATCAGGACTTCGGTGGGAACTTTCTGTGAAGCCTTTACTATATAGCCTGTGCAGAACTTGAGACAGAAATAGAAAGGCAGAACTTTATTACTGGAGGGGGGTATCTGGCAGTGATTTCTGCTTCACCAGGAATGATGCTATGTGCAGAAAAAGCAGAAGCTATGAATAAGAGAGGGAAAAAAAAAAAAAAAAAAAAAAAAAAAAAAAAAAAAAAAAAAAAAAAAAGAGAGGGAGAGAGAGAAAGAGATTCTTCTTAAGCCAAAAGGGAACTGAACTTCTAGCACTTGTATGCAAGAAAGCTGTGAGGAATCATCTTTCCTTCACTTGATGGTTTCAGAGCTAAACAGAAAAGTATGCTATAATTCAGTATAAGACCTCTGTTAAGGAGAAAGATATGAAAGTTCTGTATCAAATGAAAACAAAAATGTTAGGAAACATTATAAAATAAAAAGGAAGAAGAAAATTCAGTATGTCCATAGTAAACAGGTGGGTCCTGTACATTCTGAATTTTGAAAACAGCTCTACTCCTTCATCCTTAATGAAGGAAAGGAGAATGTGTCAGTGATAGGAGAGGATCTGAAAAGTGCTACAAAGATGATCAAGGATAAGGACAGGCCTTGGTATAATTGACTCTGTATGCCTGTTCTTCACAGTCTGGGAAAGATGACCTGGAGACACATGCTAAGTTTTCCAGAAAAGCGTGGCTGGGGTTCAATGTCCACTCTGGTTGCTTGGTTGCACATTGCTCCTGCATTCCAAGTGCTGCATTCAAAACCAGAGGAAGCTCTTCATGCAGCAGGTCCAGACTTGGTGGCTGACCTTTTTTCTTTTAATTTTTTTAAAAGTAAGCTAAATGGCACATACCTATTAAAGCGAGGGTTACTGATTTACCAAATTAATTAGATGTAGGAAATTCCCCAGGCTGAAAAATGACTTGAGGCTAGAGGACCTCATGGAAGTAATATACAGTTGGAGTGTGCTTATACTTCCCATGGCAGCTTGTCTCCACTGCTGGAGACAGATACACCATGCTAGATGGACTCCAGGTTTAAAAAAAAAACGTGGCTATTCTCATGGGTACTGATAGAAGAAGTAAGGACTCTTGTCAGGACATGGTTCTGCTGCTGTGAGAGCACTTGTCGCTTCCACTGTGCTAAGGAGGGCACAACATCATTCTTCTTCCTTATGAATACTGTAAATTAAATCATATTTTAATCATGTCTAGGGAGGCACTGGGGGAAATAAAATATTAAAAAATATCATTCCAAGGGGGATCTCAAAAATACTTGAAAAAATATGTTCTTCAAGAAAGTCCCTCACATCATAACCCTTAGAATTAGCAAAATTTCAGGTATGTTATACTGCTGACTTCAGGGCAGCTGTGTATAAATCAACTATACATTTTATAGCCAATAAAACTTCAATAGCCCAGGTGTTGTAATCATATAAAAATTACAATACTGTCCTCTTTGCCAAAGCTTGCTGAGGAATAGCAATTCCCTTATTTCACTACTTCAAAGGACAATTGCAGACATTTCTGGCAAGCACCTGTATTGACCTAAGGAAGAAGCAGGAACCAAGCACTTACCAAGTAAGGGAGTAAAATTTGGCAAGCCTAAAAACCCTTGAATTCCATAGGAATTAGGGCACCAAATGTATCAAATCACTCAATAGCAATTATACTGGGTAATACACTTTCCTTTGAGACATTTCAAGTGATGCTGACAGAAATTTGTTAAATTTTTCTTCCCAACATAAAAGAAAAAGGAAAAGAAGGGGGAAAAATGTAACTGAGTACAATAACACTTTTGAGAAAAAAACAGGTAATTAGACAAGCAAAGTTCTTAGTTGGTACAGGAAATTACAGTAAATTATGCACTACATTATTTTCAGATATTTTAAATCCAAACGACCTTTTCTTTGCTGGATAAAAACGGGACAAATAGAAAATATAAGAATACTCCACAATATTTGCTAGCAGAAATTCTTTGTGATCCAAGAGAGAACAACAGCTAAGACAGTAAATAAAGCTTCTCAGTTTTGGATTACCAAACAAGCTCTGTAAAATGTTGTATTTTTTTAAAAGAAGGAATATAACATTTCACATTAACATTCCTAAACTGCTATATATCTGATATCAAGGGGGATCTTATGGATTTGATATTTAAAGATGCTCAGCATGTTCACTTCTAATAATCTTCAGCTGAACCACAAGGGCCCAGCAATTTCACAGAAGTGAACCTTGGACAAAATCATTAAAACAGTTTGTTTGGTTTTGGGTCTGGAAATTAATCTATTTGGTTTTCATTTTAGACAGCATGAAACACTTTCAGTCTGTCACACAATAATAAATCTTCCTTCCAAGAATGACAGTTTTTGCATTTGCAAAATGATCTGACACATTATCTTTTCTTTTCTTGGGCCAAATGATTCTTTCTTTTTTTAAAAAAACCAAAGGCATGAAGAAAGAAATTCTGCTTTCAAAGGCATGAGATAAAAACTGGCTAAGGAAACATTAATTTATTTTTTTTTTTTTTTACATTGTGATTAGGACCTATTTGTTAGCCAAAAATCCCTGAGTTAGGTGATGTGTCTGTTTTCTATGTTTCAGGTTTAATGTACTAGGCAGTAGCTGAAAAGGATAAAACCACAAAGAATAAATAAGGACACCAGGGAACACTTCAAGTCACAGTTTCAACATGATAGCAGCCTAGCCATTAACAGAAACAGAAATTTTAAAAGGAAGATCCTTTCCATAAGAAATCATGGGAGGAATCCCATTTGAATCCCATATACAAAAAAGATGCGTGAAAAAAAGATGTGTCTTCTACATACTGACAGGCTGCTTGGCAATCAGAGATGGACGTCTTAATGCTGAAAAAAGTTAATTTGGATGGAATATGCAGAGAGACACACACAAACACACAAAATTATGCAGAAAGAAATATTTACAAATGAAAAAAAATCATCAGAATGGGGATATTAGAGGAGAAATATGTCTCTGGGGTTTGTATGTTGCATTCACCTTGCAGAAGCTGTGATTTAAACTTACAGGAGGAGAATTCCTGTGGGTATCTGAGGGCTGGCTAGTACACCAAGAAAAAGTCCTGACTTCTTAACTCTGGAAAGGAGCAGAGGAATGGAACTGTACCTGACCAAGTTCAGAGATGTTCTGTTTAGCTTTGCACTATAGACTTTAACTTGCTCTTTTCTACCCAAAAATTTAAAAGCTTTCCTTATCAGCTGTTTCCTGATGAAGCCCTCTGAATGTGTCTGCAATTTTCAGAGAAGACACAGGTAGAGCTCAGTTTAGATAGAGAGATGCACAACAAGAGGAGAAAAGAAGCTGAGAAAGACAGGAAGTAATTATTTTAGCTGTTGTGGTTTTCGGGTTTTTTTTTGTTTTTTTTTTTTGTTGTTTTTTTTTTTTTTTTTTTTTTTTTTTTTTTTTTTTTTTTTTTTTTTTTTTTCCATGGGAGCCTAGGTGCAGCTACAAAATGATTCAAGGAAAGAAGCCAACCATAAACACTCCTGACGACAAGGACAATCTGGAGAACAACATTATTAAGTTGTATGACTTTGAAATTCCTGCTTTGTCTAGAGCAGAGTAAAGCAAAACTTTGTGAAAAACCCATCCACTGTCTTGTCTCTAGTCTCCTCAGCAGGTCAAACATCGTACAGCCTCAGAATGCCAGTGGTAAGGCTACAGTCAAAGCCCAAAAATTCAGATGGGGTTTGTGAGAAAGACTTCTCCTGTGAGAAGTTTTGAGAGCAGAGGAACACCATTCAGAAACAGGTCATGGGCTCTCCACATTGCTCAGGCATAAACAAGAGGCTTAGGATAAGGCTTAGAGCCCCAAAAGGGGAGCTTGGCAAGCTGCAGAGCTGAAAGAAACACAGCACATGTACTGATTTCAATAAGAATATGTAACATAACTTGGCATTATTATGCTTTTGTGGTTAATAATTTAGTTTTATCTGCTTGCATACACATCATCTTTATTAAACAGTAACTGTCCTTCATGAATCATGCAGTTCAAGGCCAAGAAAATAATCAGAGCCCATGCTCTGTGCTGAGGAGATAGAGTGGTTTGAAAAAAAATAAGGAAAACTCTGCTTTCTGCCACCCACCATAGTTTTCCTGGAATGAGGAACAAGATGATAATGTTGGGGCCTCTTGAATACTAATAAATCAGATTGGCAAACTACGTCTACTTCATATGAATTCTGTACAGTCCAACCCAACTTGGATCCCTCAAAGACTCCCAAGCAAAAGATGAGCAGCCAGAACTGACAGCACCTATGTTCTAATCACAGCTTCAGACCACTTGAGTTTCTGTAAAACTAGATTTGTATTTACTTTATATAATATGTTAAACTGCTTGGTTTTAAACCCAGGGTTGCAGGAATGCATTTCCAAGGTTCTTGTCTTTGTTGCAGCCCTGAAAGCAAAAGAAGCCACCCATTTCACACAAGTCAGATTAACTCCTTACTAGTCAAAGTTGTTAACTAGTCTGTTAACAAAGTTTATATTCTTAATTCTAATCATCATCTTCTTGTTGTCATCAGGCATATTCATATACTCACTCAAACCAACTCTTCCTAATGCCATTCTCTCTGAATATCAGATCAAATTCTGCAGCTACCACAAACAGAATCACGCAGGCAGAGAAATTCTGCAATAGTATACACCTAGACGACTGGTGTCAAAAAAGTAGCTGAAATCAGGATCTCTTTCCTGCTCTGGCTTTAGAGGCTGTAATTTAGGTTTCTTTTCTCTTTGGGGAGTCTGGGCAGCAAGCCTTTTCCTTGGCAATGGCATCTGCAATGAAATAGCAGTTGTGTTACGTTAGAGACACATTTTGGTCTTGTTCTACCCTGGCGGACAACTGTGTATATATGGGTAAAAGTTGGCTAAATGCAATGCCAGTGTCAAAACCCCTGTCATTACCTGGATATTTAAAGGTATATAGGCATGAATTAGTTACAGGATTACAGAACATAGGAAAGAAGAGAGAGAGAAAGATTTTATACAGAGCACTTACCATCATTTCCCAACATGGAACACCACTTGGTGCCAGGATCACTGGCTTTGGCAGACTTAAGTGCTAAGCAAACTGCACAAGTGCACTTGTGCATTGCTGTACAAGTATTGCCAAATGGCAAAATGGAGGCCTGTAGCTCTGGCTCAAGTTATACACTTGAATTCTATGTCTGAAATTCAGATCTACGTTTATGTTTACTCTGAGTCATAATAACATTAATGTTTTCTCAATAAAGAGCTTTCAAGGAAAATGTGTATTTCTGTTTATAGGACCAATTGCTTCTGCTTGCTCTGGGTGTCAGTGAAGGTTGATTATGGCACCTGTGAAAGCAAGTTTCTCAGACATAGTCTCACCATGCATATATTAAGATGTTCCTTGCTTTGATAAAAGAAGCAAAAATGATGTACAGATTTTCCCTGTGATATTTACTTATTTTTTTCATTCCAGTTTTGACCTTTTCTTAGTGTTTCTTTTTTATTGCTAAGTCCTGGACACTAAGCTGCATGATGTTTGAGAACATATCAACTGTCACTTGATTCTAGCCCTCTCACTCCTAAAACAAAACCTGGATCATGTTAGCAGCATGGATGGGAAGTTTTACCAGTGATGTCTGGCAAGAGTTTTAGTGCCACAGGTGTCTCTTACTGAGGCATCACAGCAAATTTTAAATGTCCCTATATCGGGCATATCTAAAGTCCTTTTCAAGAGCAATTTCATGCCACTATGCCAAGCAAATGCTGTGACTGATTCCACACAAGGACAGAATGTGTCACCTCCCTCACCAGTGACATGTCTTCACCAGTACTCACGAAGTGACCCAAGTGTGCAGTGAGTGGCATAGATAAGGCATTTTCAGAGATTTACCCATACCCAGAAATCCAGCTCCTCTACCACCCACTGGAACAAGGGAGAAGAGAGGGTATCACAACCACTTCTCAATCTAGAGATTGTATTTACACAGGAAATATCTTCTTGTCTTCTACAAAGTTTTAGAACCTCCTGGTGCATTCAGGTTTCAGACAGATTGAGCAAGGTAAACCACCTCCAAACGGATAAACAGGGTTTTGTTCCTTCCTGTCTTCAGTTCATCCCGAATGTGCATCTACTCCTTTGCCTACATCTGATAAACAAGGTTATTCTTTTTATTTTATCTCTCTGGACACAGTATTATTCAATTTTAAAATAACCACAATCATATTCTTCCCTTTGCAGATATTGGTGCATCTCAGTAAATGTGTTTTATACTTTTAAAAGGAGGTGAACATCTCTTTCTTTTCACAGACATATTCAATATTAAAAATATGAAAAATCCATATGGATTAAATATTGATTTTATTTTTTAGAGAGCAAGTACAATGATGTTGCATTAAAATAATGCTATGTCATAGTTGTTACAGCTCTGATAGAAAAATAAACATCTCAATATGCTACAGTGTAACTCATTAATAAATATCACAATAGAAGTTAGTAGTCAACTGAAATTAATAAAACAGCTATAAAAGTTTACTATTTTAAATAATAAAACATTCAGTATATTTCCAGATGAACAAAAGTAGTGATTTAAAAGTATCATTTAAAATGTCAAATGAGAAGTAAGAAGTTATCAAATTTAAAACTTCTTCCCTTACTAACATTTTCTATGCATAAAATCTAGAGACTCATTATTTATTCCTCTATATTTCTTTTTTACAAAAGGTAGTATATGTTAAATAGAAAGTTTAAAACTGTAGTATTATTAATAGCTGTCACACCATCGCTAAGCAAGACACTTTAAAGTAGCATTATCTTTGAAGCAGTAGTAGGTAAGAGTGAAGATTTCAGCACAGTGAATTCATCCAACATTAATGCCTCTGCAAAAGACTCTTTCATTTTTCAACATCTCCCTTCAAAATATAACTGAAACAGACCAAATATAATATAGGCATCAGGATGAAATTATAGAGTTTGGACAGAAGTCATTATTTTAAACAATACCAGCTATTTTCATTTTTTAAAAATAAGTACCTTTTTAAAGCATGTTCAGAAAAGGAAACAAAGAGAACATGTAATTCAGAACAGCAACTCTAAAACTTAAGAATCTATAAATTTTAGGTTTTTCTTTCTTTCTTTTTCTTTCTCCCACTGTGCCCTCCCCAGACTATTCTGAGCTGGCTTGCCCGCAATGAAACCCCACTGATTTGGCTTGCTATAAGGATGCATCCCCAAACTTCAACCTTTCCCCTCTACCCCCTCCATGAATTTCAATTCTCTGCAAGAGCCAACAGATACCGGTATATCTCAAGATCAGAATTAAAAATTAGTGTTTTTGTTAAGTATTGGTTCACTTGTGCTTTCCCCTCTGTTGCAAGATGGCAGCCAGGACGTTGTCAGCTGGTGTCACCCACGGTCAGTGGGGGCAGAGCAGGAGTCACCCAGCACTGACGCAGCACTAATGCCTCTGTGAGAAGTGCCCTTTACAGCTACTGCTAACATTCCTCCAGGCTGGCTGCTGGAGACCCTGGGGCTGGTGGGAACTCAATGGGCAGGAGCCCCAACGCTCCCCAGGAGGTTTAATGGAGGTCTGCAGCATCCACGTTTACAGGCTGTCCCTTGCTGGGTTGTGTGCAGGCATTTTTGAGGAGTAAAGATGTGGACAGCCCGCAGCATTAGGGCTCAGACTGCACGTCATTCAGGCCCAGTGTGAGGCCAAGTGCATGACAGCACCTAGGACACCAGTGCTGCTGAGCCAGCCTCATTTGAAGAAGTTTCCTGCCCTGACCAAAGGCAGAGCGAGATCTCAGAGCACCATTTCTGCAGGGATGCTGTGGGGAGCCCCAGCACTGTCCCTCTTGAAATTTCCTCAGAAGCAGCCGTGCCCTTGCATGTGTCTGCCGTGGGCATCAACAGACCCTATGCCTCTTTTAGGATGGAGGGTTGGTTAAAACTGTTTCACACATTTACTCCCATGGTTTACAAAACATGCACACTAAGCAGGAAATAAATATTATATATGATCTGACTGGGAAAATAATATTTTTCCATTGCAATCTGAAGAATGTTTTACATAGCAGGTTTTCATGACATCATAGAGAGGAAAAAATAAATCCAATTGTAAGTAATAGCTAAAATGTAAACTATGCCCATACGAACATCCTTCCTTTTTAAGGTTCATTTTTAACGTCCTTGCAAATGTAAGGGAATTTCAGCTGGGCACAATGAAAATTCCTTGCATACCATGTGCACGTTTTCTGGATGAAACAGCTATTTTCCCACACACTTCTGCAGCAATCTTATTAGTGTAGTCATGATGTTTGGAAGTAACTATTTCATAGCATTTCTTCATTTTATAATACTCAAAAAAATCTGATGTAAAATATGTACTTTTTAATTACATAAACATGCAATTTCTGAAGTGTCAGGCAAATAATGAGTCAAAGGCTAAAAAAGGGGACTAGAATTTGAAAACTATACATACGGATTTTAACAGTATCAAACATGATGTGAAAAGTCACTACATGCTGCATTTGTGGAATCAAATCTAAAAACAATTCCCCAAACCAACAATGAGACACAGCAGTATCTGCTAGTATATTTTTGGATATAAGCTTGCAGTAGGATTATTTGACTTCTTTCTTTTTTTTTTTTTTTTTAAGAAGCCAAGTATAAGAACTGTTATTTGAGAACTTTGGAACATTCTGTTCTGAGGTTAGTTATTTTTTTCCTCTATTTTTATGAGCATCTTTGATGCACAATACATTGAAAACTAATATGAATTAATTTGTCTTTAATATCTCCCATATTAAGCACTATAGGAAGCACAGTCCTTCTGCAATCACTGAAGAAATTCCTTGTGAATTAAAGACTGCTTTCTCATTTAAGGTCATGTGCTGAGGGAACACAGCTCCCTAAATAGTGAGGCTTTTGTTGAGCTATTCATCTCCTGCAACAGCTCTTCTGAAAAACATGGTCAAAGGCAGAGGGAAACAAGTACCAAGCAAAGCCAGAGTTTCTCATGGATAGATTCCATCCCTAGAAACAAAGCCTCCTCCCAAGAATCCTGCTCTGTATAAGCTCCCCACGGGCCTTCTAAAAGCCTTGACCTGTCACATTAGCAGCAGCTTATTCTCTTTCACCAGCCTCTTCCACAATACAGCAAAAACATGAGGGAGATGCAAAAAAAAAAAAAAAAAAAAAGCTTTTTTTTCTGTGTTTTTATTTTTTTTTAATTTTGTTTTTAGTTTATTTATATATATATTTTAATCTCAGGACAGCAAGCAGCTCACAGTGCAATTTGTCCTGTGAGCCTGCTCTATTTGACCAGAGCACTTTAAACATTCAGGCAGGTGTCTGATAAGGAAATACTGGCCGTGCCCCTTCACAGGCAGCACTCCCAATAACAAGTGCTACAGAAGAAAAGCAGCAGCAGCATGATGTGTCTGGAAGATGGGTATTACAGCTCAAGCCTTTCTTCTACCAAGAACCCAGTTCCATTATCCCCTACCCAAAAAACTGAACTCCCTCTAACAGTAAAAAGTAATTTCTAATGAAAAAAAGATAGTTATCAGTTCAGTAAATGTTTTACTACACGCTTTAAAGGCCATTATGGAGTAAAAATGCATTCTGAGGAATCTTTTTTTATAAAGGGTTTGTCACACTGTTTAAAGAATATAATTAGCCTCTTTCTTATATACTTAGATATACTCCACTAAGCTTTCTTTTTAAAGTTAAATAGAGAACCAGAGATTGCTTCCCACTCACAAATAGCCAAGAATTGTGACAAGGGTAACGGCAGCTCAATCTTTATCAATCTTTATCCCACCAAAACCAATTGTTCGAAATCTTTTGATTTACACAGGACGAATACAAATGGTCCTATTCACTTTAAAAGAACATGAGAGTTTAAGGTGTACTTGATAGATTACAGAATTAATCTATAATTAAGGTCCTACAAATAAGCCATCACTAAAGTCAGAGTTAGCATAAAGAAACACTCCTGTTAAATGAGACACTTTTACGTGTGTGGTAGAAAGCTCAGAACCTACTTTGGAGACTGCTTTAAAAACATTTATAGTCTAATTTACAGGGTTTTTTTGGGTTTTTTTTTTTTTTTTTTTTTTTTAATCCCTAAGGTCTAGAACTTTTATGACTAATGAAAGGCCCAGTGTCTGTATATTATTTTTCTCAATCCCCCTTGATCCATTACCCAAGAAACTTAACACTCATAAAAAACTCATCATTTTTCTACATCCTGCCTTCTTTTCAATCCTCATAGTCCTTGGGTTTCAGAGGGAATTTACAGAAGAAATACAGAATAGGAAATACAAGTAATTTCTAAAGACTGCACATAAGGAAATCCTGCTTTGTTTCTGTATCTTATTTATGACAAATAGTGACAATATTTAGTATTACTAATAAATATTGTTAAAATGATACACTGTCTTCTGAGATGATTTTTCTTTTTGCCAGCAAGGTTTTAGTGCATTAGAGATTGATCAGATTTTCATGGGGTTTCAGCAGCATAGAGTTAGTATATCAGACTAACACTTCCAATGAGCATGTAACAATAACACGTCTTCTACCACTCTAGCTGGTTTCAGGAATAAAAAAAAGAGACGCTTCTGCTTGACTTTGTAGCTCATATTCTGCTCTCAGATAAGCTTATATTGGTCCCACCATGTTTGGAAGTTTTGCCTGACTTCTGAAGGCAGAATCTGATCCATATTTATATAATCAATTAATGTGTTCCCTTGAGAAAAAGACACCTATTTTCCTCACTTTCTTCTAAATAGCAGATTCTTTTCTCTATCATGCACTGGACACATTTCTCAATGCACAGTCACAAAAAACTGAAGTGGTTACAAAAAACCTTAGAAAACCTAATCTCATCAACTAATTTACACAGAGAAAAAGAGCACACGTAAAATCAGACTCATGCCTGACATCAAACAGAAAGATCCAAGTCCTTATTTGGCAAAACACTGACATGTAGCTAGCAATCCAAACACAGCTCTGGTGTAATTTATCTATTTGCAATGGAATTGATGCTGCTGACTCTAAAGGCGTAGTCTGCTGGCAGTGATCATCATGACTATGCTGTTGGATAGTGGAACTCTCATTTTCTGTAGCCACTCAGTTTCCAAACACCTTAAATTTTGTATAAAATAGCAGGGGGTTATATTTAAACAAGTAAAAAAGCTAAAAATCACTCTTTTTCAGATATAAATTATCCTTGAGTGACATCATCCATACAAAAACCCTATATATATATAATTTACCTGTATGTGCACGCATATGTCTGTGTATACACACACAACATACACCCACACCAGGAACTGAACACTCATTTAATCCTATAATTTTCATGAGGAAAAGATAAGAGGCATAAGCAGACAAATCAGTGGAATCTGTCAACTGAGAGAACTATAAAGGTACCATTTACTCTATTTAAGAGCATTATAATAGTTTCATCTATTGCTATAATATACAGCAATGTTAATATTTCAGTCACAGCTTTTGTCCATTCCCACAGAGCACATCAGTACTAGCTACATGTAGAGTGAGATCAGTGCTTTGTCAGACCGGTTTGTATCTACATTCTAGGCCATAACTAAATAAATTAGAATATGCTAAAGTGCTACATCAACACTAATGTTTCTGAACAGTAGTAACGCACATTTCTCTTTCAAAAAAATTTTAAAAAATACAGCAGCTATAGTTCCAAACATAATCACATAATGTGAACATGTTTTCATGTCACTTTGTTACAGTATTCAACAAAATGCACAACAAAAAAACATATGGCAACAGTCAAGACTCCCACAGAGTACAAAAGGTAATTTTTCAAAAGTCGAGCACGATGGAAATAGACATTTGCAGTCTTCAGAATTCACACTTGAACGTTTCGTTTAATCGCAACTTGCTGATGTCGATATTAATTTCCTCTGGTTTGTCACGTCTGTATGTTACTGTTCTTGTACAAACCGTAGGCAAAAACATCTTATCCTTGAAGGAGAAGATACAATTTTTATCAGCAATTAGCTAACTTTTATATGCAAGAAAAAGATTACTGAAGATGATGGCTCTGAAATCAATTACCTTCTTTGTTGTAGATACTCTGTAATCAGATGAAGATTTAATTTTATTGCTACTCCCCTGCAGCATTATCTGCCTGATGATAAGGACAACAAGCAGCCCGATCAGAAAGGTAACTATAACGATTATGGAAAAGACTCTAAAGTAGTTTCGTCCGGAGAAACAATCTGCAATGAAAGGAAAACACAAGGGTAAAGGCGAATGTATGGAACAGGCATATTCACCACTGCTTAGCAATGTTGCATAAATGTAATACAAGCCTGATAAAAATTAAGGGAAAATAAATTAAGAGAAATTAAGAAGAAAAGTTGACATATGCAAGCTTTTAAAGTTGGGCATATCAAGAAACACAATTCAGATCAAGATGCACCGTAGAAAAATAGTGAAACTGTTATTCCTTTAATCTACAGAATTAAGACTCAGGCTTCATTGTATTGCCCACCATAAATTCTCTGTAGAAAAGTGAGTTTATAGCTGAAGTAGAGAGGATGATTTATTAGAGATGTTTGGGGCAGAGATAATTTAATCTTCACAAGATGACAGTGAAGATCACTGGTAAAATATGACAGAAAATGTGTTTTATTGAATCCTTGTCCAGTGCTCTCCTCACTGGTAGACTAACACAGTAAGCTTTCCTTAATACTAAAGTTATGAAAAAAGTATTCAAAATTAGTTTCCTCATTGATGTAATGTCGTATAAATAGATTTATATAAACGTTAAGTGACAAAAGGCAACCATTTACCTGTATTTTTATTGCTGCATGGAGTTATTAAACTTTATAAGATTTTATTAAAAAAGATTTTATTCTTCCACAGCCCTCATAACTGCAGTTTTTTATACTTGAAAGGAACTTTTAAACATTACTGAACTCAAGGTAAGCATTCTATTTCCTTCTTTCTTGTTTCTGGAAATGTCAAATAATATAAGCATGTTCAAAGTAATAAAACATACAGATGCCATAACAAATTTTATAAATATTTCTGTAAGCATTGCTCAGGCAGGATTCATCATTATTAGACGTGACTTCTTGAAGAGCTGGGAAAACTGAACTTAGCAATGCTTGACAATCTTATTTCCTGTTATTATTTATCTTTTACTTTCCCTAAAGCTATGAATGATTTTTCTCTTTTTCCTGCTTTCCTTCTTTGTTGCTGTAATAATGTGATATACTTCTGAAAGACATTCTAACACTGGCAAATTCAATTACAAATCACAGTAGATTTTAATCTCTTACTAAAATTACTTAGAAAATGCCACTTACCTGAAGTGTTGTCAATATAATGCAGTAGGTAAGCGCATGAGGTTGTGCACTGGTCAAGTATTACATGAGATGCATTGTTAGAATGATAGCACTGAACACAGTTCCTGTAAAAAAACATGTATAATTAAAAACCTATGTCTTTCTCTGCACCCCCCTTTAAGAGATTGTATCAACAGGCTGACGTATTGCTTGCACATAATGCTATCCTGTTAGTAAAAACATTGCAACATTTATTTTTTTTTTTCTGAAATGTGATGCCTTTCTCAGCATTTTATCCCTCTGATGCTTCTCAGAACCAACTACTCAGAAGTTGCAAACTAAAACATGTCTTTGGCTTTGAGCCACCTTCATCCAATCCCTACTCTGCATTTTGTGATGCAAGTTTGTGTAACTGAGGTCCAGCTTTCTTCTGCTTTCAGCCTCCAGTTCCTTTCTAGTCTTTGCTTATCTATGGATCTCATTTGGATGCATGCTGGAACTGAAGGGTAGAGGTAGGTAGAGGAAACAGAGCTTTGTCAATAATTTTTGGATGCTATGTTAAGTCAAACCCAAGTAAATCTGCACTGCTGGGCTGTTTAGAGAGAGAGCACTACAAGTGGGAAGCAATGCTCTCAGTCTCACCGTCTTTACCATATAGACCTGAAGGAGACAGATGTCACAGGAGATATCCCCCCAAAAAAGCCCTAACTTGACTTTTAAGGAAGATATGCCATCTTCTGAATTTATTAAAGGCAGTGACTTCGAACAAGTGTAAGCCAGAAAGATTAACTGCATTTTATCTAGTGAAATCTTAGCAGCAACTTTTCCAGATGTGGCCAAGCTCTCCAGCATTTTCACCAGATGAACTATAATTGAAATAAATAAAAGTAAACAATAGTTCTGTTTTGTGCACAATGACCTTTCCAATAAAAGGTATATCTTTCACCCTCTGCATGCCAGTGAGATGCAGAATATTACATGTGTGATGAGAGGGTGCAGAAGAGCCGTGCCCAAGGAACAGGGTGCATTTGCTCTCTATGTCAGGACCACACAGTGCACCACTGAGAGCCTGGACTAGCTTCCCTCCTCCTGGGCTTGTGCATTTGGACCTCCACACTGTTTCTTCCTTTGCATGAGTAAGGAAAAATGCCATGCTTTAACACTAGCATGGCAAAGACCAAGTGTTTTAGAACTGAGCAATGAAGAAGTTTGTTCTCTGGGTAAGACCAGCTCTGCTTTGCTGATCAATGGCAGTGACAATGTACTGCTCTAGTTCCACACCTCTGTCTTTCAGCTGAGAAGCACAAGGAGTATGCAAAAAAAATTATGTGGAGGATATTACTGGACTTGATGGACTTTCAAAAGTAGGATCTATTTTACATTCTTAAAAATACAAATTCATGGTTTTATTTCCTACCCAGGAGATCTCATACGAAGAATGGTTAAAATAGATGCTGACATGCAATTCTCTTAATTGCCAGTGTGAATCCAACTACGCAGAGAAGTATCAAGTATGAATTGTACCAGCTTCCTACAATCTGAATAGCTAAGAAATATAGCATCTATCCAAGCAAAAATATTCTTCATGTTTCAACACTAGGGAGTGAAAAAGTCAAGTCTAGCACAAGAAACATACCAGTTTTCTTCACAGGCTTTGTTACAAGTAGGGCAATATTCACAGAAACGGCCAAAGCTTCTTGGATCTGTGCACTCACACTTTCCACATACACATTTTCCTCTTCCACTGCAAATTTGGCCCTTTGAATTCAGACAGTGCTTTGCTGATTGTGATGAGCACTCGCAACGATCACCTTCCCAGCCAGCAAAGCATTTGCATTTACCACCTTCACATTCACCATTACCTACAACACAGAGAGTCTGGAGTCATATGCTTCCATGAAAACATAGAAAAGAAATTTTAGGTGGATACATTTGTATTGCTTGTGCTTTACCTTAAACAGAGCAAATTCAGACCTGGACTTTCTAATTAGTTTTTAAGTTAACAACTTGTAACAGAAGTTACTGGCATGATCAATATTGAAGGCTGCTGTTCATGTTGCTACTATGATGTGACCCTAAAACCTCTTACTAAAATTTTTCTCTTTTGCTTTGGATCAAAACAATGGAGATTAGGAATTACTCAATGACCAGGAAAATAGTCAGGGAAAGTAAACAAACTTCTCTTAGCAAGAAAATATTCCATTCAAATAAATAGCAATATTCAGTGAAAGAAGTAGTATAAAGTTCATGTGCAGAGGTCAGATCCTTTCCTTCATTTCCATTTTCATTTCCATTTCCTTTTTTTCCTTTTTTTCTTTTATTCCTTCTTCCCTACTATAAAGTGGACTACAAAAAGAATAGGAATTTCTAACAACTCTGTTTTACTTAGAGTGTCCTTTCGGAAGCAGGCATTCCCTGGGTGGTAGAAAACCAGAATCTTACCTGGAAGCTGTGATCCCTTCCTAATCTCTCAGTATCTCATACTCCCATTAGACTGAAATGTATCAACTTAGCTTTCTGGAATAATGTTATTTTTTGTTTGAAAAATCTGTATCATTACTTACAAAATTTGAGATTTAAATATTAAAATAGCTAAACTTAGGGAAAAAAAATAGATGTATCCCCTAGAAAATGGTGGTGGAATTTAGAAGACAGTGTGTATGTCTGGTGGAGAGAGCCCAGGAGTGTGAATTCCTAACAGGATGTTCAGAACACTTCCCACAGTAATTGTGCACAAACAATTCTTGTTCTTGACAGCCTTTTATCATTATTTTCAGCTGCATCATGTACAGCAGCCTCAGAAAACAAAACAAACCAAGAAAATACAGACATAAAACTCTGCAACTTACCAGAACATAAGTTTCCCTGGTGATATGGGCAGGAAAAATCATCCATTTCACAGTACTTGCCATACACCTTGCCTAGCTTGTTTTTGTAGCAGAAACATTTTCCATCTATGCAATTTCCTTGACCGCTGCAGATGGGTTGGTCCTGGTGTTGCCTGCACTTCTCTGAGGGAAGTGTGTCTCCGTTAGAGCTACAGTTGTTGTCACTGCACTGGGACTGTTTGCTGTCAGAAGTTTCATCAGCCCACACTCTTTTGTGCCCTGTGCTGTCTCCATACTGGCAGGCACAGCTTTGCTGCACATTGACAATGGCAGTTTCATTGAAGCCAATAGGCTTAAGTATGGCATAATTTCTTCCTCCAGTTGTATGACATCCTTTCAATGTAACTGATACATTGAAAAGTACCTAAGAAGAAATAAAGATGGCTTTAACATTATTATTATTTTCCTGCTTATATTTGCTTAAAATTTTCAACACATAAATAAAGCAGAATGTTATGTTGTTTATTAATGTGTCCTAGCCGATAAGAGCAAAATACACAGTGGTCACTTGTCAAACATGATATATTTGCAATGATAGGCACCACAAATACAGGTAAAATCCTACCAACAGAGGATTGACAATAGTCAACTTTTCAAGAATGTATAGTTGCAAAAGACAAGTTTAATACAAATTAAATGGAAATAGAAATATCATCACCATCCTCCTGTTATTATTTAATGTGTATATTCTATTATATCACAGGAATACTCAGGTAAGAGTATTTGGGACTAGATTGAGCAAGACAATACAGAAACAGAAGCAGAGATACTCTTCATAAAAAGAATCTATAATGAGTGTCCTGCTGCAGAACTGGTCATGCACATAGAAACCACACAGGTTTTTGGATGGCCCTGGCTATGCCTACCAAACCACAGAAATGGCTCACATTAGAAGTTACTTTTCCCAGTTTTGTGGACCCAGTGCCTAGCTACAGGCCATGTCATGGCCATCACCAGCATCCTCCAGGTGCTCATCCCAGCAATGCCCACTAAAGCAGCAGCTCCCATGGCTTTTTGTACTCCTGGAACAGGACTAAGGATCATTTTTGTGGTTAGGTGATTGCCATTGAGTTTCCATCAGTCACCCCTAAAAGTTTTTGACAGCTCTGACATGTGTAACACACTAGATATCAATCTTGTATTTCATATTTCTTGGCTTTTTTTTTGACCAGTACCCTTCTGACAGGGTATTCTCTCCAAGGTTTTGAATTTTTTCTGCTTCCTGATGTAAAACAACTCTTTCTCATCTCCTCACAAAGAAAATGTAACCTGGAGGAAAAAGTGAGAAAGGAACGCAAGAGAAGCAAGTACCTTTAATCTTTACTATCAAGAAATAAAGATTTCCAAATAAAAAAGGAGAAACCCCAAGAAACTGATTACATATGAGGTTGAAACTACCCACAAATACTAAGGCCATTCATCTCTCATCACTGTCTCTCCCTCCCGCTGCGCCCCCACACGAGAACAACCCAGCCCCCGGGGACAATGGTGGCTTTGTGGCGAGTGGGGCTGCGGCTGCCTACACGGACAACAGGAGAAGAATGCTGTGCAGAAACATGCACTTAATGTCATATTGAGGGGGCACACAGGCTTTGTCTCACCCTTTGCTTTTCTTCTTCTCATTTCTCCACTGTGCCACTACACACATAACCCCTCAGCAGCCCACACTCTCCATGCATTGAGATTTCTTCCCTTGGGTTGCAGGGCAAAAGTGTGGCTATAGAGAAATTGATTCATACAGCAGGTGGGTATCACTGCTTATACGCAGCTAGGGAATGTGCTATTATTCAGAGCCCTGCCAGAAAACATCATCTTCATGTACAAAACAGTACTGGAAGAATGGCAGGGAAATGAGAGGGAAGGGAAAATCATGTCGTGCATAGGAGTCGTGAAATTTGATTCTGAACACAGCAGCAGATAGATTAAACCTGTGGTGACTAAATAATTACAACATCATGACGCTAATAGCCAAAGTTGTACCCTGAAGAGGCCACAGGATCCTTCCAGAATTTAATCCACTTTGTGTTTTGGTAAAAAAGGGAAGGAAGAAGGATTAGACAATGAAAGGAATGCGAGAATTAAGGAAAAACATTTTGTCTGTAAACAAATACTGAAAGAAGGATTTACAGTTAAAATAAATTAATCTCTTAAGGATGGCTCATTTTCAACAGCCATAGAGGTTTAGGACCACATGCAATCTGTTACAATCAACTGGCTTGGCTTTTTATTAAAAAGAAACAGATATAAATATTTTTCTTTTCATTAAACAGAACAAATTCCAGTCCTGTTTCTTATGACATGTCCAGGGAGCAACAGTGGAGAAAAGATGCGTTAAGAATAAAAACAGCAAATCTCCTGTAAACTGTAGAAGCTACAATCAGCAGCATGCAGAAGAAATTTAGAAGAGCATAAAATAAAATCAAATTTACATTACAATTCACACATTTAATTTGTTTTGGTATTTCTACACACAGACACAAGCTATTTCTCACACTAGCTGAAACACATGTACATGTCAAGCAGGAAAGAACTCCTTGACCCTGCTCTCTAGAAACACAGACCTCTTCCTGGCAAGCAAAAAGAATTACTCCAGCAGTCCAAGCAATTAAATAAATATATCAAGGCACAGAGAAGTTTTTCTGGGAAGAATACCATGTTCTTTACATCAGCCAGACATCTTCCCCTGAATTGTCATGGTGCATGATGCTCTGTTTCATTCAGTAGGTGGCACCAATTCAAATGCGAATAAATTATTTTATTAATTTGATTTATAAAATAAACTGATTTGTTTATTAACAATAACAACCCTGATTGTGCAAGAAGACTACTAAAGCAAGAAGAGAGAAAGGTGACATCTAGTACAGACCAAAGGAACACAAATTCCAGTAATTTTTTTCCACTGGGTGATTATCTTTCAACCTCTTTACATACAGATTTCATCACAATGGATGTGGTGGTTGTGCCCAGTGGAGGACAAAGAAGGAAAGTTTTAATGGACGTTAGCTTTCAGGAAAAGCTTTGAGCCTTAGTTCCATGGGATTAGTGAGAATTAAAATAAGATTCAGGAAAAATAAACCCAGAGAATAATAGAGAGCCTGTGATCATTAATCACATAAATCCATTTTCAGTTTAAGTAAATCCCTAGAAGATTTCACACCATTGAAACCCAACCAAACAGAAAAATAAGTATTCCAGTTCCTTGAAGAATGAGAACTATCAACATACTTCTTTATTATATCCCACATTTTTACATCCTTCCATGCCAGTTTTTTTACTTCCATCTGGACAGATTGCAGTGATATTGAAATGAAGACCTTGGATCTGGTTATCCACTTGAATTTTCACTTCAGAGATCAGTTTCTGTAACCAGAAAACAAGTTTTAATTGCATTGCATCTCAAAATATTATGTACATTAGTGACTAACAACAAGTATGGTTCCCACATCTGACTAAAAATGGAGAAAGCTTGTCTGTGTGAATAAAGGAATGAATTAAAGCATTGTTTCCCATGTAGAGACCCAATTACATTCCAAATATACACAACCAGTGAACTGGTAATTCTGATAAAGAGGATTAGGTTTTCCAGATAAAAATGTTTTCAGCTTTGCTAACATGGTTTTGAGACTGTGTTTTTCACAATTTGAAAATCTATTCCAACAACCGTGCACAACAAAAACTGCTCATTGTTTGAGTCTATGCTGCCTTTTAGCCACACACCTAAAATACAGCAGGAAACATACATACAGCCACTGTTATCCAGCAGAAAAGTTTCCTAATTGACCTGACACTTTAAAAACTTCTGATATTTTGCATCTGTCTTTAAAAAGTTTTCTCTGAATAAACCTTAATGTGACCTAAAGGCTATTGGGATTATTCTTACTGATTTTCCTGGGTCAACTAAGACTATATAAGCCAACAACTGGTCACTCCCATTATGGCATTTTGCAATAAAAAAAAATGAAAAAGCAACTACTTTGCAACTTGTATTTACTACATGACTTAAAATCCTGCTTCCTTCAAGGAAGAAATATTGCTCCTTGACCATTTAAAAATTATTAAATCTCTCTACAACTTATGAGCTGAAAATTGCACAGAGGGATTTTTAAAATTCTTGTCATATAACTATTAAAAATGAGTTTAGTGGGATATTTTTACTGCTACAAATGGAAATGCAATTATATGAATCTTAACACATGTTTATCTTAGTAACTTTTTGAAAATTTGTGACTCATCTTTGGCTTTTTAGCCAGGGATTTTCAGCCAGGGTTTTCCATAGCTAAGCCTAAGGTTTCCCTGCCTGGAACAAGAGTACAAGAGGCCCACTGTCACTGAATATCAACACAAGATTTATTTTCTTATCTAAGTCTTTTTTTTCCTAGAATGCAACACATTCAAGACCTGTTCAACATGTGTTTATATATTAAATAGCCCCTAAAATTATGATAAAAATCTCAAATTGTGAAATCCAATGAAGGTTAGGATGGGAAGAGAGTGTCTAAAAAATGAAAATAAAGCAAAAGCAAACTGGGGGTGGCTGGACCAGGAAAGTCCCACTGAATCTTGTATTGAACTACATAATTGTTTCATAAAATTTAATTTCCTCCCCTTGAATGTTTGCCCTGCACTGGGTAAAAACTGTGTTTAGGATGGACAGTGTAAAGTTGTCATACAAAAGGACTACAATTTTCAAAATTCTATGCCAGAAACTCCCTGCAAACCTCCATATTCAAAATGAGATCTCTTGACTTTATAAGAGGAAGTAAAATACCAGTGAGAACTTCTCTGCAATTTGATTACCCCTAAACTCCTCTGCTTTTGAAAGTGTTTGCCTTTTTCCCAGTGTCTCCAATGTGACAGTGAGAAAAATATGTTCAAATGCACTCTATGGACAAGAAACAGACACAGGAGCTGGCTCCTCATTGTAGCAAATTTGCTGTTATCAAATTGCTTGATTCTGTGATTAGGCAAGTAAAATGGATAATTTCAGCCTCCCAAATCCAACTAATTAAAAAAAAGAGAGATATCTGTGGACACCTTGCATATACTTTTGTAGCTGAGTTTTCAACTTTCTGAAATTGAATGTTTTTGTGTAACTGCACAACTTAACAGCATTCAACCGTGCAACTTATTCATTTAGATGCTGCTCTATGGGCTCCCCGTGCTGTAGTACCTTAAATATCTATTTCTTGGCTTCCTTTTCAAAGCTGTTTATATCCTCTTTCCTTCACTAACAACATGCCTGTTTCACTTTTGAACTGCTCTTCTGTGTCAATCATGCATAGAAAGTGACTTTATGCTATTTCCCATACTATTACTTTCTCTTTCATAAACTATTACGTTCAATTGATGACTCCAAGCAAGACTTTACAAAGTCATTTCCATTGTTCTCTTCCAAATCCCTATCAAAACTCTTCTTCACTTCCATGCTTCAAGCCCCCAAGTCATCACACTGCTTTATACAGTATAGATACTGATTTTCACTATATCCCCTGTTCTCAAACTACCTCTTTTTAAATTACATCTCTTGTTTGTTTTATAAAAATTGTGCTGCAATACTCTCCAGGTACTGCATTGGGTTTTTGCTCTGAATTTATAGGGTGTCTAGACAGTGGTGTCTGGTCTGTAAGTAGAGATCTTAGGTGCCAAAATTCAAATACATAAACCGTCTTTTGAAGTGACATAGCAACAGGTGCCAAGAATTAAATAAAATATTTAGAAGCATCCTTAGGAATTCAAAAGAATTAGCTCTTGGCTTTGAGACCCTGACAGCCTGGGACTTTGAGAGCTATCATAAGATAGTATCACCTATCCACCTGGACATTAGGAAAAGTAGGGAATATATCCTTGTGGATTTCAGATGGAAGACAAGATCCTGGAAATTCCAACTTCAGGCTATGAAAGATGAAAATGTACAAATATTACATACAACATTGTCGGTCTCATCATACCTGATAGGCTTCTACCACCAAATCATTGAGATTTGCTGCTTGTGATTCTATTTGTCTTGCAACAGTACCAGGCAAGAGAGGTAACAGATCCTATGAAAAAGACAACAATTTATGCACAGTTTTAAGTGTAAGTATTGTGCCTTCAAAATTGAAAAAAGAAATCAAGTTTCTAACCTACTTTATACCAATGAAACTGGCTTCCTTGAACGGCAAAAATAACATTGATGTTATTGTCAATCAATTTTTCAGAGAGCTGCCCAAGAGATGGATGCTCCTGCAATATACAACAGGAAAGAGAAGACTGCAGATTAGTAGGGAAAAATCTTATATTTCATATATGGCTCATTACAGATTTCCAAAACCAATCCAATCTTAATTCTAAATGTACAGAGAATGATAGACTGACATCAAAACCAGGATGTGGCCATCCGAATAAACAATTTAAAAAATCATCAGGCCATCAGCCAGGCTTATCTGTTGCCAATTATGTAGATCTGCTGCATAGTGGGAGGACAAATTCTACAGTACTATCTTGTTGATTTGAGTCTGATGCTTAGGAAATATGGACATGATGTGGTCTATGGTCCATCTAGAAGAACAGAGAATGATAGATGGGTTCTTGTGCAAAAGTCAGGGAGAAAGTACAACATGAAGCACTGAGATGAGGTGCACTTTTCAGAACAGCAAGGAGGGTAATTAAAAATGTTTGATTCTCAGTCGTGTATTTTGGCATCAAATGCAGCCACTGGATCAGGTTCTGGCAGTCTCAGTATTCTATGCTTATCTGACTTACGACTCATAGCTTTCTCCTCTCAATACCTACTTAAGGACTGATGACTCCAGTGCTCACCATGATGACCTGCTACATTTTCTTAACCACACCTATGCCTGAAGAAGATGGCAAGAATTTCACAGCTCTTCTCAGTAACACACTGTTCTGTTTGGTGGAGTATTTATGACAGCATGTCCTGTGCCAATGACCTGCTCCTTCTACACTTCACATTGAGAGATCTGACACAGATTTGAGAGCAAGAGTTGTGCTGCTGTTCCTTCATCAAAGATCTGGGGAGGTTCAAGGGTGTCTGTGTGGTCCCAAAGGGCTTTGTACACCTGGGTTAGGTGAGATCCCTTCATCTCTAGTACTCTAAACCAAACTGTATATGAAAATCACCACTTATTAACCAGCCTTAAGTGAATAGCTCTCAAGAAGTAAATCCAACACTTAAAATTCATGACTAAAAAGAAAGAAGTCACTTAAAGATATTTCATCTGGACACCTCCACTTATGTCAGGAACTTAAACCTTTATCCCCCACACACTTTTGTTTTCTTTCTTTTCCGGGTATTTTTCACCATCTGCCCTGTATTGTCTCTCTCTTGCACACAGTCTGTTACCCTGAACAATTCCTTTCTCCTCAGATTGTCCCTTGTTACTTCACCCTGCAAGTTGGCAGCTCCCCTAGCGATAATCTGAATAGCAAGACAACTGAGATAAAGTTATGTAAGGGAGAAAAATCCACTTTCCATCATATTGCACCATTATAAAGACCCTTGTACAGAGAGAAATAAAGAGTTTCTTTGTGAGGTTTGATATTAGGCAGTTTATACGCCTCTCTCAAAGTTTCAACGCTTTGGTAAAAGATTATATTCCTTAAGATAACAGATGAAAGGTAGATAACACAGTATTAAACAGGCCTTCTTACAGCTCCAGCTGAAGAGTGTAGCCTCCAACACAGTGCTAAGCCCTGCTTCCTTCTCCATGGCACAGAGCGCAGTGGTGGGGCCTCCATGGGGCTGCACAACCCTACAGACCACATGCAATTGGCTGGCAGGACACAGACACACCAAGTGCTCCCAGGACAGGAGTGGAGCCAGATGTTCTACACCTTCCTGCACCATAAATATGGGAGTGACAGGGGAAGTATCGAGGGATCATGAGATGGTGGCAACAGGAGTCAGTCTTCCTGCTTAGCACAGGATACTAGACCTGTCAGAATTCCAGCAGGGCGACCCCTCAACAACTCTGCAACTACTAGCTGAATCTGGAATCAGGAGTATCAGAAATAGCTTTCCAAGCCTTCATAAAACACAAACTTACTCTGAGGGAGCTTACTGAAGTCAAGAGACGACACCCACAGACATGCAAGGGCTGCAGGGACAGGATCCCCAGGCTACCTCTGCTCACAAGGAAGGCTGAACTTCCAGGTACTTGTCACCAATAACTCTCTAGAATGTCCAGCTTCTTGCTTCTTTTTATTAGAATTGAGTTAAAAGAACCCAAAACCCAACGCCCAAAACATCAACAGATCCACACTAGCTTTTTAATTTTAAGCGTGTAAAGAGATGATGTAAGGTACCAGTGGTCATTCATGGAGCCTCACTTTGCTTGCTGAGAAAACCTTCATGCACTTTATGTATTTTTATCTTATCTCTTCCCACTACTCCTCAGATAAATGTACTTTAATTTTAGATCATCTTTCTTGTTTCAATTACATCATTCATTTTATTATTTTAACCTACTGTGTTAAGCTGAGAAAATAACTAACACCAATGTTAAGTATTTCAAAAAGGGAGTTAACCAAGCACAGATCTAATTTAAAGGGACTAGATTTCTTTCCTGTCATACATTTTTTTGCTGACCTTCCCGTGACTGCTCAGCAAAAGTTAGAAAGAAACATGCAGAAAAATGTTTAAGTGAAAACATTTCTGATGTAAAGGTTAAGCTTATTAAAATAAATAAAGCAAAGTCCTCTCAACTGTCACAAGTAAGAAATAAAAATATGCCAAAATACAATCTTCTCATGACTACCCAAAACTAAGAATCAAAGCAGGAAAAATGTGATTACAGAAGTCTCTTTAATTTAGCACAGCCAGAAAAAATTGTATTGATATGAAAAAAATCCAAAAGTATGTTTCATATTATGTTTTCTCAACATAATACTTTCATGATATTTCATTTAAATATCAAATAGTCGTCCCAGCCCCTTGATTTCACTCATTCATTTGGAGTTTCATTATGGATTTTTATGAATGAAACAATCATGTGTACCATGGATGAGAAAAAAAAGCAAGAAAGCAGCACATTTCCCTTACAGACACTATTGTGTTGTCATGAAATCTGCTCCAGAAAACGGAATTCCTGCTGCCAAGTGCATGCCTACTGTTAACATGTGGACATGCAAAAATTAGCCCATATTTTAAAGAAAAAGAGGTTAGCAGCCAGAAAACACATAGATTTAAATGTGCCAGCATAGATCTAAGCACCTTTCAATGTCATTTCATTTGGGTGGTTAAAAAAAACTAATTTCATAAAATACATCAATAGTAGTCATCATGGAAATTTCTTTTACCATGTGGGACAGTAAAATTGTGATCTTTCGAACCAGAATGCAGAATATTAGTTAAAACACCTTTTTTTTTTCAGTCAGCCATCAATCCACCATAGCTGCTTAGAAAGATATTCATTAATTTCATCTATATTTTCCATTGGTGAATTTCTCCAGTTGCAACAGAAATTAATTCTTGAAGTTGGACAAAAAATATTTTTTTTTCTGAAACAGATATCCTTATTATCAAAGGAATCCTGATCACCAGAAAAAGATTTGTACCTTTAGCAATTATTTAATAAGCAGAGCAAACATCCTCTGAGTTACAGCACTCCAACTAGAAAAACTAAAAAGAAAGAAAGACAGAGAATGTTCTGCTTTGGGAAAGAAAAGTTTCAGGATTATTTACTCTAAATAGAATAAACTGAATAGACTGATTAGAATAGAAAAAAAAAGTTCTGACATCTGTGGGGAAATATCCCGGAGGTGACAGAGGGAGTATATGAATGCGAGGACGTCAGATAATGGGAAATCTAAATAACCTTCCTGTGAGCACACACTGATCTCCCTCCTCCGCTCAGCAAGGTCCCAAACACTCACGGCTTCCCAGAAACCTCCCGTATTTCATGAGCACACAAGAGCCAGCAGCTTCTTCCTGCTGCTCCACCAACCTTGTAAATAACAGTTGTTGGGATTACATTCAGGTCTAACCTCACGTACACCAGCCCTCACTGGACTTCACTTGCACGTTGCTGGCTCTGGCTGAACACAGGCAGTATGCTTTAACTAAGTGTAACTAGCACTGAGAACAAAACTTAACATGCTCTAATTGTACTAAAATTCATACTCCTGCTTTCTGGGGATTGCATCACAATTAAGCAGTGATTCATGTTTCCTAAATAAACAACTCTTATTTATTTAACAAAATACTGAAAGCATTTGAAACTTACAATTCTTAGGCAAAAATTCCTTTCTTCAGTCACTTATGACTACTTTATCTATCTGAAGAAAATATATTGTTGAAGGCATAAAGTATCTGTTGAAGGCATCTTATTTTGCTACAGTAGATTTGATGCAACTTTTTGCAGAGATGTGTATTAGCACACATTGGTTTTCTGCTGAGAAAACTGAATGCATTTAATACTAGTCCATCTATTTGAGGTAGCTCATTGCTGTTGTATGCCTCTGGTTTACTTTTACCAAGCCTTTTCAACCAATGCTCCTGTGCATCCTCTGACCATAAACCATAGTCACTACCTTTGTCTTGTGAGCAGGATTGTACTACTCTTACATATTACCAGCTTCTACTTGTGCAAAATATCACACCAGACACTTCTTACTTACATTTTATATAAAATGTGTGTGATTTTTATGAGATGCTAATAAGAACCCATACCAAAACCTTAACATATCCTCCTTTGTTGTGTACTGCTTTATCAGGCTCCAAAATACCTTAGTCCACACAAAAAGAATGCCAACATGCCAGATAACCAGTTCTTCATTTCACAACCTGGAAAAATACTATTCTAATAACTGAAATAAAAGCAATGCTTTGAGAGCAGTCTAAAAACCTCCTTTACACAGTTTTGCACTGCCTTTCTGAAGGCCAAATCTATGACATATACCTTACCATACTCGTAGCTTTGATGTACACATTATCTTTCAAGTGACAGTTTCCATCATGGGGAATTACAATTCCTGCTAATTTGCTGTCAAGGGCCAGATGGGAAGTTTGATCTGTCATCACAAGAAGCAGTCGCTTTGCTTCTTTACGCCATCCAATATGGCTCTACAAAGGAAACAAAATTATGCATAAGAAAGCAGTAGCTACCTATTTTCTCAAATAATCAACAACAAAATGAAAAATTAACATGAAAGACCACTTTCAGATATTACACTGCCTTGCAGCACTGTGTTTAAACCAGGCTATTTAAAGCATTTAGTGTGGAAAAAGATATAATGTACCACATCTGAAAACTACTAATTCCTTTACTTTTTCCCATTTACCATTTTCTTTGCCTTTTAAAGAAAGATATACCACTATACATGCCAGTTATACTTCATATAGTGGGCTTGATAACAGCTGCCACACTGTGTGTATCTCTATTATGTACAAATACAAAGCACAGAGTTTGTAAAATTCTCTGGGGTCCATGGAAGCATTACATCCAGTAAGTATGCATTCATCCATATTGATTCTTGGCACTCTGATCTATTTTTACTTTGATTTAATTACTTTATATTCTCATCACTCTACAGATATTGTGGAAAGTACACTAGTATGCAATCACAAATCAATAAACTAAAGTTTGAAGGTCTTCATGCAATTACAAATTGAGAAAATCCTTATTATGCAGAAAAAATGCTATATTTATTCACCATCTTAAGGGATTGATAGCAAAGTGGCAGCCTCAAGGGTGAATTGAGTATCTTTTAGGAATTTAGGATGCAGCAGGGTAAGCTTACATCTAAATTGATTTAGATGCTAATATTTATTTTCAAAACATTTATCTCCCTGATTTTAATCAAATTTTTGAGGCACACAGGAAACACATCATATACTTTTTCATTATTCCCTCTCTTGCTTATTCCATCTTCTTTTTCACTGCTTCCATTTTATCTCCTTCCTATGACACAGACTCTCTACCACTCTCATGTGAAATGTACCTGCAATACAGTCCATGTACTCAGCCACAGTTTGGGACTTAATCCCTGCCTTCCTTTCTTCACAGAGAGAAATATAGCTCCCATCTCAGGCTCACTCTCTATTATCTCTGAATGGGGATTAAATATCTCAAGCCAGCAAGAATAACAAATACAGAAGGGTGTCATGTCTTTACCAACTTATACTTTAGGGATCAGTCTCCCTAGGACACTCCCAGACATCATTCCTCTAAAGAAAGAATATTTTAAGTTTTATCCGTAAACAGGTTTTGTCTTAAATAATTCCAAACTCTCCTCCAGCACTGTAAAAACCTCTTCTTCTATGACTCCATCATTTGACTTTTCACCTTGGCACTTGTTTAGTTTTAGGTAATACTGTGAAGAGCAGGGAATTGGACTCAATCCTTATGGGTCCCTCCTGACTTGACATGTTCTGTGATTCTATGATTCCTACCTACATATGTCACAGGAATCAAAATTTTAAAGGCTCCATGTCCTAACGTGCAACTACGATGTATTGCTTAAAGCAAGATGGAGCAAGTTATAAAGGTCTCTTGTAGGCAAAATGAGTGCACATTAACATAATTTATAGTTCATAATGGTCATTATGAATTGCACATTTTTCCCATCCATTTCAGTTTACAATTCACTTAACAGGAAAGCCTCCACATTCTCATGAATGTTTCCATTCTATTGTTTTTGGAAGCACATATTATTCTAGAACTCCCATGTCATAAGTGTGGAATGTGTCCAGTGAGAAACACTGAAATTTTAAGAATTTTTCCGAAGTTCCAGAATAATTTTTTGTAACAGCTTCAATCACAGTGTTTATGAAGAGTGGTTTTCACATACCTGTTCATCAAAATTTGAAAATAAAATTGGACCAAACAACTCATTTTTAGCATAGCTTGGATTATTTTTTGTCCTTGAGATATTGTACTGCTCAGAAAAGTAGTGTAAAGATGGACAAGATAAAACAATTGTCCTGACATCATCCTAACAGATGAGAAACATGCAAGCCTGTGATTTGAATGGGAGTTGTGTATTTTATAGAGCATTACCAAACCCATGAATCAGCCATATTTCAAAATTTGTATTGCATTAATATGCATAAGAAGAAAAACAACAACAACAACAATAGCTCTCTAGGGCAAAACAAACTCTCTTTATCTAATATGCTTATAGCTTGAGAGTTATTAATGTGGATCTTTTCCATCCTTTTCTGCATGGGAGAGACTGTGATGAAATTTTATCAATATACAGTAGTTCATTTTTAGTTTATTTTTACTGTTTTAAAATTTGAAATCTTTAAAAGCTGAGAACATGTAAGTTCTTCTGTTTTCCTTATCTACACAAGCAGATATATAAAACTTTTCATTCAATTTTCAAGTTCTTAAGAAAAAATGTCAAATTGTATGTCTTAATTGAGGAACACAAGCAGTTCTTTAATGATTTTTGAAACTAATTATGTAATTGACTGAAATTAATACATGTGTCTGTTCAAACAAGAACAGACTTGTTTGAATGGACACATGTATTAATTGTTGTTTTCATCATCCATCCTATGTTACTTAGGCTGGTTAAAGCCAGACATTAAAGATTCACAACTAATACTGAAAAATGTTCCTTCATGCTCTCCATTTTCAGTTACAATTGGAAATATATAGTTAAGGGGGAAATAATGGAAAAGGAGGAAAAATCTTATTATTATCAGGCATAGCACTGGCATTTTGAATTCAGGAACACTGACCACCAGTGTACCTATACATACATATATATATAGTGCCTGAATTAGTAGTTCTTTACTCTTTTGTAAATAAGCTCCTTCCTTACCTGGCACACAGCTGCTTGGAGCATCGCATCAAAACCCCCTTCAGGTGTATCAATATTCCCAGAAATTTTTTGTTTATTCACTGCATTTCTGAATTCTGCTATATTGTCAGTCAGGGATAGCACATGAATATAACCATGTGGAGGCATACAATCTAAATTGTAATCACTGTACAAAAAAAACAAAACAAAACAAAAGCCTTATTTTTCCTTTGAAGGAAATGAAAATATTGCATCCCATTAACCCATAAAAACCTGATACTAATGAAGATGTAGGTAGCACAGAATAAAAAAGAGCAATTCCAATTGAAATTAAGTTCAGTGGGAAGTAGTTATAATTGACTACAAAAAAATTATACTATCTTGTATCTTATGGAATTGTGTATATAATAACTTAGTTAATATATTAAAAACATATGTAGTGCTCCATAAAGAACAAAAATGCAACAAGAGGGATGGTTTGATCTCAGGGAGTATATAAACCCTTTTGGAATATCTACAACATGGTACAGAGGTTTGCTTTTCATTATCCTGAGAGAGGACTATCAAACCGAAACAGTAAGATCTTTTAATAGACTGCTACACAGGCTACTGGATCATGTCAAAATCTAAGTTCCTGTATCCACTGGTGTTACATGAATGTACATAAAATTAATATTGATATTAATAATTACCTCATCAAAGAGATTAGAAAATCCATTTTCAGTAACATAGCAAAAGATACTTTCTCAAATTATGTATAAGGGAGAAAGTCTAATTTTTGTCATAGGAAAGTGAGTGAAACAGCATTTTTACACGTCATTGATCTGGGACCCATTCACAGCTGTGCAAATGGGACAAGTTGAAGCACTTGTCCATTTCAGAGATACTGAGAAGGTTTCAACTCTCTTAATTTCTACTGCATCCAGACTGTAACCTGGCCACCTCCAAATCAAGGTACAGTCAAAGAAGAGAAACTGGCATTGAAAGGATTAATACCTCACCAAATGTCTCCTCTTAGGCAAAATACATCATGACCTAGAAATGCCAATCAATACCCACTCACTATATATAGATGGTCTAGATGACTGCTTTACCCATAGATAGTCACATCTCCAGAATGAATTCCACTACTAGGAACCAATTCAAAACCACTGAAATCACAAAAGGTACTTAGAGACTACACAGAACTTTGGATTATGTCCTCCAAGGAAAGGCAAGCAAGAAGGCATGAAGAATTAATATTTGCTTTTCCAACTACATTTCATTTATACAGCTCTGAATTTGTTGTGAATAATCTTGTTCTCCAGGGGGTTTTGGAAGTGATCCCTTCTTTATATGAGTTGAACCCAAGGTATATAAGGCATGGCATGAAAAAAGAAATGCAGGAGAACATCTTTTCTACTTAAGAGGAGTTCCTTCACATTAGAATTGTAGTTCAAAGGATGGCTTATGTTCATTAAAAGAGCTGAAAGAAACCACATCATGTTGACAAATGCAGAATTTTCAGGGCAGAGTTAATGAATACATGACCATACACTAGAAAGTACGTAGGTCAGAAAGGAAAAACTTCATGATGAATCTAGGTAACATATCCAAAATAACCAAAACCACAACAGTTGATTTAAACATACCCAAATATTCCAAAGCAGCATGGGTTTTGGCTTGTTTTGCTAGAGAAAATACAGCACATTTTTTTCTGATACAGAAACAGTTTTTCTGAAATCACTCACCAGAAGTAACTGTAAAACAATTTTCAGCATTTCCTTAAGAATTTTGTCAAAAAACCATGGTAAAAGGAAACAAAGATAAATTCTGAAGAATTAAAAAAATATATATGTATAATGTATATTTTTGTCATTAAATACACATTTCAGTGCTATGGTAAACAAAGAGACTACATACCTGCACTGGTTATGGATTCTACCTGGATGAATGCTAATATAGGGTGACACAGTTTTATCCACATAGGATCCAAATCCAAGTCGAAAATCAAGAGAAATATTCTCCATCTTTTTAGATAAAGCAAATCCAACAGAATTTAACTTTTCTATATTGTTGTGCATAGAGGCTGAGACATCAACTAAATAGTAAAGATCCACAGGGTATTTCTCTAAAGGACGAACTTTTAACATAAAGTTTGCTTCACTTCCTGATTAAAAAAAGAAACAAACACATTTATTTACTATTTTTGAATGGACATGCTTAAAAATACATTTTTTAGCAACTTCACCACAAAGTTGTGGTTGTTTTTCTCTTTGTGTCAGCAAAGAGAAAAACAAACAAACAAGAAAATCTCCCAAGAGTAAATGAAACCTTGAAGAAGCATTCAAAAATAAGCCATAAAGGGTTGTTTTGTAGAACATCTTGGGGTTTTTTTCTTGCAGGAGCACTGTGCAGTTTATTGTAAAAATCTGACTTCTCCCCATTTTGTTTTAAATTCATGGTTATGCAACCCCTTTGGCATTATAACAAAAAGCAGTTGTGGCTCACAAAGGACACAGATCTGCATACAAATTGGGGTCAGTCACTTCAAGG
>WEIU01019289.1:19256-30138 GCA_013389925.1 Aegithalos caudatus
TATATATTAATATCTGTACTGCAAGTACTGCTCTGCTTTTGTCTTATAACTGACTTTCTTTCAGTACCAAACTTTGTAATTTTGGGCCAATTTGAAGAGAGAAACTGCTATCAAATACCCTAGAGTAATGATGATACCTGACACAGATTTCATATATTAATTTTTATGTGTATTAATTTATTTTTAATTCATTTTGATACGGAAACTAATTTTCAGGAAATATTTTTAAAGTATACAATAAACCCTCTGTAAAAGAGTTTTTATAATCTGTCAGATGTGTTTGTCTGGATAGATATTACAGATGACCCACTTGAAAGAGAAAATAGCTGTAAACTTCTTTTTACTTAGGAAATATTCAAGGATAGCAATAACTTATCCTTTGCAGTTGTTAACCAGAACTGGTGGGAGAAGCCCAACTCCCCTGCTACATGGAGAATTGCTGAGAGAATTCACCAATTATGACTTCCTAACCTCAAAACCCATGACTTTGGGATATTTGTCAAAGTGCTTTTAAAGGATGGAGTCCAGAAAATAAGAGACAGGAAAAAAAAGAATAAAAAATTGTCCTGATTGTCCTTTCATTATTTTCAGTAATATGTCTGGAAGTCTCGAGAATTTGAAACATTGTTTTCTTCTAGAGTCCTCAGTGTCCAAGAAACTTTGGCTTCTCCTCAGGAAAACAGTCCCATTATGAAGAGAGATGCTGGGAAAGTAAATACATTATCAGTGTTGATATAAAACTATAATTAAGATTTTAGGAATAGCTAAATAAATTACTCTCATTACTAAACATTCCATTCTGAAGTCTATGCATCCTGCTCTTTGTGCTGGATGCTCACTTTTATTTTTCCTAATGTTGCTTTGTAAAAAAGAACATCACCAACTATTTCTGTTACTGATAATTTTCCATTGCTGCAAAGCTCTTTGTGTTTGTTACTGTGACATTACTACCCACGCCTGAGTTTTCCCACACAACTGCATCATTGCTATACAGCACCATCATGTAGGATTTGCAGGAGGAAAATCCACTTTTGAAACAGAAGCAGAAAGGATAATGTAGAGCAAGCCTGCCGATACCCTGCAGAGTATTTAATTAACAGAATCGATCACTTCTTTGAGAAATAAAGTGATTTGATAGAATTCAGGGAGAAAATTCCTCTTTTTCAGGGCAGGGGTATTTCCTTATTGACACTCCCACTGATTTTTAAATTAATCTCTCCTGATTCGCACAGAGAAGAGAAAAAATATATTTTTTAAATTATGAATTTAGGACCTCAGAATCTACCAGCTGGTAAAGGACTTTATACAGTATTCCTCTCACAGGAAAAGGCCTTTTCTGTCAAACTAATAGTTAATGCTAAAGAGATTTAATCAGCACAGTACGATAAATACATGATGCTTCAAAGTCTTTTTCAACCAAAAGCAGGTAAAGGCCATGTTCCATCAGGAATGTTTTAAAATTTTTGAGATTTCTTCCCTGATAATATGGCCAACTGTGTTGGTGTCAGGACTATAAGCAGACTGTCTGGCTCCAAGTAAGTGGGGTCACACATGGTTAGGGTGTCTGGGCACAGTCATACCTCTCACAGCTGGGTGCTTGACAGTGGACAAAAGACTGACCCGAAGGTGGTGGCAAGCATCAGCAGTTTATTATCCCACAGTACAACTTATTGTACTTTTTTTCTACATCACACGCATAGCACAAGCTCCTTTTTGCATTATAATTGGCTAACAAACTATGTGGACGCACAGTCTACCCTTTTGTAATTGGTCATAAATTTCTCTGTTTCTTGTAGTAAATGTCAACACACATCCACAATACACGCTTCTCCTCCCTCAGTTGTTTACCTATCTTGTTTAAGGACACAGCTGTAACTCATCTAGGCTGAGGCTGCCTGCCCATTTCAATTCTCCTACAGGTGCTGATAGCTTTTGTGCCCTCAAACTTTCCTTGGGGGCTGGAGCTCTTGGCACGCTGCCCCTGGGCTGAAGGTAGAGTGGGGACAGCCAACCTGCCAAGAATTCAAAGTTCCCAATTAGTGCACTCTTGCGTGTTGGGATGACTTTGCTCCAAACATCAGCCCCATCTTTGTGTCTTCTGACCAGAGGAGGCAACTAGCTCAGTTTGTGGTGAAATTCCCATTCCTGGTGGGTGAGCCTGGAGGTGTGATAATCTGCCTTTGTACTAAATGAGCACCAGAGAAGGGGGCTTGTATCATGCTTTTCTTCTAGGTCAGTGTTTCAGTTAAGTCTGGGAAGGTTCAGGCTTCCACTCAGATGACCTAGATCACTTCCCATCTAAGCCACAATCCCACATTGCACAGTTTGCAGGAAGGTTTCAGGAAGCAGAAGTCTGCAGGCAGTGACCAGTGATCAGCCTGCCATAGTGGCTGAGGTTTCTGGTACAAAGGTGTGCTGTTTAAAAACAGCCAGAGGTCTACAGAATTGACCCTATTGCCTTGTATAGGAAAGAGAAAACAAAAAAGCAGAGATTTCCAAAGCTAATTAAATAGGTATAAGTATGACCTGACATGGCATTTGGGCACAAAGCTGAATGCTCTGAACTGCAATATGACAGAAGAAAAAGGCTTATAAAGCTAACCCATAAATGAAATTTCACAATGGACTCTTAAGGTCAACAATATGAAAATGTGGGTGTGGGTGGGAAATCAAGGAAAAGTGTTTGCAAAAATCTACATCTCCCAAAGGAATTATAAGTGAGCTAACAGAAATTATGCATCCTGCACCAAATTGATCTGAAATCATCCTGAATGATTGACTTTTAGAAAAAGGGTAACAAGAGAATTTGAATTTTGAGTCCCATTGAGCTCTTATCTAATTTATTTCCATCTGATGTTTTACCCTTTGTGACTAAGTGTATCATGATAATTCTCTTCTTTTGATGGGCAGTGAATGATCTCTTTATAAAATAATTTTCCAAAGCTTTCTTTTTGTCTGCTGTTATGATTTTGTACCATTTTCAGGAGCTGCTGACGGAGTTGTGTATGTGCTATAATATATAGCCCCCATATTTTGGAAAGAAAAAAGGAATCTGGAGGGTGCTACATAACAAATAACTTCATGTGTATTGATTTGTCAGTCTCCTAGGTTAAAGGGGTTTTCCATATAGAAAAAACTATATTGGTCCTTCATTTTTAAGAGCAAAGAGACAGTTGATTTACATTTAATTCAAGTGTGAATTTCCTTTTACTTTTCAAGAGGTTATTTGAAATCAGACAGCTGACTATGGAGTAAAATTAATACAAGAACAAAACTGGGAATCTATCACTTTAAGTTTTTTTGTTGGTTTTTTTTTTTCTTTTTTTTTTCCTTTTTTTAAATAAAGCTGTATTAAGAAAAAGATCAGGCTTTATAAGCCAAGCTAGCTTATGTCTGGACAAAAAACCAGACAAAACAAATCCTATCCACTATAAAAATAAATAAATTGCCCAGAAGCTGTTCACTGAGAATACTGAATGCATTAAGATTTTAACATAAGAAAAGATTGTACAATATTCCCCTCTTTATACACAATAAAAGAGACAAGCTTCATATCTGCCAAACCATAATGAAACAGGAAGCATTTTGACACTTTTTTAGGTGAACTACATCTCATTATCTCCTGTTCCATTATGTATTATCATTTGTAAGTGTCCAGTTTTAAAGCAAAAGAACACTGTTTTCATTGGATGTTTTGTATGAAGAAGAGAGGCTTCTTAGATAGGAAGGTGACATTTGAATTTTATTCTGGAACTTCAGTATTTCTTATTGGTAATAATTGTAGGGCACTCATATTTTGCAGATAAATAGGAGCATTAACCTGAACTCAGTTCAACCTTCGTGTAGTAAAATCAACAGCAATAAAATTTCAATACATGATAATAAATGGACAATGACTATAATGTATTGAGATATAAATGTTATATAATTTAGCTTAATCTATTGTGACACTGGAGATCTAGTGAAGCACTGGAAAGCATAACTGATTCACTTGCTTCCCTCTGAGGTTCATGCCAAGAGTATCTTACATTCTAAAATGTATGAAGTTTCTGTTTTGCTCTGGAGTGCAACACTCAGACTTATATGAGAAGCTATGCTGCAGTGGGCAGTTACCAGGATTTTTAAATTTACAGGGACTTGCCATGACTGGTAGTGTAGAACACATTGAAAGCCAAAACACTGTACTCTAACTAGAACTTTGTAATGTTGTGTGATTATGCATTTCTGCTAACTATTACTCATTTCAAAAAGGCAGAGGTGGCATTTTGCATTTTACACAGGTATGGAGATGGTTGGACAAGGCAAAACAAACAAAGAAAACAAATAAACAACAACAAAAAAAAACCTAAAGAAAAAGATGGAAAAAAATTGTCATCTGCTTTCCTTGTGGTCTCAGAACTAAAATCATACTTGCAACAGTTTCAGTAATTGTTTCTCATCTACTACCATGGGAAATTACCTGACCGCTTTCTACTTTAAACACATCCTTCCCTTGAGGCCTCTAGTTTTGCTGGGTTATTGGAATTGGTAACCTGTGTGTAGCCATCCAAACCCAACTGCACCAAAGAGTGTAAAGACCTCTTTTTAACCTCCAGTTTCTTGTGAGACTCTAGACTCATTTTTTATTTTTGCTTAAAAACACCCATCCCACCACACATTAAAATACCTAAATATTTTAACCTGCAGTATAAGCTGGACAATTCTAAAGGTCTCACTGCTGTTGAAGGAGTGGCAGAAAACTGCAGCAATTACTTTGCTGTCCTGGTAGATTTTGATGAGTGTGAAGTCATATGTGGGGAAGATCTACTTATTCTTTACTGATTTTATGATTGTTTTGTTTTACTGTGGACACCTAAAAACAGAATCCAAAATACACCAACATTTTGATATTGTAGAGGTTTCATTTTCATAGGCAGAGAACAATGTGGCCCTTCAACCTGAAGAAACATATATTCTACAGAGTTAATACATGAAATTGGTTGATATGCTTTCAGCTGGGCTTTTACTTCCTCTGAGGTATAAACCACAGTTAAGGAGGAAGTCCCTACACCTTTTCCACAAAATGTGAGTTTGTGTGGTTTGTGGTATGCAAGGTTTCTGAGGAGATGTTAGTTTCTTATCTAGGGATATTTAAGATAATCCTCTGATTTTGGGAGACTGACCAGAAACATGTTCTTGACATGTATTTCCAAATAAAAACAAATAAAATCTTTGCAGGCAAACTGGAATTCTATGTTTGCTGTTTCATAGATTTTGCCTACCTTCAGGAAAACTACATGAGTTAAGCATCAGCCAATTGGACAAGAAAGAGAGGATGGATTTACAATAATTTCTCTTCAATGAGGATTTGTCTGTGATAAAATCAGAAACCATTCTCAAGGCATTTTTGTGGCATGATGCAGCATACCAGGAAAGACAAACCATAAGTAATGAGAAAGGGCATGAAAATGTGGCCTATATGTCTTCTAAGATAACCCATTTTTTACACTGATGAAACTAATGCCTCTCACCTCTAGAACTACAGTGGAGAATATTTTTAAGCAAAAGTCTGGCCTCACAATTGAAAGATAAAAGAAGAATTGAAAGAAAAAAATGAAGCTTTTTTTTTTTTTTTCTTTTTCCCAAGAAAGGGAAGAAAATTTTCAAAGGATCCAAATGTTTGGCTTATCTGATTTTTTTTTCTCACAAAAATACTCAAATATGATTTAGTCCTCATATTCTTCACTGAAAGGATTTCTTACAGGTTGACTCATCTGTAGATTGTACACAAAAGTTACCATCTGAAGCTATGACAGATTTTTTTCTATTTGAGATGTCTTGGTTATACAGTTAATAATTTATTTCATCAGTTGGAAAGGAAGATTGGAAAATTATATTAATAAATCTATAACATGGTTTTTTGCATGTTTCTCTTTATGAGGAAAAAAAAAGGAATTAGAGGCCATCTCAAGAATCTAAAGGAATATAATTATGTGAAATATATTTGACATACGATGCTCAAGTGTATATGAAATACAGCTTACAAAAATCTTTGAAGAACAGGTTTCATCCATCTTCTCCAGGGTATCCATACTTGAAAAACCTGGTTTTGCAAGACTCTCAGCTTCTGGTGGCAGATAGCCACAGAGGGTGCAGGGAGAATATTTTTAATAGTTTACAATTAATTTTCCGTCTTTAGTGACAACACACTGACTATATTTCTTAACGTAGAGTTCATAACTGAACCAGAGTTTAGTCCAACATCCATTGTTTCAGATGGAAAGACTCTATGTACGATATTTAGAATTTCTTCTCTTTTCATGGATGTGCAAGTACTTTATAAAATACTTTCAATGTGTCAGGTTGTCCAGAGGAGTTTGGAGTGTCCATCCTTGCAAATACTCAAAAGCCAGCTGGAAGTGAATCAAGAGAAATAACTGTACACAATCCTGTTTGAATGTTTGATAAGGTGACCTTCTAAGGTCACTTCCAAATATTCTGGAATCATACAAGTCCACCTCTACAAATATTCGTAGTTTGACAAATTAGGAGCAGCTAGAAATTCTCAAAGGAGTTAAGGTGTATTTGAGCACCAAAACATTCATAGATATTCCAGCTACATTTCAGAAACTTCAGAGAATCACATGAAAAATCCATGGCCAAATTACCAATAGAGGGTAATCCTGTCCCAACAGACCAATTTTTCCCCACCTATGTGGAATTTTATTTCGCCTCTGTGAGGAGAAAATTAAAAATTGTCCTAATTTCTCCTTCTTCAGCCCTTAAAGTGAGATTGCCAGATACTCATGCAGGGCATAAAACCCCAAATTTGTTTTTAAAATGTATTGGCCACGCAGAAAACATGAACTGCTTTTGAAACCTATGGAAGTCTGAACTAGACTAGGAGCTGGCTCTTAGCCTCTGGGTTGCAAAAACTTCACCTATAATCTGTAGTAATGTACATCCCTTTTTGCTTTGTGAAAAGCTTCCCAAGATTTGCAAGTTTTCACTTGGTGTCTATGAATTCTAACTATATCAATTTCTAAATCTATAGCTGAAAATTTCCATTAGCTGTGCTTTGCTTCATTTTTCTCTGGGAAAAAAAGGCAGAGCAACTCTAAACCAGAAAAATTACCCCCAAAGTCAGCAAAACGAAATGTCTGTCTGTATCACAAGCCTGTGAGGCATGTGGCAGATTACATCTATTTTTACCTGAGGCATAGTGAAACAAATGATGTTTTAGTCACTTTCATGAGACCTGATGTCTTATTTTGGAAGCTAATAACAAACTATTCATAAAACATGAACTTTTTTTTAATACAATGTAACTTTTCCTTACTTTTCTATGTTTTTATTACTGAGTGAGAAAAATGCCTTCAACGTGCATTTCATATCAATGGACTTTATTTATTTTCTGTCACTATATGTTAGTCTAATGCAATCTAAAATAGAAAATATCTTCCTACTACCTTTACATAGAATAAAGCGTGTATTTTTACAGGAAAAGAAGTCTATTTTTTGAATGTAGAAAAGAATTGTAACTTCTCATATATTTATATAAAGTAATGCTTAAATGTTTCCTGGACCCGAGGGATTAGTAGTGCTATACAGATCATGTAGCAAAAATATATCAAATGAAGCTTTTGGGTGGTGTAAAGTCAAATTAGTAGGAAGTATGTCATGTTTCCTCTGGAGTCCAAAGGTCTACTTTTTCCAAAGTAGAGGAAGCTCACAAAAGCTGTTCAGCTCTGCAAACCAGGCAGGAAGAAGACCATAAGGGCATATTGTCTCTCTTTATAATATATCTATGTGTCCTGGAAAACACATTTGTTCCAGCTGTATAAGCTACAAAGCACATTGTTACCACATAATAACTGTACATTGATATGTACCTTGTTCTTTTTTTTTTTTTTTTTTTCCTGCAGGACTTTGCATTTTTTTTTCCTACACATTTTTGCATCATTTTTAAGACATTATTTTAAGACAGGATTCTTGGCTACAGACTGAGTTCTTAGGCTGCTCAGTGCCTAGCAGATCAGTCTGAAACTTGCCCTCTTTCCAAGTAAAGTTATGTGCTTTTCAAAAATATTATCACCCAAATCACATGTTTGAGCCCAAGTCCTGTCAAATTTTAGAGGCTGTAGTCTCCCCAACCTGGTAGGGCCATCTGCTCCAGAGTTTGGTCACAAAGTAAAAAACCTCTGGTTTTCTTGCCATTAAAAAGAATTTTCCATTTTCCCATTTATGTCCAATGCCTTCTTTTCTGTTGTTGGGCATCACTGAGAAGAATGTTCATGTTCTTTGCATTTTCTCATCAGGTATTTATACCAGTGAATTGGTTACCCCTGTGCTTTCTATTCTCTAGGTGAACAGTCCTATCTCTCTCAGCCTCTCCTCATGTGAGAGATGCTCTAGTCACTTCATTATCTTTGTGGAGCTTCATTGGACCGGTATGTTCATGTCTCTGTTATTCTGAGGAGATTAGAACTGGACCCATCACTCCAGGTGTGGCCTCCCCAGGACTTGACAGAGGAGAAAGTTCACCTCTCTCAAGCTGCTAGCTGCATATCAGGATGCGCGTGTCCTGAGGCATCCCAGAATACTGTTAACTGTCTTTGCAACAGGGACATATTGCTGGCTCATGTTTGAATTTCTGTCCATCAGAAACCCCATCTCCTTTACAAAGCTGCTTTCCAGATGGGTGGCCCCCACTCCATATGCTGGTGCCTGGGCTTGTACCTCCCCAGGTGCACGATTTAATATTTGTTTATCTAGTGGATAATTTAACAAGGGAACACAGACCTGTCATTTTTACAACATCTTAGGAATTACATCTAAAATGAAAAGAAAATGGAGGGTTTTTTTCCTTGTTTTTAATGTGTTGCACATGGAAATTAGTTTTTGATATAGAGACAGAGGTTGTAAATTCCTACATGTGCTGACAAATGAACTTTTTACATGGCTTGATTGGGCAGCTTATACTGCTGACAAGAACTGCTATTACCCTCAGGCATGATAATAAAACCTGATTTTATTTTTAATTGTCAAAAAATCAGCTATTGTATCAGCTACCCACCTCTAGAAATGGCTAACATTTACAAGACTTTCTGAAAAAACATATTATGTAATGTAACTTACCCTAAGGCAGTAAAACAAAAAGGAGATAGAGTTGCAAGTTTTACCCACTCACTCACTACTCTTCTGTTTAGCTCACACTCCTTTTCTGACATGCAAAATTTTTATCCAAAATCTACCTATAAAGTTTAAGTTTTTGGGTTCAATGTGTATCTTTAAGTAACTATTTCCTTCAAGATCCATCAGATTGGCTTATTTCTGTTTCTAGAACGCAGAACTATGACATGGCATTGCCTAGTTAAAACAACAGAAACTGGTAAATTTTGCTTAGAAGCCTAAAGAGACCCATACAATGTACTGGAAAGACTGTATTACAAAGATAGTCACTGATGGCATTCAATTAATTTTCATATTAATTCCTGACAGCACCATAGTCTTTACTTAGACATTAAATTCCATTGAAGGCGGATAAATAGCAAGGAGTGTATGTCAACAAAACTTCTAGATGGAATAGTATCCTGTATGTAGGTTGGAAAGAAAGTAAACGCAAGGAAAATAAGGTTTATGTGAAGCTAAAAATGAAAGAAACTTGCCTCCTCAAAACAAATATTTTTCTTTCAAATAGAAATGATATTACAACAGAACAATTGCAGAAAATTATTTCTTCTAGCCATGAATAGTTGAAGCCATTTTTCTCTGTCACAATTTTTTCCTTGCAGAAACCAAGCAATGCAATAGCGATAAGTTTGGAATCAATGTATATCAGAAAGACAGTCTATTTATTTTTTTTTAGAAAATGTTGTTTTTAAAAGGGATTGAGATATAATTAGTGCAGATGTCAAAATAATGCTTTAAGCAAAAATAAAGTAAGATGTTCATTCATCACTTTTATACAGGGACTACAAAATATTCTGCCTTTCCCCTTCTAATTCCTAGACACATATATACACAGCAATACATACATATTTCAAGTCTCTTCTGAAGATCAAAAGAAAAATACATTATAATTATAAGAAATTATTATTCTCAGAAGCATAAATCTTAATAACTAAAGCATTTTGACTCAAGAATGCAAGAAACAGAAATTAAACGTCTTCATGACAGAAGAAAACCTGTGTACTATGTTATCCTTTCTAAAATATATTGTCTCCTTGTAAAAGTGAGTGGACTGATGCTTTCAAAATGGATTGAGAAAAATATTGATTTATTACAAGTATACTGGGATATGGATGTCCAAGCTGAAATAATTTATATGAACTGTTATCCAAAGAAATATATTGGCTTGAAGTAGGAAATCAAGTACAAAGGTAAACAGCAAAAGCCCTTTTCTCCATTTGTGGCTATCAAATCATAGTGGAAAAACCTTCCTTCCTGTCCTAGAGGCACCTCTATACATCCTTTACACCTGCAAACTACTGCTGCAGCTTCAAATACCATTACAGGTGAGTCTGCATTACTCTATGTAAACAGTAAACCAGATTTTGGTGGGCCTGACTGTCAATATTATAACATTACAATTTTGTGTATATTTATTACCATTATTGGACCTTGCTATTTGAATCAACACTGTGAATGACGGATTTTTGGGGACAAATCACAGCTTCTATTACTCACCTTATTAAATTAAAAAGACAGAAGGGAAAATCAACTGAAGTTTTTACTTTTGTGGCCTTCTACAAGACCCAGGAACAGAATAGCTTCTTGTCTTGGGTGTTCACTTGAAATAGTAAACCAGAATACTTTTGCATGATCATTGTTACTTCAGATTTAGCATTTGCTGACATGGCCTCACATTCTCAACCCACCATTATAAAAAAATTTGGGTCAA
>WEIU01019290.1:2697-47403 GCA_013389925.1 Aegithalos caudatus
AAAAAAAAAAAAGTAAAAATAAAAGAAACTTGCTAAGGATCTTACCATCATGTGTTACATAATTTTCCTGAATTTCTCAAAGCAATCAAAGGAATGCCAGGCCTGCCACAACCACAACCACTGCAGAAGTTTAGAGCATCTGTGTCTGTTGTAGGAGAGCAAAGGTGTGTGTTCCCTGCTCTGCTGCAGGAGGGTAAAAGCATGGCTGAGGATGCCAGTGTTACATTGTAGGTGATGTTATCCTTGCAATAGGACAGTTCACATCTGGAATGGGTCACTTAGAGAAGCTGCTCCATTCCTTTTACCTTCTTTGGTGCTGATTTGAGGTTTTCTCTCTTATTTCTAGGACATGGCCGAAGTTTGGAGTAGAAACTACACCACTGCCTGTAGAAGTGAAGTGCACATAGACACAAAATTATTCTGGGGGATATTGCCATTCCCAGCCTCACAGCTCAGTGATGACCATATAATGCTTACAGGCAAAAAAAAAAGTGCTAAGAAATTATTATTATCAAAGAAGTCATCAAAGGATTTTTTCCACACCTTCCCCTGACTGTTCATTTAGGACAGCCATTTAAGAAAATCAATGACAATATGGATTATAATTTAAATGACTTTGCAACCAGTGACATTCCAACCAAAGGCCTAAACCAAGGAAATAAGGATATGGTGCCCATTAAAAACCATAAATATCTTTTTGTTTGTTTGCTTTGCTTTGTTTTAATGGAGATGAGACCTCAGAGTTCCTGCAGGATTTTCTGTTCAGAAAGTTCTACATGGAGAATAACTTGGAGAGGGAAAAATGTGGTAGCTCATCCATTTTAATTCTGGAATAACAAGGCAAAACTTATCTCCTGATAGCTCTGGAGCTATTCTGATGATAGGAACCTCAGTACAACACACTTAGGCATGCACTTAATTTTAAACCCAGCAGTAATCCTGATTGAATCAACAACTCTACCTTTGTGCTTAAAGTAAAGCATGTGCTTAAGTACCTTTTTGTATAGGGGCCTTAATTACATTATGTGTGTGAGAGGATATGATAATTTTAGTTGGCTTTCCCAAGAGAGCCTTTAGTTAATAAAATAACTAGGTTTAAAACTCCACAGAGTCGTATGGGAACAGAACTGTGCTCCTCCTCCTGAAGCCCAGCACAGGGTAGACTGTAATTTAATTGTTGGAAGCACAGAAAGTGCTGAAATGCTGTATGTCTTAATATTGTACTGCAAGAGCATGTTTGTTTCTATTATGGAATACCTTGGGAAACCACTGTGCAGTGCTACCACCAGTTATTCATAACCATGATTGAATTTACTGATGTTCAGTTCCAGATTTTAGCTGTTTTATCAGATGAGAGAAGGGGGAAAAAAAAGTTCAATTAACAGGAATTCCTTTAAAGAGAAGGGATAAAAACAAAGCAAAAATTAAACTCATGTTCTTTCCCAACAGAATTGCCTGCTCCAGGGAGAAAAATTCAGCACAATAAAGACCAAAATAAAAGTGGGGCAGATTAGTTTGCAAATAATTTCCTCAAAAGCCCTTATTGTGATTGTTCTGTGATATTGTTCTGTGTGAAAAGGAGTGTGTAAGCTGAGCCTGTGAAGTGCATGGCTGTGAGAGACAGAGGAAGGAGTGGTGAACTCACTGTAGCTCCTCAGACATCACACTGAGGTGCTCATTTCAACCTTTAATTCTCCACAACACGTCACCAAAAATGTTTCCTGCACAACCAGCTGCTCCCAAAAGAGGTTAAGGGTAACACTTCCAGGTGGTGATTTGGGCTGGGACAGCTGCAGGCAGGTGGAACCCAAGAGCCAGGATTTCACCTGAGCTTTACACTGCACAGTTTACTGGGACAGCTACAGAGATTTTTTTTTTCCCCCCTATTTGTTGGGTATATTTTAAGTGGTTTTATGTGTACAGAATGAGTCTTTGTATAACATTACATTGAGCAGTGCAGGCCAGAGCTTGTTAAAAGCAGTTTCCCATAGTGGTCACTGACTGCAGAAGGCACAAACTGCAGAAACTCTTGTGAAAGAGCTGAAGCAAAGCTGAGTCCTACCACATCAGCATCTGACAATTTTTCATCACTGCATTTGTTTGCAGCAGCAAAGCTGATTTTGCTTAAGTGGTAAAGAGCAACAATTTCTAGTAGCTGATTAATACATGCTGTGTTTTTGTGCCATGTACAGGTTCCATGTTATGGTACTTTGACAGCATCACAGTGTGCTTTTTGCTTAAAAAACAGTCCTCAGCTGGGAAAAGAACAAAAATATTTTGAATTAACATTAGAAAGACACTTACATAAAAGTATAAAATAAAGACAACTAAATAAGAAGGCAGTATTATATTTTTTTACAGATTTTTTAATGGAAAAATGATCTTTTACCTCAAAGTAGAGAATGAAATTTTAACCCACTCTCATATTTTAGTCTATGTAGCAAATTAGCATTAAGTTTTACAAAGTTAAAGATTAAAAAAATTATCCATTCAAAGTGTTAACTATAAGTGGCTTCCAAGAAATTTATACTCAGTTCTCTTTGGGATTGACTGGCAAAAGGAATTTATGGAGCTAAGCACAACTTCATGCACCCAACTTGCACAATTGAACTCCTCATGATCCATGGCCAGGTGTCACCTTTTGGCCATCAGCCTGTCTGTAATTCTGTAGGATCAGATGTTCCATACATTTCCTAAAGCTTGGAATGCATCAATCCTTTTGCACCACCCTCTCACTGATGGAGGAATGGATCAACCACAGTGACATACATCCCTATGGGGTTTTTCACAGAAAAGCCAGCAGCTGTGACACCCTGCAGGTGTGCAGTGTAAATGAAGTTCTGCAGTCCCTTCCTGGGCTGCAGAGTAATAGAGAAATTACTATTTTAATAGCTACATGCTCAGGAGTGTCCTCCCCAAACGTGGGCAAACAAGGCTGGCTGCTTTTCCAATCCTGTGTTAATGGCTGTGAGGGTGTACAAGCCCTCACACAGGATTTTAAGGGAGAGGTTGGATAAAACCAGCCTGGCTGTTAGGAAATTGCAGTTAAAAAAGTGATTTTCAATAATGTTACTATTTACAGGCTTAACCTTGCTTCCATCTGAGTCAGCAGCAGACATCCAATGATTTCAATACTGGAGGCTAAAGCACTCAATACCTTTCAAACTATAAGGTCAGAACACAAATTCCTGATGTATAGACCCCCAGCCAGCAAGGGAAAGAGGGGAAGAAAAAAGGGACTGTGACACAGATGTTCAGAAATTTGAGACCTTGGTTCATCAGCATCAAATACCAATTTGAATATGTATCAATTTCTAAGTAATAGAGGAACTAAGTTGGCAAAGTATGTATATATTAGTCTAAATTCAGATTAATTTCAGATACATGTAACAAACAGCATCCAACTTCAATCACTTGCATAGTTAAAGTATTTGAATGGCTTAAACTTAGCCATATGCTTAAATCTCTAATGAACAGAGACCAGACTGCCTTTTTTTTAAAAAAAGCCTTACATTTAACATTTGCCTAAATACCGATTTAGGCTCAGGGACTTAAATCTATGGAATAATTTTAATTTAGAAAGACAGTGGTAAAAAGGAGGAGGAAATTCTTTCCTTCTTCTGAGATGGAAAATCAGACAGAAAGGGACTCTGATATTCCATATAACACCCCACAGCATCCTCCCCCTTCTATTTTCACTGTAAATAGAAGTTCACTTACTGCCATTCACTTCACAGGAATCATCTAATTTGAAAACTGTTATTACATCTCCCCTCAGTTTTCTGATCTACAGACTAAGCAAGCCCAGCCCTCTCAAATTTGCTTGTAAGACATTTTTTCTAGAGGTCTTTGATCACATTTGCCATCTTCCTGTGGACTGCTCCTGTTTTCTTCACATCTCTCTTAAAATATAGTAACTTAAACAGGAGATCAGACTTGAAGGCTTCACCAGAAAATTGAAAATATTACTTGCTGGGATTTATATGTGATGCTATTTTCTATACCTGGTGGTAGAAGTGGTTAAAATGATTAATTTATGTACAGATTATTTTCCTTTATAACCCCAAAATAATTTCTGGCAAATCTACTCTGCCCTCCCTTATCTTATATTAGTGCAGAAGTCATGAATTTGGCCAGAGAGAATAAACTTAAGCATAGCTGCTTGGCCTGTTCATTATTTAACCACCTCTTATTTTTCCAGACTATGATTCTAATTTGCTAAAATTATTTTAAATTCTAATCTTCAGGGTGCTCAAGAGATGTTCCATTTGGATATAATTTACAAAAAAAGAATAAACACCCTCAATTCCACACTTCATCACTAAAAAATGGGGAATAATACCAAATCCAGGAGAGGTCAAAGTATGACTACTCCTTTTCTGCATTGCTCCAGTGTAACAGAAAACCATTTAGAATTGTGGGTTGGTTTTTTTTTTTTTCCTTTTTAAATTCAGTTTTCTAACTGGATGTGCATACAACACTTGCCCATTTTGCATTTTCTTGGTTTATTTATGGTAACATCTCTCAAATCATGTCAGAATCAGATGGTGACTCACAACTACTTCATTCTCTGAATGCTGTTACCCTGCCATTGAAGGAAAAGTGATTGGTTTGACAGCTTAGTCTGATGTATCTGTCAGTTGTTACTTATCACTTTTATATCCTTTGCTTACAGGTGAGTTGAGTATTGCTCCTTATCTATTTGGCCTAGAATTTCTTTATCTGCAATTCTCCCCTCTTTAAAAATCAGATACTACATTCCCCCATTTCCTGTATTCTAGATTTCCAATCATTCTCTCATTTTCCTATTCACCCGTTCTAGATTATTTCAGCACATCCAGAAATAATAGAAAAAGTTCATATTTTTCAAAGTGATCTCTGATTTATTCTTTGCTTATATGAATCTCATTTCTTTGTGCTGGAGAACTGATTTTTTTTTTTTTTTTTCCTTTTAAGTGAAAAATGGAGAAAAAAACCCTTGGGAATTCAACACCATCTTTATCATCTTTTATGTAATCCAGTAGTTAATAAGGGAAATAATGGGGGATTCTACTGGGCAGAATCAAAATTAGCAGACTCTATCCAAAACATGTCCCAACAATGCAACCAAAGACATGGGGTTTAGTTTAATATTTTCCCTATACTCTATCTATATAAATACATTAAATTTATATTAAATTAAATTAAATTTCATACTGGGCAATTGAAAAATCAAATTAGGAGCAATGAAATAGTTTTAAAGCTATTTCAAAAACACCTTTCAACATCTGTAAAATTATTAAAATCTTGGGAAAAAGCTACCTTGTATTTTTTTTTTTTCATTGAATTGAAAATGCAGTAATTATGGTTCTGGGCCACGGTGTTCCAAATCTTTTATAATAAATATTTTTCATAGGTTTCTTTTTTCACTTTCACATCTATTGATTCCTATGCAAAAGTGAATTTAACATGTTTTAGAAATATCAGATAGGCTAATTTTGTATTTGGTGGGAGCAATTTATACACACTTTATTAATAATTTCTCTACATTCATGTGAATATTGCAATTTTTTAGTATATTTTATGAACAAAAAAAAGAAGGAATGCAAAAGTGTTGGGATAAACCTGGTGACATGGAAAGGCTTCTACTTTTTCAGCCTGATGAGCAGTGGAGAGGTTAAGGGATAGGAGGGAAAGGATCCATAATAGTCATCTGACACCTGGAAAATTTTAAAATTGCCACAGGTAAAAACCAAAAAACCATGAGTGTGACTTTGCATTATCACCCTAAGTTCCCTGGCCCACTTAAGATTGCACCCTGGAAACGAGGAGTTCATAAATGTTAAATTAGACAGACTTTGCTCTGCGATGCCAGCCATGGCTGTGACCTAAAGCAAGAATACAGAATGCCTTTCAGTTAGAGAGTCTGTCACTCTCATTCCCTTTGATGCTCTTCCTTCACTTTCAGGAAGAGAGCACAGGGAGTTAAGGTTTGTGGCCTGCTCCCCTGTTGTCCCTTATTTTACAGGCATTGAAATCCAGATGAAACCTCGAGCCGCACGAGAAGCGCGCACACAAAATCCCCTTCACTTTCATCAGTAACTTTTCCCCTTTGTGAAAGTTTCTGTCAGAGAGCTGGTGAGCCTTATTATACAGTACACCCAGCTCTGGTTACCACACAGCCATTCAAAATGAAGCACTGCAGAAACTCCCATAAAAAGGTTCCTTCTCTCTGGCTGAGGCTCTTTCTTCCTCCCTCTTTGAGGTGCGGCAGCAGTGAATGAGTCTCTGCGGGTGCTCTGGCTCCTGCAGATCACAGGGGCTCTGTGGCCCCTCGTAACCTCCTGGTTATCTTTGCTCTGGCAACAGCAACCCCACATGGATAGGGAAGGCTGAGTCAGCAGCCCAGGACCACCAGCCCTTTGTTAAAAACTTGCCCATAAACATTAGGTGTAGGCCTGTGTTTTAGCAAACTTCTCTCTCTGTCGAAATTGGATTTATTTATCACGTGCCAGGAGTTTTTGGAAGGTGGGAAAAAGCTTAGAGGTTCTTCTCTAACTAAAAATTGTTAAAGTCAAAATGATGCCTTAAGTTTTAGCATTCATGTATTTCAGATTCTGTGCTGCCCAGGGGTGAAGTTCTGAGCCTCACATTAAGTGCTGGTGAGCTCTCTTCACAAAGTAGGGAGACAAACCAAATCCTTTTCCTACTGAAGACCAAGGACAACTTTCAGCCCCAAAAGCACAAACAAGGGTGGCTGGAGGGAGGAACAAGAAGGATGGGACCTCACAACCTGAAGCTGTAATTGGACAATTAAACCCCAATATGCAAATGGACCAAAACTCATAAAAGCGTGAGACCTCATGACTGTTTGTCCCTTTTGTGACAATTTTGGGTCCACCTTGGGTGTAGCCCTTGTCAGGCTCTGTCCTGCCCAAGGTGAATCCTGGAGGCCTTTAAATAAATCCCTACTTTATTCTCTAGCTCTGTCCAGTCTCTGTTTCAGGTCAGCCTTCCCAAGGCATCCAGGAAACCTGACTTGGATCTGGTCAGAACTGCCTGAAACACGTGCAGCCCCAAGAGAAGAGAGAAATGCTCCACACTCTTCTGCTCCTCACTGGGTATAACAAAGCTGTGACAGAGTTAACATATCAAGGATTTATCAAGGCTGATTCTTTTTAAATCAGCATAAGATTGTAGATTTGTTTTGTTTTGTGCTTGCAGCCTGATTAGACTGCTAGGTCATCTGCTACTGGGAATGTGTCACTGTTGAAGAGTGACAGCATTGTTTTTTTTGAGACTCTCCTCCACAGGGTTAGAGCACATTGCAAAATGTCTGGAGCTCAGCCTATAGTGATTTTCCTACTGCTGCTTCTGCTTCAAGGGAGCAACTGGAGACGAATTACTGGTCTTAACTTCCTAATTAAGGAAGAGCTGGAGGGAATACATCATGGCCAATAGGAAAAAAAAAATGAAGAAGTGGATTTTTTTTTTGTCTGGTTTATGCTTCAAATGATTCATAACTTGCAATACATCATACGCAGTCCTTGTTCAACAAGAGTCTTAGGCAAGTGTATTGCTTTAACTTGTAACCTTTTCTGAAAACTACGGAAAATTGAGCAGGGTTTCACTTCAAAAATTAAAGATTAAGTGAGGACAAAAGTTAAACCCAGAGAAACTGTGTTTGTTCTACTGTTTTCAGCACTTGTTAGGGATACTTTTTTCATGTTAGTCTTTTGTAGCTGATCCCTTTTAGTGGGACTAAAGATTGATGTGTACATCTCTTCAGAAACATGTCCGGTTTCACTACGACTTTAACAAGCCTGTGAAACCTAATAAAGTTTGTTGGGATGCAGAGCACAAAACACAACCAAACTGAAAATAACCTTAGCTTTGGTCAAGTCCATGCATACCTGAATAAATTACATGATCTAAGGGTCTATCATACATAACTAACATCTATATAGCATTGTTCATAGAACAACCCCACTAAAACTGAAATGGATTAATGTTTTCCTTCTCTTCTCTTGTAATTTCTACAAAACTGATGTTTTACTGAAGAAGGCTTCCATTCAGCACCCTTACCATCCTACCTCCTCCCTAAAAATGTATCAAGAAATATTTATGTCATGCAAAAAGGCTTCCACTTCTAAGGATATGAAAAGTGTTCAAGTTCTCATAAGAAATAGACCATTACACTTGGGTTTTCATTTAAATATGATTTCTGAAAACTAATAAAAAAATTAGAAATGTTGGTGCACAGAAAAATGACAAGTGAGAAAAAAATGCATATAAAAATATCCACAGGATAGCATGGGGAACTAAATGGGGGAAAATTACTTTTGCTTTGGAGAGAGCATTATGTAGGCAAGGCAATTTTATTAACACGGTTGGATAAAATATAAAGGGTTTTCCTAATCTCAGAGACTTCAAAAGAGAATTTTTTTTTGAGACAATATTAATATCAAAGCCAGTTGTCACTATTATTAAAATGTTCTTTGCTCTTCATTAGTCACAAATGATCCCCTCGACTCACAAAAAGGTACTCGGTAAATTAAAAGCTTTTATGTAACACTCCAACAAAAGTTGAATGACTCCGGAGTTAAAAGGCAACTCTTGTGTCTGTCAATATTCAAAGTGGTGCCCAATTTTTTTTTTTTTTCCTTTTTTAAAGTAGCAATTTCCTTGGGGTATTTATTCATCTATGGATCTATTAAGAGACTGACGAGGAAGGGACGATTAATGAAAAGCTTTGTCACTCCGAGCTCTCACGAGCAATCATTAAAGGCCTGATTTTGCATTGTGGGCAGCCTGCTAGCTCCATGTAAAATCCCTCTGGAGGATAAACAGGTCTATCCATCTCCAGGGCTGAGCACAGCCTGGATTTATGCCTGTGTGAGGGCAGGGTGGTAATTCCTCGTGCTGGGCCCTTCTCCTAACTGTGTCTGAGCACTTCAAAAGGAGTTTGTTTGCTGATGGTGTTAGCCAGGACACAGCTCATCCCTCCAGTGGGCTGCATTGTGCCACTCTTAATCGCTGTTTAATTGCAGTCTCACACTGCTGAACTTAATGGGAGCTGCTCACCCACTCCCAGGGTGAAAGACTGGAGGATAGGATTACGGGATTTTCTTGATGCAGACTCAGAAATGCCACACAAGGCGTGGGGAAGTCACTGGAATTTGCCCACCACTGGATTTATGTGGTTGTTTAGAGTTTTCCCTCCACTGAGCCGTGTATGTCTCTCTGAGGCTGAGATGTGGGGACTGAGGATTCACTGCTGATTTTCACTTCCACATAACCCTTGCTGGTGGAACCATTTACCTATTGTGTCGTTGTCTTGTGGGAAGGTTGGTGCTGGAATGGTGGAGGCAGCACTGAGAACCAGATTTCCAGGATTTTATGCCTGCCCTGATACTGATGTGCCTTGTGCCTTCAGTTGTATCACTTTTCCCCTTTGTGTCTCAATTTTTCTATTTATAAAATGAGAAAAGAAACGGCGGGCTAAGGCTGAATTAATACCTTTAGACTGCTATAGAAAGGTAATATAGTAGTACAAAGTATTAATTATTATATTATCTCTCTCTTTTTAATGGATTTATATTTAATTCAGTTACAGAGAGAGGCTTTGTTCGCATAATAACATTTTCTACTGCCTTTGAGGCTCATAGGAGCAAGCTTGTGGGAAGGAAACTGGTAACTGTTTGAATTTAGAAATGCTGCTGGTTTCAGTGTATTTAAAATGCTGTTGAAGTCGGGACGATTTAAATGTGTGAGATTTCAAATGTCTCATTGACACACATCGCAAATTCCTTCATTGCCTGAGGGAGCTACAGCAAAAGGAAAAGTTGGAGTCTTTTAGTTTCACAGTTAAGGCAGCTTTTTTTTTTTTTGAAGTGAGTTAATGATGGAGCATTTGCCTGTGCAGTTGTAACAGAGCAATCTGTCACAGTGAGAAGACTCCTGGGGTGACTACCAAGACATGTTAACTAGCAATGGTTCCTCCATCCTACATGACCCATTGCTCGCCCTGGTGTTGCAATATATTCCAGCCAGATTCCTGAGTGAGAAATGGGTATGGATTTGTGTTTTGAACAGAGGCACAGGCCCAACCCAGCTTGTAAAAACTGAGGGTAAGGGAGCTCTGCTGAGGGGAACAAGCTGAGGGTCTGACCAATGTTCTTTTTTCTGTTCTCTCCCTCAGCATTTAGAGGTGCATCTGTTGTGTTAGTGACAGAGCTGGCTCCTCTCATGGTCCCCTCACTGCACACCCCACCACGGGACATATTGTGAGCACACACTCATTGATCTTTACTCCCTCTGATGACAGATACAAATCTGCTGCCACTGCACCTTATGCTAATGTTCTAATGAAAATGAATAGTAGGCACTGAGGCACACCAGGTTGCACTTCACCTGCCTGCATGCATTTATTTGGGAATGTGATGGTGAAACATTTGGGAATGTGATGGGCCTTCTGGGCCCATCTCCATGTCTCAGCTCCAGAACAGCATGAGATTTTCAGGTGTGTGAATTCCCCAACATGAGGACTTCTTTCCTTGGCAGAGGAACCAAGATCTCTGGGCTGGAAAAAGCAACCAAGTGGTCTGACAAAATTCTTGCCCAGGGCATGGGACAAACAGGACTATAGTTTACTCCTGTGGTTTGCTTCAAGGTCACATTTTGTGTTAGATGAGACTGGAACAGTCTTTCAGTTATGCTGGATAGAACAAAATTGACTTAGGCACTCCCATTCATGGTGATGGAATATCAAACTGGATGCACTGGACATTTGTAGCAGGAAAAAAAGTCAAGGTGAAACCAGAGAACTGGCTTCCTACCTTGCCAGCTTTGTTCTGTGTGTGATTCAATTCTCAATGGAATATGGCTGGAAGAAACATGTCTCAAAAATACACAGAGATATTCCATGTGAAAGTTTCTGTAACAGTCAATAACCAAATCTTCCATTTCATCCTCCAAAGCCATAATTTCAGCTGATATATATGTCCAAATAAAAAATCAAAAATATGAGTAAACCAAATTCAATATACCTCACATACTCCTCCAGTTCACAGAAGATAACATATTCCATATATCTAATACATTTTTCTGTTTTTGGAACTGAAACTCTGGAATTATAGCTGCTGATTGTGAATAATGTTTGAAATGAGAAATCCAATGCATAGCAACTCTTTCAGTGAAGAAATTCTTCCTGATGTCCAATTGAACCTTTTCTGGCACAACCTAAGGCCATTTCTAGTCCTCTTGGAAATGTGAGGGTGTACTCTTGTCCCTGCAAAATGAAACTTAGACTTTGGAGATTCTGTGTGGAATCACATCTACCTTGTTTCTGTCAAGATCCCCTTCAGGATTGGAAAGTGATTTTCTTTTCATGTCACCTTGCTCTGCACCCAAAGAAATTATTTGTTCCATTATTTGTACAGAAATTAGCAAAATCTCATTTTATCTGGATTTTTGCCCCACATCCTCTACAGGCACCAACCTCAACAAATTCTTTTTCTTTCCACCCCATTCTTAAGTGTTTGCTCTAAACTCATTTGTCCATGTCATCCAACTTCCCCAGTCCTTCCCCATAAAATGATGATGTTTCCCTATCCTGCCCTCAGATGAGCTCTTGGTGTGTTCTACCACAGAATTTCCATCCATTCTGTGTCCCCTACCTGAGCTCCTTTGTGGCTGAACAAGAGATAGCACGTGCCATGGCTGACCTGGTACATTGGGCACCCTGACTGATTTTCCAGCCAGCTGAGATGAAAGAGCAGGGATGACTGTTGTGCTCCCTGCTCTTTCTTCTAGGGAATAATTTAAAATCGTTCTCTTCTACCACCATTTGTGGAAATAACAACTGCCAGAGGACCTGAAGGAACTAAGACCCCTATCCAGTCTAAGATTTGACTGAAGTTGCCTCATAAGTGTGACTGACAGGCAGATCAAGATATTTTTATTTTTAACTAGGTTCCTAAGAAAAAAGATATTGGGTTGTAGAATATTTCAGTCAAACTGACTCTGAAGAGAAGATCAGGAACCTTTATAATTTTTCCTCAAATTTTTTACACCATCCTTTATCTGATACATCTAATTACACTCTATGTGTTTTCATACAGAGCTGGTAGAGGATATTTCTTTTTGTAAGCCTGGGTATTGATGGGCCCTGAACACTGCTGGGACTTCCAGATGTCACTGTAGTAAAACTAAGCAAAGGTAACCTTATGAAAAGTTTCTGTGAGCTGTAGCACATTCCCACACCTGCAGGGAATAAAGATACTGAAGGTACATTACAAAACTACCCAGAATGTAGAATCATAGACTCTCCTGAGTTGGAAAGGACTCACAAAGACCATCAAAGCCCAACTCCTGGCCTTGCACAGAACACCCTGAGAATTACCATATTCTTGCACTCTGTCAGGGTTGGTGCAGTGACCACGTCCTTGGGGAGCCTGTTCCAGTGCCCAGCCATGCTCTGGGTGAAGAGCCTTCTCCTGATATCCAGCCTAAGCCTCCCCTGACTGCCTCATGCTGTTTCCTCAAGTCATGGTCATGAGTGAAGGGCTCCATGCCTGCCCCTCCTCTTCCCCTCAGGAGGAAGATGCAGACAGCAGTGAGGTCTGCCCTCAGTCTCTTCTGGAAGGAAAGAAGAATCTGGAATGGAAAGAAAAGCAACATTGCAGGGAAAGCTGTGATGTCTCAATCTTCAGCTCTCCCAGTGAGAGTTCTCTTATCACTCTGGATCCCCACATTACCTGAGTGCTGGACTTTGCTTAACTAGCAAAATCATCCCTGCTTTTGCCAGAGCAGAGCCACTTAGTGCCTGTTCACACACTGCTTGGTTCAGGCTACCTTGTGGTTCTAATGAACATATCACAGCAATAGCTCAGAGCTCCCCATATTTCCAAAAAGCATATGTTAAACAATGTAAGCAAAGAGAAACCCTAACAGGCTTCACTTGTCCTAACAGTCCATCTGTTCCCCACTCCCCACTGAGCACATCTCTTTTCCTGGTTCCCTTTCAGGTGCACTCTTACCTTATGTAACGTGCTTTTTATTGGAGATTCATGCTGTGACCCTGTCAGAATTGCTACAGCAGGGGTGACCTCAGTAATGACTGTCCACAGCCTGCCAAGCTAAGTTGGTCAGTGTTAGCTGATTAAACTTTTAACAACATCCCCTGTGCGATAAAGGGCAAAATGACAACTTTGCCCATCGTCAAGGTGTCTGTATAATAAACTAATTAGTAAACCACACAGTCTGTGGAGCTTTTAATGAGTGCTATCGTCTGGCCTCTGTAATAAAAACCCAGCCTGCCCCCTTTTGGGATTCAATTAAGGCACAGACTGTCATATGCTTGGCCTGGCTGATCAATGAATCCATTCCGACCTTTGTCGGAGCTGTTTGCAAGGTCACTGGCAGCAGGGAGGGAAGCCAGCCTGGTGCTGGGGAGACAAACCCAACAGCACCCGACAGGCACCAGCATCAGCTGCTAATGTCCTCCAGGTTCCTTTGACATCAGCAGAAGTTTCTCTCACACAAAGGTTAGCTGAAAGAGAACGTGGCAATATGCACGGGTGTAAAATTTAAAGGTGTGGATGCCGGTTCTTCTGAACGGAAAGGTTTCCTTGTTATTTAAAGAGTTCATTAATTCTTTCACATTTGCATATACCTAGACACCTGTGGGGTTTTTAAGCAGCAAAATATGTTGTCAAATGTTTTCTCTCTGAGCTGCATTTATTGCTGTGATCCAGATACACAAACAAAACACAATAGAGTAGCCCTAGATTATACAAAACAGCCCCCTTTTTTCAGGTCCTTGCATACAAATAATACTTATCACTATACAATTCCAGGAGGGGTTTATAGCACTAAAATAATTATTATGGTGCTCCATAGTGATTTTACAGACAGGAAAATTTCTTGGGGAAAAAAAAAAAATAAATTGTCAAACAAGCAATGACCCAATGAGATACCCAGGGGCTGTGGTGAAGGCATCTTTAGAAGTAAAGATTTCAAGTTTCAGTCCTTTCACCTCTGACTTCCACCCTCAGGAGGATTAAACAGGAATCAAGGGACTGGTAGAGTGAAGACAAGTCCTTTAGTGTCTTTATCATCTGTCCTGAGCAGTGTACCTGAGCTCAAGGCAAATTCTGTCCACAGCCACACTGCCACCACAGTGCTGCCAAACAAGGTGCACTTGGTTTTTATGACTGCTATAGCAACAGTCTGGAACCTCCAGACCTCCCAAACATCACTTCCTAGAGCCAACAATAAATCACTGCATTAGGTGATGTGGCAGGGCCATCAGAGGCTGTGTCCTACTGTGAAATTTGTATGCAATCAGAAGAGCAAAAACTGGATGGAATTCATTTTGCGCAGGTGAGAACACTAACCTCCAAACAGTGGGCTTTCTCTTCTGTCCTCTTCTTTTTCTCTTTTTGAACTGAATAATCTCTCCTCTGCCACCTCATAGTATTTCATAGCCTGGGGAATAAGGAGGTGTCTGAAAGGTGATTTTTAACTGCTGTGATGGAAAGAAAGGGAAAAAAAGAATCTGGTCACAACTGTCCTGTTGATTCAGAAGGTGAACAATCTCTGTAGGCAAAACCCACTTGAATTTATAACATCAAGAGATCAAGTTCTGTTTGTCTTTTAATACCAAAAAAGCAGAAACATGAGGTGATTACAGTGGTACAAGAATGATGCCTAGTATTTGCATTCCTGCTATTTGTTTTCCATTAGAGGTGGAAAACAATGGAAATGCAGATCTTTGCCTTTTCTAATGTAGGCAAAATAGCACTGATCTGCTCACCCTTGGCTATTCAGTTGCAGCAATCAGGCAGTTTACTTAGTTATCTAACAAAAATTATATTAGTATATATATATTTTATTATTATTCATTATCATTACTCACAGACTCCAAATGCAAATCTCATAGCTTTTACTAAGGAAGTTACTGTGTGCAATCTAATTAGCTCTTTTCCGTGGTGAAATTTACTTTTCCTTGGGTTTGCTGATGGCTGGAGCAGTACTCAGATTAATATGCAAGAAGGCATCATGAAGTTCAATGACTTGTGCCTCACCTAGAAGTCATGCACAGACTTTGAGCAGTTTGACTTTTTGGCTGATGGAATTACCATGAATACTCATCTGCAGCGTGGCTGCACCCACTGCCAGAGATGGGAAGAAGGTGCTGTGAATGCAGGTTTTCACTGCATTCAATCATTATTCCCTGTGGGTCTTTCCTCCCCAGCCCCATGAAAACCAGCTCTTCTGCCCAGCTGTATTAAGTGGCAAAAGTATAAAATTTCTATCTACCCTTTTCACTCTCATTGAAGAATAATGGAAAATATTTTAGGAAAACTCTCTGAAGATGCATACTAAAGATCAAGACAGTAAAAATAAATATCCCATAAGCTAAATCTCTCTTTTTTTATGCTTTGCAGAGGCATTTTGCATCAGCCCTTAAGCAGCTGTGGCTGTGCAAGATGTGGTTTATCCACAAGGGTGCTCTCTGCACAGAATACAGCTGGGACAGGCAAAGCAGGTCCAGTTACATTTGATGACTAGCATGGGAGGTGTGATATAGGAAGGAGGCATGGCAGAGCATCCTGACTCGAGACAGGGAAAAATATCTTAGCTAAATATAGATTAGAGAAGCCTTGAAGTTGGTCCAGCTTTTGGGAAGGGCTGGAGAGGCCTGGCTGGCTCTCAGGGACGGCCTGGTCCTGGTGTGCCATGAAGATCCTGGGGACAAGCAGCCTCTGGCTGTCACTGCAGTGACTGGAACCTCACCTGGTGATGCACAATGTACACATCTTCCTTTCCCAGTGCTCTGCTCTTGGGCAGACATGCACCCTAAAGAGCTAACAATTGATAATAGCCTCTTTAGGTAGAAAGGGATCCAAACATTGGTGTGAATATTCATAACCATGACTAATTCCACCCGAGTTTGTTAATTTGGCATCCGAGAGGCTGTCTAGTTCAGAAGTAGCCATTAGGATTGCTCATGAGTTTTATCTGTCAGAAGCTTGGTGAATTGATAAATTGTGAGTGTGTCAACACAAAGATTTTTCTGCATTTCTTTTTCTTTAAGTGAATACCAGGTAGTATTTGGTATGAAAGGCTCATTGGGAAACTGTGGCTAGGTAAAAGGCAAAGAAAAAAAAAAAAAAAAGGCAGAAAACTATAAAAGAATTAAAACTTTTGCAAACTCTTCACTCTAGTATTTAAAAAAGAAGTTCTGAAAGAAGGCTGCTCACATGGATTACTGATAAAATCAGGGAGCTGAACTTTTTCTTAAGTCAGCTACTGCTTCTTTACGAGAAAGCTCCAGATTTTGCTACTTGGGTTTCAGTATGAAGGGAATGCTTATAAGAGATTAATTTCTTAATCAAGGTTTTATATACAATTCTGATTTAGCATTCTTGAAATTTCACCAATCATAGTTAAATTATATTCATCAGCCTGCTTTTTAGCTCCTTCAAAATAACTCTAAGTACAAGAAGCTGTGAATTTCTAAATCTTCAAGAATAAAGGACGGCTGAGAGAAGATTTGAGCTCTGATTTTCAGTGGTTTTATCAACTGAAGCACTAGCAGTTGCCTTTCTGTTGTAAAGGGAAATGCCTTATAAAAATTGACCATTTTAACTTCATACCACCTCAACAGATCATATCACTGTCACCCTTTTAAAAGGGAGATACTCAGACTAGATTTTTTCACGGGTTTGACAACATTTTTTTCTACTTCCATGCTAAGGCGTTGGAGGCTTGATTTTAACAAGTACAGAACATCAGCTCCAGCCCAAATCTGCAGTTCAAAAAGCTGATCAGTGACCATGGAAAAATCATGACCTGCAGATGCCCTTCAAACATGGCCTTAGTGGCTTGCCCAAAGCCAGCTAGTGAGATATAATTACTGCTGAAACAAGGGTTTGTGGTATTGAGAGGGTTTTTTAAATGCTATTTTGTGTTTGTATTGTGATAAAATTGAAAAACACTCTAAAGAGTAGGTCACCCCCCAAAGACATTTTGTTACTGTTGTCTTAGTTTTCAGTATATTTTTCCCACTGCATTTAGAGCATTATGGCATTCATGGTAGTGCAAGATCCACATCTCACAGGAAGATATCTGCCGAGAAATCCAGGTTTTTCAGGAGGATTTACATCCCTTTTGACCCTTTGCAGGTTCCAAGCTGATCCAGCAGGGCACTGTGATCTAAGACAGCATTTTAGGACACATTTAACTTACAGGGAGCTTAAAATCGCATTTAGAATCAAATACCTTGCACTCAAATGTGTTTTTAAGTGCTTACTCCAGAATTCAGGTCCTGGTATATAAATTTTGTTCATGCATTATCTATATCTAGAAGGGTACATATATCTGTGTAAGGCATTGCAGAATATCCACATCACACAAAACAGGTGTGTTTCTAAGACAGTCACACAGATTTTGTTGTTGTGAGCAGAAGGGAAAGAACATTTTCTTCAGCAAGTCCCACTTGCATCTCTGGGTAAAAGGTGCAGATCCAAGCTGCATGCCAGGAAAGCAGGCAGAGTGTGATGCATTCCATTAATTCCTGAAGGTTTTCCCAAATCAGGGCCTGGAGGAGGAAGTTTCCTTTTCCTGCCTCTGAAGTGACCTGCAGACTTTCCAAGGATTCTCTCCCATCTCATGTTTAACCACTCTCACTTTCTTCTGAGCTTGCTCACCAAGCCTTTATCTTATTTGTCAATGTTTGATATTAAAATAATAAAAAAAAAAGGTATTAATCTCTGCAGTGACCTTTCTGCTTTATTTCTCCTGGAAGGGGATGCTGCATCTTTTGTAAGTAACTTCAAGGGGAGATATTATGAGGCATTCAAACATATGGCTTTTATCCAGTTAATCATTGTGCATTACCTACTTTCATCAATGTTCAGAAACTTAATTCCAGGATTACTCATTCCCCAAAAAACCCAAATAAGAAAATCAGAAGAATAGACCCAAACAATAGAACTTTTATACCAGGATAATTAGAAGAGGAACCTATTACCCAGGATTATAATTACTGACTAACATATTAAATGACCTTTAACATTTACCTTAAGCCCCAGATTTCTAGAAAACCAGAAAGGTTATGAATGCCATATTAGTAATCTTTAATCTTTATTACTGCTGTGGACAGAATTTTAATGATTTTTAAATAGGCAGCGGTCACTAACATATCCCTATTAAAATAAAAAAAATCTCATAAAAAATTAAATGGATTAAGACTTCAAATGTACCATCATCAAAAGTATTATCTAATTATGGAGTTCAGTGAACAGGCCAAGTGAAATGGTTGGTAATATTAGTTACTTACCACATGGGAATGCCCAGGATTTATGCACAAATAGATTCTGCTTCTGTTGCAACATAGTAATTAAGAATTTGTCAGGGAAATTTGACCCTCTAGGGTAGATATTACTTTGTAAAATAAGAATGGCAGAGCACTAGTCTCCTTGCTGCACATAATTTAACTTGATTATTTATACATCAAAGGGAGTCTGCAGTGACTGCAGTATAATATTTAAGTAGAGGGATATTAGAGAAAGAAGCATCTAGTGAAATCTTTTTCCCAAATCTCCGTGAGAAAATAGAGGAAATTTTCATAAAGCATTTCATTTTGCATATAAATTGGTGCCTAGATTGTGCCTGTGAATTTACTGCTGTCAAATTTAATTTTTCTTTAATTCTTCAGGCCCAGATGTGAAGAGCTCTGTGTGCAGGCTGCAATTTTCAATGCTTACAGGTAGCACCCGGATCGATAATGTGTCTTTATGAGAAATTACCATTAATGTTATTGAGTATGCATTTTGCTTTATAGGATAATAAGGTAATATGAAATGCCAATTCATTCATTAGGAGAAAGCTAAGTGCTTAAATGAAATGGGTGACAGGTCTGAAAAAAGATGTAGTTGTGGGCAGGAAGTCAAGAATGGATTTTTAATGACCTAATACCAAAAGGTTTTTACCACTTATTTGCATTTGCTTCCTATAAACAATATTAACTTTAAAATAAAAGTGCTTGAATATTTAAATTGCAGTAAGTGATTCCACTTGAAGAGGCTATTTGGAAACACTGGGTTTCTGGGAAACTCTCTGCCTGGCCTTTTAGAAGACCACAATGTGAACTCATCTGGTATAAAATTAAAACAAAACTCATTTAAATTGACAGGCATAAAATGAGAATATTGTGAGCGTGGCTAAAAAGACAGAGGTTAGTATGTGACAAACAACCAAACAAAAAAGTGCTTTAGCTCTTTGAACTACAGTGTTTTCCCAGCTCAGTACAGTAAAAATAGCAGGTATGGAAAATTAGGCAAAAAGAGTTTGTCAAGGGAAAAAAAAAACACAAACTAAACCCAGATCCTATTGTTGTTAAAGACTGCAATCTCCTTAAAGTACAGTATTTTTAAAAAATTACCAAAAACAAACAAAAATTGGTGCTGTTTGAAAATCTCATCAAGAAATGAACTCATTTCTAGACACATTCAGTGTCTGAAATCATGACCACAAGGAAGGAAGTTAATAGAATTTTTGCAAAACCTCACTATTTTTTTTTCCTCTCTCGCCTTTCTGAGTTTTACAGATCCCAGTGAGTTGTTTCCCTCTTTTTCTCTGGCCTGGATCCCCCAGAGGTGATCCCTGGGGAACAAGCTGTGCCAGGGGATGCTGCCAGCCTGACCCTGCATGGGTTGGTGCCAGGGGAAGGTTGATCCCTCTCCATGAGACAGGACCAGACCCTTCAGGAGATGCCTTGCATGCCTGGAAGCAGAGCTGGCTTTCCCTGGAGCAATAAATACTCTCTGCTCCTGCCCAACATGGAAAACCTCCAACAGCAAAGCTTCCCTCAAACTTCTGGTGCAGAAAATCCAGGTTTTGCCTTACTGATATTTATTAGGATGTAACACAAGACATGACAAGGAAGCAATTTGCAAGCCTACCCAGGGAAAAACAAGTCCAAGCTCTCCAGTTTTCCCCACTCCCACTGAAAATTCTTACTCAATTTACAACTAAGGACAGGAGTAGCTTAACACTAAAGTTTCTAAAGCTGGGCTTTTTTTTCTGCAGAGATACAGGGACCTGACTTCCACTAAAAAATGATGGCATTCTCTTCAATTAGATCAGAATTCAGAATTCCTCGATAATGATTTTCCTGAAGTTTTCATTTGGTCTTTTATGGACTTGACATTTTTGCTCTTCAGCTGTAAACAAGACACTTTATTTACTATCAACACCTTAATGCAGCAGTTTGAAAGCAGACAGCTTAATCTTTTTTTTTTTTTTCCTTTTGAATAGCTAACATTGTAAAAACAAAGGACAGATAGCAGAAATAGCTTTAAAGTTTTATTTTTATTTCTACTTTAACTCAGCAATGGCTGCTTTGCCTAAACTTTTTTTCTTTTTTAACTTTTATGTAGGACTCTTTTTTTTTTTTTTTTTTTTCACTTGACCTTCAACATCTCAAACTACAAAGAGAGGACTTTCTCTAATGCTGTTTGAATATACTGTATTTTTCTTTTAAGGAGCCTTCCACTGATTTTTATCCTTCAGGGATCAATGGTTGCCTCAGTTCCATAATCTGACAAGCTACAGGGAAAGCAAAAGGCCCCCTCCTCTAGAGCTGTAAGTGTTAACGTGAGATGGCAACGGATGTATTTTCACACTGAACTCACAACAGCCTAAGGAGAGCTTTAAAGTATCTTAGCCTAAGTCTCTCTCTTTGGGAGGACTGAGATATGGGAGGAACTTTAGTATTATTGTTAATCTGTATTACAAAAGCACCTAACAGCCTCTGCTGAGTTCAGGGCCCCATTAAAGGCGAGGATGGATCAAGCTGGTTCAAATGTGTGTTCATTTCTGCAGAACCTATGAATGCCTTTGCTTTCTGGGGATGTCTGACTCTTTTCCACAAAACTCTTGTTAAGTTTGGAAAGGGGGGAAAAGAAGAATGAAAATGTTGATTCACTACTAAATTAAGCACTGCTCATTTTGCTGCAACAGTTACTTGGAAGAAACAAAATTTATTGCTGCAATGCATCACAATATGTTGATATCTAAGGGACTTTTTGACCAAAATTATCTACATATCACCACAAAGTTCTCAGAATAACCCCTTCCCCAATGTCTCCCTGTGGTTCTTTGCCTAGACCACCAACACTCCCTTCTGCTCAGTCAAGTACTAAAAGAAAGTTAACTTTTAAAATTTTCTTCAGTCCTTCAGCACTGTTTACTTTGTCTCACTGGCATCCAAACACCTTGACGTGCTGCCAACCATGCCTACAGATTGAGAAACCAGGCAGGGGGTGAACCTGGAGCAGCATCCCTCATAGGGACCGTGAAAAGGGAGGATGGATGGGTGAGCTGGGATGTGGTGGAGGAGGAAGCTGCCTCCAACACTGGTCCTCCCACAAAAGAGGCTCAGAAACCTGGCTGGTGAGGCTCTGGGTGCTGTTCTCTGAGGAGAGCAGCCATCAGCTGCCAGAATTCTCTTTATGCTGCCAAGGGTGCAAGTCAGGGAAGTGTGTCGCTGTTGGACACAAAATGCAGACCTTGACTCCAAGGTAGAAGAAAGGTCAGGAGGATTTATTTACAATTCCTCCAGCCTTTTTGTAACATTCTGCACTAAAAAGACATATCATTGGTTCATAAAATTGACACCTCTCTCCATTGGTTAAGTAACAGAAACAACACCTGGAAGAGGGGTTGTTATGAGAGCTTAGAAATGTTTATGAAAATAGAATGGTTATTTACAGGAATTGTCCTTGACAGAAGGAATTCTTCCCAAGGGAAGGACAAATCATCAGCCACTGACAGGCTGAGAACCTTACAGACTCAGAAAATCAGACCCACAGAAGTGGAGATGGGCACATCTTTCTGAGCCCCTACTGCACTGCCTCTAGAATGTGCTGACTTCATAAAACAGAGTGGCATCAGAGGGAAATTGATAATTTAACAGTGCTTTGATACATGCCAGTGTTCACTCTGGGATGGTACAACTGAGGCAGTGCTGTCACCATTTCTGATTTGTTAGAATTGAGGGGAGATAACAGAATATATTCACAATGAGTCATATATTTATGTCCATATTATGTGGAATATAACAACATATTGCAACCAGATGGTGACAGGTTTAATTTCCATATATGTTTCTGACTCCTGTCTTCAGTACTCAAACTGCATGGGAACTCCAAGCACTCAAATTTCCACTTCTAGCATCAAATTATATGCAAGCCCTTGGTTGGGAGTGGAAATTAGGCAGACCTGGCAAAAATGAAAATCCCTATGACCAGCAGACCCTCTGTATTTTCTTACTTTAAGAAAGGATTTCACTCCCTCCCCACCTATCTCCAGTGGACATAGAGGCACTGCTCTTTATTTCTTTGGCTTTGCTTGCTCTGTTTTCCTTCTTTCAAGAGCATCATCCTCTGCTGTAGCCAGGGCTCTGACATTCCAGCCCACTCCAGGCTCCTGTGGAGTCCTTGTGCATTCTCCTTCCCACTAAACTTGAATTAAACCATTCCTGAGCTGTGGTTTATGTCACACCCAAACAGCACTGCTCTGCAAAACTCATTTTTTAAATACCAGTTACCTCCCAGCAATCAAGTAGCCCTGGTGAAATAAAGGAATATGAGAGAATGGATATTTACTCCAAGGAGTTTTGGCTTTTGACATGCTTCATCTTCTGTACATTGTCTATAGCTCAAACATATTTACAGCCAATTACCAGCAGCAAGGATTGTAGAGGTTACTGATGATCTATGGAGTGCAGTGGGATAATCACTGAGATAAGACATTCCTCTCATCACAGACATCTGGGCAGAGTTGCAACATTGCTATTCTTAAAGTGGTTGTGCCAGTGATTTCTCTTAATAATCTAGTAAGTGCTTTGGGATCTCTCTGAATAAATGGATTTCTAGAGCACATGCATTCCTCTTATTCTTACTTATGTGTTTGAGTACTGTCACACAGAAATAGAGGTTCTGTGTGCTTATTTGGTTTTGAAATAATATATAATCAGCACAGCTATAGATCTCAATCTTGTCATGGGAAGCAAAGCACTATCTGTTAAAATATATGAGCCAAATATGTGCAGACAAATGCATCCAACAGCACCCCACAACAAACAATAAATTCCTCTGGTCCTTTAAGAATGCAGGGGAGTGTAGGGTTTTTTTGTTGTTGTTGTTTTTTGGGTTTTTTTTTTGTGTGTGTGTTTTTGTTTGTTTGTCTGCTTTTGTTTGTGTTGCTGTTGTTGTTTTTAATAAAAAAAGCACCTAATCTCATTTACAATATGTCAGGAGAGCTCCTCTGTCTCATTTGCACAGGCAGTCTCTCAAACTCTTCATGTATTCACCTGCTTGGACATTGGATGCAGTTTTCACACATTCCTTCCCTAAAATGAAGCCCACATTAAACATATTTTCCCTAAACTATTATTATCTCCTATGTGCAGTTATCAGAAAACAGTGCAGCTAGTTTGAGTATAATTATCCATAATTTGCTGAGCACTGATGGCATCCATCATTCTTCTGGCAGGAGCAAACTTGATTCCCACAATAAAAAGCTTATCAACAAAATCAAGAAAATTTATAACTGATACCAAAAATATGAGCACTACACACCTACCCAATCATATCTGTGGTGCATTTTGACTGATATCTGGCTTAATTTTCTAATTTAAGCCAAACAAGCCTCAAATGCTAGAGAAATTCAAATTTAGATCCTGACTTCAGTTTATAACAACATTTAAAATATGTGAAGCCTGGGAGTTTCAGTGAGGGGGAAGGAGTCTGTCAAGATAATTAAATATTCAGTGTATGCTGAAAATTTGGAGATAGCAGTACTCATTGTTTCTTTGTTTTTAAAACCAGAGGTAAGGATTATACAAATGTGCAATCTTACTATTTTTTTTTTTTTTTTACTTGTGTGTCTATATCTATACAGCAACTTAACATTTTATATTTTATATAACATGTGGCAAGTCACATGGTGATTTTTCTTTGGGTGGGGTATTGCATAATTCTGGCCCCAGAAACATCTTCACCAGTTATTTAAACTTCCAAGCATTATCCCAATACAAATAAATACCCAGGGAGAAGAGAAAGCTGTGAGTGTAAAAAACAACATATAAAGTTCATTAAAAGAAAAATGAATTCTTTTAGTGTAAATTTAGTCTAAATTTTCAGTAGATGCCAAGATTCCTCTTCTCCTTTCTGATTTGGTACTTTGGTGGCTTCAGGAATGCCAAAGGGTACAAAGGTATATTTAATATCTGTATATAACAAGGAATATGATGCATTCTAAAAAGTAAATAGATGTAAATAAATATAAATAAAGGAAATAAAATACCACAGATGTGGCATTTAGGGTCATGGATTTTGGTGGTGGTGGTAGTGCTGGATCAGTGGTTGGATGTGATGATCTTAGAGGTCTCTTCCAGCCTAAATGATTTTATGGTTTTATGCACAGCTGTGGGTTTCTCACACCCAGTTTTTGTGTGTGCATGGTCAGGGTTTTTCTAATGATCAATGAATGAATCTGCATGAGACCACAAAGATTATCAGCACCTGTCTTACCACTGAAGAAAAAAGCTTATTTTGAACCAAGAGAGAATCTAAAAACCCAGGAAAGTCTCCTTCATTTCAGGGGTGAAGTAAACAGAAAGTTCTCATCAAATTTGTACTTTCTGAAGGACAGTGAAATCTCTCTCACAAAATCAGAGCTCACTTTTGGTGTCTAAATATTTTCACTTTTATTCTTGCACCTGATTTAAAAATCTGAGATTTCATCCTTTCAAACATGGAATGAGGCAATGGAAATTAACAGACAGGAAAGAGGTGAAGGAAGGAAAATTTGCCACTAAGACAAATAGTTCATCTTGGCTCAACTTTTTTTTAAAACAACTTCTCATCTGCATGAAGTAACATAATTTATTAACGTCAGGAAACAGGAGTCTTTACCTTAATAATTGGTGAACCAACAAGTCTGTAAGGCATCCAAGTCCTATCCCAATCTCCATCTTAACAAAATCTTAGTTAGATTAATAATAATGCCTGGGGATTCTGAGCTAAGCTTCATTCAGTCTTACAAAATTTGAATTCAATAGGCAATTCAGTGGGAAATAAGTTTGCAAGGTGTCACACAGTTTTCAGTTCCTGTTTCAAGAAACAAGGAGCAAAAGGTAGAAGGTGAAAAATGCATAATGTAGTCTCTGTCTCTCTCTCTTTTGCACAACAAAAATGTGAGAATTTGAGGCAGATGTTAGTAGTCTCAAACAATTTTGTGAGCAGGGCTTGTGTGGTCTGACTCTTCAACAGCCAAGAAAGTACAGGGATCATTTTTAGTGTCCTTTTCTCAGCTACTTTTGCTAGAAGGAATGTTTTCTTGATGCTGAGAGGTTTTCTATGTTTCACTCTGGAGTATCTACTTTTAAAAGTGGCCAAGGCTCAGAAACATCAATAAAATAAGAAATAGATGTTTTTCCTTACCTTCCTCTTTCTACACGCCCCAAAACATCATTCAGGTTTTAGGTGAAGAGTTGAGTGGTGTCGCCTCCATCAACATCTTTGTAGATTTGTTTTCATGCTTCTGCAAACCTCTTCTCTTTCCATCTCACCAGAAAACAATCCTGGAGTTGGGAGAGTTAAAAATATGCTGCTCCTTAAAAGAACTGTGTGGCTGGAAAGTAATTATACTGAGAAAGATGCTCTGGGTGGACAAAGCCAACCAGATTGCTTAAGAGTGTGACAAAATGCTAAATTGATCTGAGCTGTTTAGGGACAGTATAAAATTTCTTCTTGGGATGTTCTGCTTCGAGACCTTATTGTAACTTGTCAGTGACTGTCTGTCACCATCATGAGTTACTCCATTTCAATGTGTATTTATTTTCTGTTAATTTTATAACTTAGGAAATTCAAAAGGATGGAAAGGGTACTTGGTTCTATCCCTAAATGTCAACCATGTAAGTGCTTTGACTTTTATTTTCTATTTGCTTTGGTCAGTGTAAATTTCTATGGGTTTTGCTGGTTGGGGGAAGGGGATTTGGAGATGTGCAGTTCTTGGTTATTAATATTTGACTTTGTTAGTGCTATCTGTTTACCGTATGGCTTCTGGAAAAAGATGGGAAATATTAGCTGGTGAGTCCTTAAAATGCACACTCCTTGTGCCTGCACATTCTTTGCTGTTTTTAGCTTGGGATGGGCCATTCAGGGGGGTTGACATTGGTTTTTTTTCATACTACTTTTCTTTTACTTCATTGCTTCACTCTTTTTACTTTGAATACATTTGGCTGGCCGAGTTTGAGTGAATTCCATATGTTTTATACAGGCTGGGTTTTTTTCTCCTTATTTCTGGAATAGAAAAGACCAAGGCTGTTTTTAGCTGCTGTTTACATTCACAAAGCTGGATCCTGCACATAAATGAGTTTTTATACAAATGCCTGGGATTTTATACAAATCCCATCCCTCTTTCACTTAGAACGAGTTACAAGACAGCTGTCTCCAAAAGCAGAAAAGGCTTGTTGAAAAAAGGTTGTTAAGAAAGCAATAATAGGCCAGGCTTAAGATCCTTACCCAGGCTCTTTTATTTTGGGACTTTTACCAAAAGCTGAGAGGGACCCAAAGAAAATATCAAATATTCACTAATATTGAGAGCCTGGTACTTATACTTGGCAGGGTATGAAATTTGTTTCTATAGGAAGTCACCTTATTTTACAGAAAATTGAAGCAGTGTGAAGGCTTTTTTTAAAATAGTTTTTTCCTTTTCTTTTCTCCAAACTGTACATGAAAACTTTTGGGGGTCGGAGGTGATGGCATATTGTACTGTAAAAAATTGGTTTATGCTCAAATGCCTTGTGTGGTCACAACACGATTCCTCACCTCTTCCTGCATGAAAAGGCAAAAGTCAGAGGGGGCTCCTCCTCTGGGATTTTTTTTTTCCTGAAATCATTTATTCTTTCCAAAACTGGATCCAGGTGCCAAACGATGGAGCAAGGATGTCACAGCTTGAGTGGTGTCCTGCAGCGTGCTTCCATAGAAGCTTTTTATAATTTTTTTATCATTTTTATAATTGTTTTTTCCCTTTAAAAAGCGACTAAAAAAGAAGAGGACGTCGATGTCAATGAGGTTCGCTGAAATTCCTTGCAACGCTGCTGCGACTTTTCGTTATCCCGAGGTTTGTGCAATTGTGTCGGGAAGCCACTGGGTGTCAGCAGGAATGTGAAAGCAAGGCAGGGAATACCGGCTTTCCCTCCAGAAAATACAGCACTTGGAACTGCATCCCCAAGAATTCCGGAGTGGAAATGCCCGGCACAACTTCTGCATCCCTGGAACATGAGTAGGAAAGTGTCCCCTGTAGAGCAAGGCTCTTTTAATGCTTCTCCTTCCTCCTCCATCTCTGAGAGCTGATTGCTAAGAGAAACTTTGTGGGGCACTTTTTAAAACCAGGCAGAGAGCTCAATCCAGTGCCTCAGCCAGCTAACAGGGCTAATTTTGCTCTGATCTGCTCAGGATCAGAGCAAAATCATCACTGACAAGATGCAAAATCCTTTTGGCACATCTGCTTTTCAGGCATTAACACCGTTTGTTTCCACTTCTCAAAGTTTTGCACAGCTTTCACTGATTTTTTTTTTGGTGTGCATTCCAACAGCACCCACAGATCACGTTCTGCTCCATGTAAAAGCTGCTCTGTTTTTGTAAAAGCTGCTCTGTTTTACCACTACAGAGTAATCCTCTGTTAATTTGGACCTCAATCCTCCTAAAACTCCATGACTCTGTGATGCCAAAGAAAAGCAAAGGAATTGAGGTCTAAAAGTGTTCTTTTCTCTTTGCTGTTATTGATACAATGGTCTGGCTGGCTGTGAGAGACAAAAACTCAGACAGGCAACACACTCCAAAATAGGAAACTCAGAATAAACTCACCTGGTTTTGAAATATGAGCATTAATAAATTTAGTAGACACATTCTTGTGGGTGGCAGTGTATGTCTTCTTTAAATCAGTAGTGGAAGCAGTAGGATAAAACAAAGAAGAAGCAGCCACAGACACCTTTGCTTTTTTTTTAGGAGATGTATACATCAAAAAAAGTTTGAATATTTTTCTCTAGAGAATTCTAGACTCACTACTAAGTAACACCTGAGGATCAGAACCCTGAGAATTGCAAATTGTCTTGAAAATGTGCAATTTTCAATGAGAATGCAGAGTACCCCTCTTATGCACAATTAGGTGTTTACCCTCAGAGATGTTCTCCACATATTTCTCTGCAAATAACACAAGGATGCTCCCAGAGTGGATGGCTGCTGAAAAAAGGATCTTTCCCTTTGAGCAGTGGGTTTTTCAAACTAGTGGCAACAAAGTGTTAGCCCATGTGATTCTCTGTGGAGTGACCTGATTTAAATAAATATATTTTATTCATATGAAGGGAATGCACTGATTTACTCTCTCTTTCCCCTCTCCTGCCTTTTCACTGCCCTTTTAAGGTACAGAAGGTTGTTTTAATTCCACTCCAAATTAGTTCTCTAAAAATGTTGGTAATTCTGACAAAAGCATCACACTTTACTTTAAAGGCACTCAGTGAGCAACACTATGAAGGTTACAGGAGAGCACCAGCTATAGCTCAGGTTTTTTCATTTGCATACAAATTGTCAGCCAGAAGCAAACATTTTTGAACACTGAGTTATATAAAACCTCCTTTTTTGGACTGAATTTTTACTTTATTTTTATCCACAAGAATTCCTAAAGAAGTAACTGTTTTGTTTTAGGTTTGTTTTTTTTTTTAAGATAGAGATCTAAACTCAGGGTAATTTCTCCAAATGACAGATAGTTTGAAATTGTTTTACAAGTCCTTTATATCATAGAATTTGAAGAGTAACAATCAGAGATTTGTGTTCCACTTTTCCAGGTGATCTACAAATTAATACACTCATTGGGCCACAGTTATAAAAGCATATTTATGACAAGAGTAAAACCAGGCATAGATGGAGACAGCAGGTGGGAAAGTGAGGAGAAAGCATAAAAGAAGTGGGGTGATTTTTTGCATAACAGACCCTTTATCACCTGTGCTGAAACTGTCAAGTGATAATGTAGCCAGTGGAGGTTTTAGAGGTACTGGAGGAGGCTAAAGTTTTATTTGGGAGCTTAATAGATTTGTTTGTGAAGCTGCTTCTGTTTCTTCCAAGCTGCAGAAGAGAAACTACAAGCTGAATTACTTCCACTCCTACCTGTGAGCTTCACTTGTATATCCTTAGCAGTGAGAAGCTAACATTAATAGCAATTGATATGAAAAAAGCAGAGGGCAGAGAAGAACCTGAGTTATAACTTACTCATTTCCTCCCTCTCCAATGTGGTGTTCTTCTTCTTAGAAGTTCCCACAAAAGCTCTCCTGTCCCCCATGAGGTAACAGGAACTGGGATGTGCCTGGCTCCTAAAGCACCTGGCAGCCTCTGTGGTGGATTTCCAACTCCCCTGGGGCAGCTGACACATTTAGGGGAGCAGTAAGACCCTGTAGTAACACTGAGTTACTACACTGAGGCTCCTACCAAAGCTGAAAAGCAAGAGCTCAAGCCTGGGGATGCAGGGATTAGACATAAAGTTCTTTTGGTAAGATGCTGGCTGTAAGGTTGTGTGTTTAATAAGTATTGTGCAAGGTAATGGCATTTTGCTACTGTTATTTCCCCCCCAAAAAGTTAGTTACTCATAAAGGACCTAAACCATACTGTAGTGCTATATAAATGAAGTGCCAAATATTTATCAGTGTTTAACCTCTGGCAAATGGTCAGCAAATTTAATCTCTTGTTGCCTTCTTTTAGCTGGAATTTTAATAAAAATATCAATGAAATACTAATTTAAGTGGTTTTAAAAGCTTGCAGCATTTTGACATTGCACATTTTATTTTCTTTGCTCTTGGATTGTGACAGATTAGGCACACCTCCATTATACAGATAAAAGTTTGCTTTGAGAGATCTTATTGTGGTTCTTTTTTCTGTTTGTTCTTCCTGGGGATGACATTCTCAGCTGATATAAACTGCTAGAACTCTCTGATTACTGAGCAGAGCTGTGCTGGTCTGCATAGATTCAAAACAAGGTCCAGAAATCTGATAGCCACCAAACACCTGCATCTGTTGGATGTTTCTCAGCAAGTGTATGCACACTCATTTTCTCCTTTTCTCACCCTCTGAGGTTACCAGGTTATTTCAACTTGACTGTTGCTGCTACCCAGCTCATTTAATTAATGTCCAACTCAATTAACTGAACTCTTTAATGATATTTGTAAAGTTTGTCCCACTTGCTCACAGTGCTCACAAAGACTTTCCTTTTGGTGTGGCCTGCTGAATTCAATGTCCATCCAAACAGGCCAGGATGACTCAATTTAAAAAATAACCTTTTTTTTTAATGTTTGATGGGCCACAGAGCTCAGCTGTTGCAAGGAACTTTCTCAAAGGAGTGTGTCTGTGTGCACATAAAATCCAGGATCTTATTTACAGCAACCTGAATGTGCTCACTGGCTGACCATGACAACATCTGGAAGTTGGGAGAAGCCAGTCATTAAGATATACTTGTTATAAATTGCTCTGAAAAAACCTCTTTATCCTCATCTCTGAGCTGAGCCCCCCAGAAGAAGGATCATTGTTAGCATCACATAATTGGCTGATCATGTTTTTTAAAAAAACCACACAGATTTCACTTTCTGGAAGATGCTTCCCTGTAGCTTTGAGTGGGATCCATTTAACCAGGAAATATAACAGTTGCTGACACCTAGATCTGATTTAGCCATTTAGACTCCTTTTATATTCACTGGGAGTGATTTGGGGGTGCAAAGATTGGAAATGTCCAAAATAGGTCAGATGAGTTATGAGCTAAATTTGCCTGTACTTCTTCACTGAGTAGAAAGGGCAGCTGAGGTGTAAAAATTTATGCTGTGGCCATCTAAGTCTACATGAGGTGAATCTCACACTCACTGTCTTAAATAAACTCATCAAATTAACATTGCTGAGGAGTGTCCTTAACACTGAGCGTGAGCAAACGCACAGCTCTGAACAGCATCTGTGTTTGCTCAACTTTTCATTTCAATTTGAGCACTCCAGTACATCATCAGCTGAACAAAATAAAAGATTGGCCCTGCAAAGAAGTGGAAACATGCTAGGATTCTTGAAAAACAGAAACATAGACTGACAAAATAGAAAAATTAATTACATTGAGGTTACTATTCTTAAGGAATCCTATGAAAGGAAGAGATTTTTTTTTGTAGATATTAGAGGGACTGGAAGGAAACACATCCACTATGTCCACATGATGTGACCACAAACTGTGTGGATTTACCTTTTCAATCTCATTTTCAAATTTCATTTTAAAAACCCAGGAGAGAGGTCCTGTGGAGCTCATGAGTGAAGTACCAAATTACAAGGGGAAAAGTATCTCTGAGTGTCACAGACCCCATTCTGTGCCCTGACCAATTCCACACACGTGAACTGGAAGCTGCTACAAAATCAGAAAGTCCAGAGTCCCACCTGTAGAGTCCCACCAGCTGTAGTGCAAGGAATGCTTGAATTTCCAATCTTTTCACTGGGACTCAGCTCTGCAAGGGAACTCTCAGTGGGCAAACAGCAGCACGTGAGAAGTGTGACACAAATACCTGTCTCACAGAGTAAAAAAAAGCATGTTATCTGACTCTGAAGTGAATTCCTAGCTATGAAGATGTGAAGGGAAAGGGGAGAAGAAGGTCACTATGTAGTAAAAGACAAACATATCTGATGCATGCAATCAAGCAGGGCCCGTAAATTAATTTTCAGCTCTAAAAATTGACTATCTCCTGGGGAAATTCTATTATCGAAAAACAAGATATATTCCAATTAGGAGAGAGGTCATATAGAGGGCAGGATAGAAAAGAGGAAAGGAAGAAGACAAAAAAAAAACCCACCCAACTTTACATATTAGAGCTCTGAAGGTATCACCATCACTAAATGGGACAAAGGGGAGGAGGCCCCTTTAGGAGCCTTAATTTGAAATGCCCTTGATTTCTGTCATTTTAAGTGAATATTTAGCATATTTTAGCACAGTGGTGCCTTAGAGTGCTCTGGCACATTGTGTGTGCTGCTGCCTGCTGTGGATCTGGACCTTGGATCACTGCTCTGTCTCTCAGCACGGCGTGAAACACTGAGGGGTTCATTTTCAAAGCAGTGAGTGGGGATTTCACTGCGTGATTCCCACTGAAGCCAATGTAAGATATGTAACTGAAACCCCTGTGCCATGATTTGAATACTTCCCATATCACTCCTTAGAAGTGCCAAAAATAATTCCTGCTACTAGAATTATCCAAGGAGTGCTGTTTGACTTCAAACTTTTCACTTTGTAAGTTTTAGGTTTTTGGGAGTAGCCAAATATTGTTACCATCTGTTTTTCTGTAGGTGTTGTCAGCTGATCAGCTCATTATTGAAGTCTGCTAATTGTTAGTGGAGAGTATAGATATCCATAGAAAGCTTCACTCTTTTGCTTCACAGAATCCATACAAACAATGCACATTTTGCTACCAGGTGTCCTGTCAAGTTTGTCTTTATAGTATTTGTGGTCACAAAATAGTACCAAAACTTCTGTGCCAATCTGAGACTTTCTAAACTTCTGCAAAGAAGAATTATTATTTATCATGCAGTCCCTACTTCCACCCCATAATGCGTATTTTTAGTTTGTCAGAACTTTTCTTTCCCCCACAGAAAATCAGATATTCTGAAATAAATAAATTTTATATTTCAACAAAAATAAATTAAAATCCAATCTATCAACTAAGTGAGAAGCTGTCATCAGCTCTGAGTAATGGTAAAAATATTGAGGTGAGGGCAAAGCAGGAGGCTGAAGTTTTGCATGGGCAGGAAAAAATAATTTTTTATGTATCTCACTGATGCAAAATTAAAGATGTTAATATGTTCAGATAAGGAGAAGTACAGGATCAGTGGAGCAGACTCCACAGAGAGCTGGTACATGGACAGAACATTAATCTAAACCTTAATTTTTCTGTAGAAAATAATAAAAATACTACTTGTATTGGATACAAGTAACATGCTGAGAAACTTCCTTCCTTTTAGAGTGGAACACAAGAGGAATGTTGCTCTCAGACAGAGGTGGGAAGCCTTTCCTACCAGTACAGAGCTGTAGACAAGGTCCTGGCTGAAGCAGGACTGCTGTGGCTTGTTCTGCTTTAAGCTGGTTTAATTTCCTGCTTTCCCTGCTGAACCCAGCTTAACAACAAGAATAAAACACCAGAGAATGCTGGTGACAATTTTGGGTGGTATGAGCAGTATGGAACAAGATTAGAACCACACCTAGAAAAAAAAATAAAGAAAAAAAAAAAGAAGAAGAGGGAGCAAGTGGGTTTTAGGAGCCAAAAAACCTCCAGTTGTTCTGTATGCTCTTCACCAAACAGGACAAAGAGAAGGAGGAGGGACTGAACCACACACCTGAGGCAGCAGCAAGACAGGGAAATGCAGGCATTTGTGCTGGAAAAGTGATTAATGACACCATGCAAGCCTCCAACACCTGGTGAGACCTGAAATGCTGTGCATGGCTCAGGTCATCCTGGTACAAGAAACATGAATGCAAATTGGAACTGATGGAACAAAGCACCAGTGGGCTGGTCAGGAGAAAGGAGACCCTGCCTCACAAGAGAAAATTCAAAATGCTCTAAGAAGCTGTGTGTGTGTGCTCCAAGCTGCTCTGCAGCACAGCAGCCACAAGTCAGGACAGTGCTGGAAGCAAGCTAACACATCCTAAGGCCATGAGGGTGGCTGGAATAGGTTGAGCTTATTGTAGGAGCTGGGTATTTTTCAATCAGCTTGGCATGTGAGAATAGAAGTTCCCCAAAATCTTGAACTCAGCTTGGCTAACGCTGTGGGTAAAAGATTTTAATATTTTTAGAGTTATAAAATAAAAGGAATGAATGTCAAAGACCTAGAGGAGGTAAAGTTCTTAAGATTTAGAGTATTCTGGTGAGAGTGAAAAAATTACTTACTGCCCCTGGAAAATCAGCTGAAAAATTACAAGAATCTTTCTGAACACTGGTAGGAGTTGTTGAAAGAGGTTCAGTAAAATAGTGGATTACAACTAACTTGAAAATCTTAGGAAATTGAGTAACTACTCCAGAATGATTTTGTGATGACTGAAAAAGATTCTATAAGCACATACCTGGAGAACAAGGCAGTCATACACAGTCCTATACAGGTGTGAAAAACTACAAATATTTCTCTCCAATTTAAAGACACTTCACTTTATATAAACATTATCTGTTGTTAAAATCAATCAACCAAACAAGCAACCCAAAAAAAGTGGAATCCCTTTTTAGTTTTTATCTCTCAGATGAAAGTGACTGATGGGCAGTGCTCAGCAAATCAGCATTTGAGCAATGGAAGGTGTTCCACCAGAGAGCATTGACAAACTCTGATTTCCTGGCAGTAGATGTAATGCTAATTCCTACAGCTATTTTGAAACAAATATGCTGGAGGGAGTAATGGGAAAAAAAGCAGCAGTGTGCAGCAGATGCTAAGTCTACCCTTGCAGTCTCTGCAGCAAAGAAAAATCTTGTAAGAAGGGTCAATTCTCACATGTTGCAATTGCAAAACAGTCTGTTCCCCTTACTCAGGGAAGGAAGGAATGATCCCTGATCAAAGCATGGAATAAGGGTCAGATTCAGCAGCAGCAGACACCTGAGTCACTCTTCAATGTCTCTGGCTGGCAGGACCTGTTTTTTACTCATTTTCTGAGCACTCCTGCTAGATTGGCTCCATTCTTCTGTTAAATGGGTTCACTGATTAGAGCATTCATATGGGAAATGTGGGTTCAATTCTTTTCTCTCCCCCAGCATAAACAAGCCTGCATCTTCCAGGGGAAAACTCCAACCATTATGCTAACAGGTATTCGGGAATGATGATCTTGCTGGGCCCTTCTTGTTGAAGCTTTGTATGGAATAATAAACATACATTAGGCCAAGGAGGAAAATGAGCTGTGAGTGAGGATTTGTAGCCAAAGGGGAGCAGACTTGCACCAGTCTAGGTGCAACTACACCCGTGTGTAGGTCTTTATTCACATTGAGATGATTTCCTGGAGCAGGGAGCAGACCTTGGGTTTCTCCACTTCCCAACAGGACCAGCAGAGAACAGAGCTGTGCCAATCCTTGTGTTTTCCATCACCCCACACCCCTTTTTTTGTGTGTGTTACCTTCAGTTCTTACTCAGGACAGGCAGAGTGGCATGGATGGACCAGATTCACCCAGGACCACCCTTCTGGCTAGGAGGTTCATGGAGGTTCAGCTTTACCCTCTATTTTTTATAAAAAAATGAAAAAAGGGAATGAAAATCTAGATCTTTCACTGCCCTCTGGGCATTTACAAATGTGATGGAAAGAAAGAGGCAGAAGGGTTTTTTCCTTCACCATGTGTTGAGGTGGGATGGATGTGGCTATCAAACTCAACAAGGTTCAGGGTTGGCCAAGATCATGGCAGAGGATCAGGGTTTGACACTTCCATATCTGCTCTGGGAACTGACAAAGTACAGGACTTTTGCAGTGTTGTTATAAGTTTACATAAATAGAGGTTTGAAACAGAGTTGAATTTTAGATTTTGAAATATTTGGAGTATAGAAAGTTTTTGAGTTGTAAAAAACAAACTACAAAACAAGAAAATATAGAATAAGTATGTTGTAAGATGTACGTGTAGTGTTCAGTGATTGGTTTAAGCAGACATTTGTAAGCTTTTAGCTTTAGCTTATTGGCTAAAAACCTTTTAAAAAGCCTTGTAACAAAGAGAACTTTGGCTTCTGTTGTTATGGAGTGAGTTTTACCATCTTTTACTCCTCTACCTTCACTGAGACTGATACCCACTGCTGTTTGAAGGGGCTGCTTTGGATGACCCAGCTTTCTTTACACTTTATATATATGCTTTTATGGACCAGTTTTAGGACTTAACTGCCCTCATTTTTAGCAACCTGCCATGCAGTTGGGGTTGTACATTCCTGCAGCAGGTGTTTGAGGCTGAAGGTGCTGGAAACAACCAGCACTGTGATCTGTTGTGAATTTACTTCTTAATGAGGGCTGTAGATCTAGTCCTAGGCACATATCCCATTCTGAAAATGTTCTAAGAGATTGAATAATAAGTCAGCAGTTATCAGTTAATTACTGAATTGTGAAAAATGTCAGAGCAGATGAAGAAATGCTCACACAAAAGCAATGTATTCATCCCAACAGCTACATTTGCCTGATAATGCAGTTCAAAATTATTTATTTACGCTCATATTTGCACTGCAGAGCAATAATAAATGTTGTGAAGTATTTTTTTTATAAAGAATCAATCTCTGTACATTTTGCAAAAAGTCAAGAAATTGCAACAATGTGAGGCCTTAGAAAATACTGTAGCTGCTATTAAATATTTGCTGAGAAATGGTAAAGAAACCATTGTTTTTTATGTCAGTTTTATGGGATATGTGGATAGGTAAAATGCAACTTAGTGAGCTTTTACTGTATTGCTTACTGATTCCAGGCATATAATTCACAGGATCCGAGGATGGATTTGCATATGTTTGTCTTATTACATAAAATGAACAGAGATTTCTTGTAGATATCAAACAAAACCTGCTTGAAATATATTCCTGTGGCTGCCAAAAGGGTTTGTAACGTGCTGCTAGATAAAACTTGTCAGTGGTAAACAAAATTCAAGAAAACCCCAACAAATAGGCAGAAAAGAGATTTGAAGGTGCACTCTCTCAGTTGCAATTACATTTTACTGCTTTGCTGATGGATATTTCCTTAGCAGCTGGCTCAGGGAGACCTGCCCTGATCATCCTCTCTGACTTGCAGTGTGACCAAAGACTTTATCAAATCAGGACAGATGGCCTGAGATGTGAACTTGTCAACAGGAGGAAAATGCAGGAGGACAGTGGATCTCAGCTGTGGCAATGCTGCAAGCAGGGATGTTTGACAATGGGCAGAGAATCTTTTCTCACCTCAGCTCTGTAAGGCATAGCTGTAAGCCATCTCTCCATGACATATCATGTTCTGGCACAGAGACAATAACAGGCAAGGCTTCAAAGAGGTGTGGGGATTTCATTCACTGAATTTAAAGAAGCGAGGAGAGAAAGCCCTCAGATTGGAAAGAGGAAAAATGATCAGGAGTTAACTGTGATGTTGGGAATTTTTTTTTTAATGCAGTGAGGTAAGAGGCCACAAATCACACCACTTTGAGAAACATGGGATTTGTCCTCACTGATCAGACAAGTACTCCAACTTCTGCCTCCAGCTGTGACCAGTACCTGATGCTGGGATAAAAAAGCCCCACAATACATTTAGCTTAGCTGAATAGAGGGAAACAATTGAGCCAGGCTGTTACAGCCCAGAGTGTGAGGCCAGAATTCCCTTATTTATCTACACTGCCAGAGTTACATTGGCTGAGTGCAAGATGACATTTTTTCATATCCAACCCTTCCCGTCGAAGTCGGTGGGAATGTTGAGTGCACATGAACTGCAATGATCATAAAATTAGTCAGACTTATTAAAAATCCACTCACAACATTTAAAACTCCATGACCATCTGTTGAAATGCATTCCACATGCCAGCTAGGGAAAACTGATTTTTTTTTAAAAAAACAACAAATTAAAATCAAAACCAAAACCCCATTCCTTAGTAATTCCAGTCAGAGGGCTGAATTTTGAGCTTACAGGAGGTATGGATGGCAAGTGGGATGGCAAGAGTAGAGAGCAGGAGACACAAGAAGTTCTGATGGCTAAGTGTAATTGCAAAGAACATTTCTTTCAGCAAGATGTCAGCATAAATAGCCTCTGAACCATCCTTCACCCCACCATTAGCACACACTGTCCCTGCTAAATGCTCATGCAAATGTTTGGGTTTGGTTTTGAGTTATTTATAGGCTGAAGAATCCTCTGACCCAGTTGAGAAGTAGCCCCAGAAACACAGAGTAGAAGGGAAAGCATGAGAGGAAGATCAAATAGCCTTGTGAGGGTTTGTGAGGCTTTCCTGGCCTTGATTTCTCCGAGTCATAAAAGAATTCAGCCCCTCATCATGCTTAGGAATTGTCAAAATGCAGTTGAGAGTGCGCATTAATTTTTGGTTGTGCAGCAAACCCTTGCCTGGACAAACAGGAGCCCCTGCAATGATTACAGTCCCATGAATTTATTTTTGTTTTGCAGCAAAACCCTGCCTGGACAAACAGGAGCCCCTGCAATGATTACAGTCCCATGAATTTATTTTTGTTTTGCAGCAAACCCCTGCCTGGACAAACAGGAACCCCTGCAGTGATTGCAGAGCTGTGCTGGGGGGTCAGCCTCAGTTTGGGCTGTCAGAGCCTGCTGCACCTCTTTCCTCAATGCAGGTGCCAATCAGCTTTTCTATTAGCTGTTTATATCACTATTTTACTTATTTATGTTAGTCTATTACGGTTTTGTTCCTTTTCTCTTTGTTATGTGCAATTATTTGATTAAACCTCTTCTGCAAGTAATTTTTTTTAAAATAAAATATAGAACAAAAAGAGCTTACCTATGTGGCTGTGGGAAGCCAGCTTTCTGAGTGTGTTACCAGGTGTGCTAGCATCTGGGATACTTTTGTTTCCTGAGGAGATTCCTGCAAAAAGAAATGTGCTTATCACCTGAAGGCTTCTAAATAAACCAATACAAGGAATCATATACACCAGCAAGGTGAATTAATTATCTTCATATATAAGAATATTTTTTTTTGTTCCCCTTACCATACCCTCTGATCTCCACAGACACAGAGTACACGAATTTCCTTTAGAACAATCTACAAGCCTTGTTACACATTAAAACATGGTAGACGGGATCTGAGATACTTGTATGCCCCAAAGAGCTGCTCCTTGAGGTATGTCAAAATCTTTTAATTAAAATATTTATCCTTGTAACACCTACAGAAGCCAGGAAGGCACAGTCATGGCTGTGCACAGATGGGAAACTGAGATAGGCAAGGTTAGCTCCAAGGAAAACATTTGTTCTTCTGAGGTAGAGAGCAAGATCATGAGCTCACAAATCCTCTGTGGATTCCAGTTTGGTGTGTGAGAAACCCCAGGAAGCTGTGTTTTGACTTTATTAACTGGACTCATTTTTACTTAGACTGCTGAAGTTTTGTTATTGACTACAAGAAAGCTGTCTCCTCTTTGCTGAGCTGAATGTGTCAGCACAAGTGAGCATCCCCTACCAAAGAAATCCAGCAAGGATCACTGAGCACAAACCCCAAGGAGCACCTTCCAGTCCCTATGTGCCAAGAATTCCTGACCCATGTGGAAAATATGGAGGGTAGAAGAGATGACCTGATCATCTATGACCAAAAATTCTGGTTAGAAATGATGGGAGGGTTGTCACCATCACTTTTTTTTTTTAATGTCTCAGTGAGTGGGTAACTATCTAGAAGGTGTGAAAATTGGAGTTGTCTCCACCAGCTGAAGAAAATTCAAACCCACATCACCCACTTCCCAATACAAAATGTAATGTAAATATCTCATGTTCATGCACTGTGGAACTGGAATTCTCTTACCTTGTGTTCCTGAATCAAGGGCTCCTCAGTCTGTTAAATAATATTGGGGGGCAAAAAAATCAGACAAAAAACTCCCAACCTGTGAAAGTTAAATTGTCAATCTGTTAATGAAAAATAAAGCTAAAAATATATGATACCTCTGTGGCAGATATTTTCACTGTGAAATAAATTAATAAAATAATATGAAGAATACACTGGTATGCAGATAGGGCAGTGAGAAACTAACATCCATTTTTCAGAAAGATTGTTTTGTAATTGTTTTTTGTTTTTATAAGAGCTTTCAATATTTATGGAAACTTACCATATTTGTAGAAAAATCTCTCCTGGGAACATAACTCTTATTGCACCTATGGTTGAAAGGAGTAAATTTCAAAGAGCAGAGTAGGATATTATGAAAAATCAAAGTTCTAGATGTTCTTGCTAGGAATAGAGAGTTAAAGCACAGGATAGATATCTGCTGTGGAGGGGAGTACCTCATGACAGAATTACTATTTGTTGCATTTTAAAAGGAGGTTAAAAATTTTCATAAGATTCTCATTGGAATAATATAAGAATAATTCCATTTTAAAATGAATGACATCTTCCCAATTTTATGGGGTTTTTTGCACTGTGTGAAAATTATATTTTCAACAAGATGTATCTTTCAGCATTATTTTTTTCTTCAGTATAAAAAATGAAGGTTTTCTTGCCAGGTGAAAATACTGATCTTTACCATCCCAGACCTTCAAGGGAACTATAGTCCATGTCATATTTTCTGTCACTCCAAAGATTTGTGGACACTGTCTTTTCCCATCACATATAACAATGTTAATTATATTAACATGTAATAATTAATGTAATAATATTAATTATTGATTAGAAATAATAATGGAATTGCAATTAAGATGCATTACCTAAGGAGGGAACCTGGGCATTACAGCAGATATTGTCTGAAAAGAAAGTTGGACTCTCAATTACAAGTATTGGAAAGGAATTCTACTGTGAGGGACTGCAGTGGCATTTCTATATAAAAAATGTTCTGACTTCAGTCAGTATGTTTTATTTTCATTAGTTAAAAAACAAAGCAAACCAACCCTTTTGGGCAAGTGTTAACCATCTGTATATTTTTATTTCCATGAATTAAAAACAAAGCAAACCAACAAAACCTTTTTGGACAAGCGTTAACAATCTGTATACATTAATTTCTTTTCACTGAAATTTTCTATGAAGTTACAGCTTGACCCAATCTTTGCATACTTGAAACCCAAAAGAAAAATCAGTGTTTGGATTCCTTCTAGATATATACATATTAATAAATTCAATTCAAAGTTCCTCTGGCTGAAAAAGGTGATAAGAAATAGGTGAGTGAATATATTAAAGGAACAGAAATAGATATTTTAACTGAAGTAAAAATGTAAGCATTGTGTGGGATTGTTATGTAACAAGATAGAAAGGACTGAGGCTTTTTTTGCAGCTGAACAAAATGAGCTTTGCTGGTTTCCCAAGGTCACATCAGCAGCTGGATGAAAAGTTCTTCACTGGAGTGGGAAGAAGCAGATTAACTCAGCAGTGATGGTTTGGCAAAGGAAGCACTTTGATGCCACCAATGTGATGGAATTCTGTGATGTGATGGAATTCTGTGATGTCATCTAAGCCCTGACTTCACCTGGAGTGATGCAACAACCCAAGGAAGCCTCCAGGAATTAAACTTGTAAGGTAAAACATGAGGGAATGTCTCAGGGATAGGCCTGTGGAGCTTCTGCACCCAGTTTAAACAATGTTGAAAATAAGGCAGCAGCTCCCAGGAGGGATATGGCAAAGAGCACACATTCAAGAACACTTTAATTTACATATTTTGCTTCTGTGGGTTGACAGAGAGAGATGCCCTGCATCCCACGGTGCTTTCTGGAATCCTCAAGAAGTTCCTTCTGTGTTCTCTTGGAATTATTGACATGCACAGAGGGCATGAGGAGAACTTTCATCAAAATGCAGCAGGGATGCAGCCCAGGGACTCTTTAAGGAGACACTAAGGCTACATAAGCAATTAAAGAGGGTTTTTAGGAGGGCTTGACAGATTGCAGTCTGGTGGCACCACTGTTACTTTCTCAGTTACAAGCTGGTTTGATCTGATTAACAACAAAGGACTGGAACAGCACAAAACCAGCACTGAAATATATCTCAGAAATCAGGGAGCTTTATAAGGATTCTTTGATTTTCTGGAAAAAAAAACAACCCAAAACACCACAACCAGATAATAAAAAATCCACAAAAACAAAACCAACCAACCAAACAAAAAACTAGGAAGAAAACAGTTTTACAGACTCAAGTGAAGCACAAAGTCATAGTTCATTTACCCCTATAGGGTGAGCTAGCTGAGATCAACAGCCTGAATGGATTCTACCCCATGGTGAGCAATATCACCAGAATGATTTCATTAAAATAAGATCTGTCCAAATAAAATGGTGTAAGAAATCATGGCACCAATGCTATATCCTGCATAAGGAATCTTGAAGTACCAGTGTCATGGGAAGAAGTCTAATGGGGCACAAAGAACCTTTCTACTAATAGGGAGTATTTTGTACAATAATAAGAGAGGTTTTTGTGTTTGTCAGACTAGCAATTAAAATTTTAAAAAATGTTTTATTTGTAGACTGAGGTTTTTTTACAGGGTATACCAAAAAAACCCAAAAATTAAGTTTGGTGTTGTTTAAATGGAATCCAATTTTAAGGTAGAATGCTTAATCTAAGTTGCATACATTATGAAAGAAGTCAAATAAAAATACACGGTACTCCCAGGTATGTAAAACAAACAAACAAACAAAAAATATTACAAGAGAATTTGCATCTTTGTCATCTGCAGAGTCAAGTCTGAACCTGCTCCCTGCACAAGAAACTCAAGTTCTGCCATTACATTCACTGAGTGTGGATGTAACCCCTTTAGAACATACAGTCAACATGTATATTTTAATAGATATAAATTCACACCTTCCACTGGTTAGAAATCACCTTTTCTCTGTATAGATTTACTGTCTGATGCTGATCAACTTTATATAGATGAAAACCAATGACCTAGAAGCAGAAGAGCTTTACCACTTTAATATTTCCTCGGGCTACTTGCAATAACTGCTAAAGTAGAAAACAAATAGATAACAAGAAATACAAGATCAAGAAACTGATTAAATAGGGCAATATGTTTGTGTTTAAGCAGGCTCAGCAACCTCCTAGGAATAACTAAGTATATTCTCCCTTTGGGAAAAGTGGACAACAGCACAGCCAATTTGTGACAAGAGCAAGAGGAGAGGAAGAGATTTGAAATATCAAACAGAAAAGCATTAGTAAAGTTTTCAAGGGCCATAGAAACATCAAGATGTTAAGGTGCTAACAGCATTATTAACAATCAATCCCCAAGTTAAAATTTAATGGTTAAGATAATCATCAAAACAAAGTTCTGTGCTATAGAAAGTGGCTTTAAAGGAAGTCTTCAGGTATATGAATGGAACATTTCTAGATAGGAGCAAGATTTGGGCACAGAGCTTATATTAGCTAAAAAAAAAGACCTTCAGAAGGCTTTACTGAAAGGCCTCAAGCTTGCAGCACAGAGCCACTGCCTTATATACATATTTGCCTTTGAAAAAATCCTGCATTTATCCACTGAGAGCAGATTGCTGCCTCTGATCTGCATAGAGCAGAGCAGAATGTGAGCAAAGTCAGAGGGAACAAGGTGCAAAGACACTCACAGAGCAAGTCCAGATGGTTCTGCTGGTCATGCACTCCCCCAAAAAATAAAAAAAAAAAGGAAAAAAAAGGTCAGTGAAATAAAAAAATTAATATCCCAATCAGATTCCCAGTCTTCAAATGAAATTTGGAAAAGAGAATCTCTTACACAAAGAGATCATAACAGTTAAAAAAATAAAACAAGTAAACTTGGCATAATGGAGGATTTTCTGCTGCTCTTTTATTACAACCCTGGTCAGTCAAATATAGATGGAAGTCAGGTAGAAAAACACACAGAAAACAAGGAAAAATTCATCTGAAATCCATCTCAACAATGAAACAGCAGTTCTGAAGAAGATGCTGATTTTTCTTTGCAAAAAGTTTAACTTTTTTTTTAACTTCAGGAGGGTTAACCTGAATTTAAATTAAAATTATTGCTTGTCTTCTTTTTTATCATATAATTAAAGCTTTATTTTCAAACCTCCATTGCTATTTCAATTAAAATGTTGACAAAAAATATCATGGCAGATTCCACAACAAGAATTTTGGAAAAGATGGGAATTCTGTATGCAAATATATTCAGCTTTGAAAAAAGGTTCAGCCTGATTGTTTTGCAATAAGCACATGCAGTTTTTACTGCTTTTATTTTATTGGAAGAACTTCAGACTATTTCAAAATTTGGATCTGTATTTGCATTTTTGAAATTCAAGACAGCTGTCAGTTTTCATATAAAAAGCCCACCCTCCTCTACTGAGAGCTTCACAGTTTTTTAGAGAGAAATAATAAAAACATGAGAAATGTTTGCTTAGGCACACCATACTTTCTCCTTGTATCTGTCAAGATATAATAAATTTAAATGTACCCAATATTGATGATTTTGTGCTTGCTGAGTTTGGTTACAACCTTAACATAACTGAAACAGCCAAAAATTCTGCTGAAGTCAATGGAAACTTTGCTTCCATGACCCGAAGATTCAAATTTTTACAATGTTACTGACAGAAAAAAAAATAAACCCAAACCAGTTTATTGTGAAGATAAAAAGAAAAATTAACTTTTGATTCTTAAATCTCTGTAGTACTTGGGAAAATGCAAATCAATTAACAATTATATCAAGTTTAAAATTTAACTTATTTAAATTAAAAAGGAATAGCATTCTGCATACAATTGGACATTTAAGAAAGGAGTCATGTCTAACATGTATTCAAGCCTGTGTTAGAATTGTTACTGGAGAAAAGAATCCTTTGTAATGGTGATTTAATCTCTATTTAATCTGTCACATTTCATAACCATTTCCAAAGTACCAAATTATTACAACCTACCCCTACTCAAGTCTGCTACTGCTGCACACCCATCATGCACTCAACAGAGCAAACAAAAATATTAATGCAAAGCAATGCAGGAATAAACCCCCTTTATCACATACAGCTTTATTAATTAAAAACTATTTCTAGCAGGCTCATGCATGGTACATGGTA
>WEIU01019290.1:51965-68264 GCA_013389925.1 Aegithalos caudatus
ACGCCCTTTAACTCAAATATAAAGTATTTTTTTTTTTTTTTTTTTTTTTTTTAAAGTGAGTTTGGGGTGGAGGATTCCAAGCTCAGCCTTTTTGAAAACTGAGACACTTTTCCCTTCTCTGTATCTAGCTCCAAAAAGGGGCTGTGTTGGGCAGAACTAGGACACAAGAAACCAGAGAGGTCAGACAAAATAGGCTGATCAGAAAAATCTCTGGCAATTTTGAGGGTGAGTTTCTATTCAGCTCTTCCTCTCCTACCTTGGCTAATTTTATAATCAATATGAATAAATTTTCCTCACCAAAATGTAGTCCAAGCCCACGGAACCTGCTGCTGCAGGAGGTCATCGAGTCTGATACTGCAGTTAGATTTTAAAAAGAGGACTGACTACATTTTATGGCCAAACAACATCTGTACAGTCATCCAAGCTAAGGTAATGGTGATGAAATTTCATGCTTGAGTGTGTAAAATGATTGCTACATCACTCAGACAGGATTTTTTTTTTCTCTTCCCAGGTAGAGGATTACACAATTGAGAAGATGCATTAGAAAGAGCTTTCTGAGCTTGGATTTTTTTAACCTTTCTCCAATGAGTGAAAGATCAGCTCATGGACCTCACCAAATAATAACTCAGCCTTCTACTTCTTCTCTTCTTAAGCATAATGAGGCTCTTCAATGAGATGTTTCATTTCAGGACCTCCAAGTTTCTTTCATTTTTTTCCCCATTAAGTGATCTCACGTGCAGGTAAAATAAATGAAACAAATCTTAGCGGCTGCCAAGGTTATTAATTCACCCTCCTGACCTCAACAGGTGAGAGAAGTGAGTTTGCACATGAGCACAGAGAGGCCTGAGCCTGATATTTGATGCAACAGCTGGCTGCATTTCCCATGCAACTTGCACTTACTGTACATCTGGCTTTGTTTAATTATAAAGCAAAACAAACAAACAAAAAAAAAATTGATCTTCCTTCAGCAGTCAGCAACTTAATGATAATTTTGACCATTTTTTCCTCTTTTCATCAGCTCAATTCTGTTTTCAGGACTTAATCATGGAATGAATTAAGCAGGGACAGAGTACATATCTAGCTGAAGATTTTTGTGCTAACTTGGAGCAAATTTAATTCACTGGGAGTACATAGGGGAGGAAACTGTGGGGTGGAACGACTGCTGAAACACTTAAAACCTCATTACCACATATCCCCACTTCACCCTGAGAGCTCCCAGCCTGTCCATTATTGTCCTGTCTCTACTTTCTGTGGGACTTTGAAAAGACAAGGTTCAAAGAGCAAGACTTTCATGCTCCCCTTTCCATGTCAAACACTTTCAACTCCTGATTTCAAAGTGCCACTAGCTTGCTGTTCAAAGGCCTGTGGACACATAGGGGGTGAGATAGGAGGGAAAGGTTGCACTACAAAGCCTGCTGCATTCAGAGCAATACCCAGCTCTGAGATACAAATGATAATATAAACCCTAGTACCCACCAATAAAACTGCCAATCTACGAAGGGAGGGATGGAGAAATTCTAAATGGCTTTTTTTTTCTGCCCCCTCTCTCCCACACTGGCATTGTGTCATTATTGGTTTGGATAAAAGCCTAATTTATATTTTGAAGTGCAGCTTCTCCTTCTGTTGCAGCAATGACCAGGGGACTGCAGAATCAAGAGAAAAGCCCAAACCCCAAAGAAGTTAGCTAAGAATACCTAAAGAAGTTCCTACCAACATCTGAAAAACCTGCCTTGCTCTCTTTGAGTATTCATCCACCTCCCCTTCTCTATCTGTATCCTTTTCATCTGCCTGCCCACAAGATTTGGAACACCATTAATTGGTCCTCAGGGAGGCTGACAGGCCTGTGCTTTTATGACTTGATTCTTTGTATTGTACACATGTGGGCATCTCTCAGGAGATAAACAAAGGGAAAACGTGCTGGAAAGGGGGGCAGAATTTGTATAAGACTAAATGCAGAACAAACTGCCTTCCCAATTTGCTGCTAATATCCTAAATTGCATGAATAAATCCACCCCCCCTTCCCCATCTTTTCTCTTCCCCCACACCTGCTTCTCTTAATCTGCTTTTCCTGATCACTACAGGCTCATCTTCTGAGGAATTTCACCTCCCATTTGATATCAAACTCTTCTTTTGCAAACCTCCACCCACCCCATTCCCCCTCCCCCTTGCCAACAAAAGAGTGAGGTGGTCTTATGAGAAGATAAAAAGAATAGTTGATCATAAGAACTAACCTGGAGCCAACACCTTGGTCTTTCGTCCCTTCAGCAGTTTCTAAACCCTGAGCACCTGCAGCTAATTCTCATGGCTTCCAGCCTTGGTCTTCGATTTGCTGGGAGTGAGAGACTTTCTGGAACAGCTTTCCCTGCTCAGGAAAAATAAACTTAAAAACTCAGACAGTCACCAGCACAAGCTTTAGAGCCCATGTGTGCTTGTGCATGTACATGCCTGAGGAGAAAGCAGCCTGTGCTACACACAGGCACCAACAATTTTTAAAAATGGGTGCAGCCTTGGCTGCTGTGCAACAACATGCCAGAATTTTGGAGATTTACTATTTACCAACAAAACAGGCATGTGGTATGTTTCTCCCTGAGCTGGACACTTAAAAAAGGAGTTCTGGATCAAGTCCTCCTGGCCTTACTTACAGAAGTTTTGATAGAAAGACAAGGATTTATCCTGCTTTCAGAGCTGAAAATGCTGCAAGTTTCTGAAGCAGATTCACAGCTGGGGGGTGAGAGGTTTTATATCCACCCCAGCACATCCTACAAATCTGGTCATTAGTGCCTGTGCCTCGAAGCTGAAACAACACAGGCAGAGCACAGGACTTGGGAATGAGAATCCAACATTTTCATTCTGTCTTCCTCCTCCCCTTTCTCCCTCAGCCTGCCTGTATTGCAGGGGTTAAGGAAGTCCACCAAACAAAGATGAATATTTGAAACCTTCAGCAGAGGGGGAGACATGGATCTACATATTCCATGGCTGGAATGGATGCTCTGACTCCTAAAAATCTGTGTAAAATGTGGTCCCTTCTTACCCACCATATTCTTCAAAGGTAGGAGTGGCTGGTCTGAGGGAAGAGGCTTAGGTAACCAGAGCATTGAGTATTGCCAAGGGAGACACCTGTAAGAAAAGTGCAACTGATCACAATCTTGTCCTGAACTTTTTAATTCTTTACAATAAGGAGCTCCTAGCTCAACATGTCAATTTTTCGTGATTTCAAGGCAATTATCTTTCCCTTTCATGCAAGGACAATGTATATGGTGAATGCATTTTGGAGGTTAGACCCTTGATTTGAAGTTGATGGAGGCAGAATCTGTTGTATTGATATAAGTCAGTTTTTTGATGTTAAGACCTCAGAAGACTTTAGCTCCATGAAGAGCTTAGCCTTACCTCTGACTCAGTTTACACATCTGAAGAAAAATCCCATTTACAGCTTGATTTCTTTGCTTTTGTCCACAAGAAATGTTTTCATTCTTAACCTTTGAATATATACTCAACATTGGTGTATTGTTTACATTTTTTTCAAGGAGAATCATATATACATGGCACAAGCTAATTTTTAATTTATTTATTTTTTCTTTTTTTTTCCCCAGAAGCTAACCTGTGAAGGCAAATTTCTTCAGGGAAACTAAAGAAAAAGCCACAGCGAGCACTTTCCANTTGCAATAGTGGCTATATCTTTGAAAATCTTGAGATACATTTTTTTTTTTTAATTTTATTTTTAATTGTTACCTATTGTGGCTTTGTGCACCTGGCAGAAATAAGCATTTAAATTACAAACTAGGTCTGATTTGAGCCCAGGGTCTAAAGACATCTATAATGGGTAAAATGTCCCTGGAGAGAAATAGATTCCTGCAAGACAAACACTGCTCTCAGCTTGGGAAGAGACAGCAGCCAGGCAGGGCAGATTTTGGTAAAGTTAAACTATAAAAAAGCATCAAGCTGCAAGCTTTTGGTCTTGTGTTATTCTCACCATGCTGGTCTGAAAAATAAAGGGCAGTGTGAGTTAAAACGAAACTCATATGAAACACTGTCACTATTAATTTCCTCTAATTTCCCTGAAAATGAGCTAAGCAGCCACTCATAAGCAAGGTTTCTATAAAACAAAAGGCACAATTTAAATGTACAGTTTGAGGACTGTAGTTTAAGGCAGAACAAAAGTGGCAACTTTTAGGTTTGCATGCTCACTGTGCTGCTCAGCCATGGGCACCAGACACAGCAATGAACTTTAAAGATGACCAAGAGATCATTTAAATATAGTTGTTTGTCACTGGATTATTGCCTACCTGGCATCCAGTCCTAAAATCAGTGTCTGGAGCCTGACTTTCAGAGATTTTGTACCACTTTACATGAATAAAGGACTTTTCCTTTTAATGCTTAGGAATACATCGTTGCACTAAAATAGTCACTTTTCAACCCCAGCTGCAAATGCCCCTTTGGGGATTCTCAGCATATGGATAGTTACATTGAAAATCAATTTTTCTGACATTCAGAGCTTTCTTTTGGAGAGGTTTATTTGCTCTACTAACCATTTTAAGCCTCTGTGGCACCTTCTTACTCACCATAACTGCTGTGCTTAGTACCTGGCTCATAAGCATTATTTGATTTCAGTACCTTGTACATTGTGTCACTTTTAAAATTAATATAAAAAATGCTCCAGAGGTCTCCTCGTTTGTGTTGCTATTAAACCTCTCCTGCAGAAATGTGAGTGGTTATGGGGAATTGGGGATTTGGGGTGCACAATCCCCATTTCCCCTGGAGTTTTCCCCAGGTACACACCAAAGGCAATTTCTTCAACTCTGGTGATGGGAAAGGTCCATGGGCTCAGCTCACAGGTCCAATTCTGCTCCAGTGTGCAGGAAAACTTACCTGAGGAGAAAATAAAGAAAGTTGAGTGTTAATATTGAGAAAATTGAATAAGAACAGTTGTGGAGTGCCACACACAAGACAAATAACAGACTATGAGTTTGCTTGAAACATGCAATTTTGTACTAATAAGCCATAGAAAATAGAATTAATTATTTCCATTGTATGTTTTATAGCAATGGCATCTTTTGGCTGCAAGTTTCTGCATTGCTCCAATTCTATTAGGGACCAAAGAAGTCTTTTAGCTTTAGTTTTCTTTTAGTTTTCAGTCAAATATTTTCTACCAAACTTATATTTCTATTGACTCTTTTTTTCTTTTAGATTGGTGATGGTTTTCTTTTAAGGAGAACCTCATCTGAAAACAAAGGTGTTTGTTTGGGGGGTTTTTAATCCATGCTAAATCTTGAAAATTCTCTCGGAAGAAATGATATTTCAATTTACTTCTCTGCAGAAGAGACTCTTGTTCCATGGAGCTACACTCCCATTTCAAACTCTAAAATTCACTTTTTTTTGTAGATTTTCAAGGCTTCTTGCCCATTGAAGTAAAAATATGGTTAATTTTTCTGGAGTTAATGCAAAATTGCTACAATGCTCTGAAATTGGTCAGTCTTAGATGCTAAGAAATAATTGCTCATGCAGCAGCTATCTTAAGACACACTGGGCAGACTGGGTTTTTTCCTCATTTAGATGGATTATCATCAGCAAGAGAAAAATTCAAGCATCTGTTTTGCAACATATGTTTCATACAGCAACTATTATAACTTTTTGTTTTTTTCTTGCCAAACCAATCTAATAATTACAAAGAACAGTATCCATAGAACAATAAACCGTTTTTCTAGTTCATTTTTAAATGTCTTACTGTGACCTTTTTCCCTATGGCCATCACCACCCTACTTTTTTTGGCTGAAGTCTCTTTAAGATGGGGAAGTTACATCAGCAATTTCACCTACTCTGAAATCACCTCATTCTGCCCTGATTTATACCCCATGAAATCCTACTGCCCTCAGGGGGACTCTGCAGAGTGTGAGGCTGGGCAGGGTTGGATCCAGAATGTTAAATACTGGAGCATCAAAGCTATAGGTTTATTGCAATTATTATTGGTCCCCATTGGTTATTTACTTATGCTTTATCTCAGCTACAGTTAAAATTGTGTGCTACAAGGTATGTGGGGAGAAATAAAAGCACAAATAGCAAGTGAGAGCATTGATTTGGAATGGGCTTAAACCTGTTTTTATGCCCCAGGACACTGCAGAAATGGAGGGATTTTCAAGGCTCCCCACAAAGTGACCTGAGAGTTAGGATTGTGAGTTGTCTGAAAAAGCTCTGCTGTAAAGTGAGGCAGCTCTGGCACTGAGAGGAGCTCAGCTTTCTCCATCTCAGGGGCAGGATGGCTTTTGGGATCCTCATTTCCCTCCCTGCCATGCCTCTCTCACTGATGAACCTCTTCAGAGACCTCAGGGCTTTGAGCATCTTCACCAAAGCAACATCAACTCATCTGGTTCTTTCTGAACCCCTGGTGAGGTTTTCCTGAAGATTAAAAGGCAAACCTCAGTCACTTCTCAGGAAATTGTGCCTGGAGAGAGGCTCCATGCTGAATTACCAAACTTTTCACTCAAGATTTTCCATATCTAATCACAAATTTAATAACCTGGTATTATATCTATATATTTCTCGATATCTGTATCTATCATCTATATCTATATCTGTATCTATCATCTATATCTACATCTATATCTATATAATCTATATCTATCTGTATCTAATCTATATCTATCTATATCTATATTTATCTAACTATATCATCTATATCCATATCTATCTATAGCTATGTCTATCTGTATCTGTAACTATATCATCTATATCTACATCAGGCCTTTTACTACAGATTCCCTCAATCATGCTCCAGAAGTTAAAACAGAATTGAGGAAATAAAAATGATACCTAATTGTGTACCACTTCCACCCTCAGAATTTTTTTGTTCCAGTTTAAGTGCCCAATGTCAAAATATCCCTACAACTACCACAGGAATTCTCCTTTAAATGACTCAGAGCTGTTAATGGACAGGTACATCACTTCTGAAGTGAGGTGCCTAGGTGAACATTTAAAATCAAATATTTGCATGTCAAAGGGATGTTTTGTAAAGATGGGCTAAAATAAAACCCATCAGGAACAGCATGAATGGCACTGTCCCTGAAGTCCAGAGGATTTTACATTTCAGGTTTCACAGAGCTTTCCCTCAGCTGTGTTTTGGGCTGACTGAGGTTGTTTAACCCTGGTGTGAGCACTACAGACACAGGGTGTGCTTGAGAGGGATCAAAACAGGATAACACAGATCCCACTTTCCACTGAATTACCTTAGGAGTAATCACAATTATAGGAAATCGATCCACATGCAATGAAATTTAAAGTTTAAACTATACTGATAGAGGTGCCAGAACAATAGACAGCAAAATGAATGACAGTTTTAAATTTGCATTTTTTTTCTTCCTCACACTATGCATGAAAAAGGAGTGCAGAATCCTCTATAGGTAATCACATACCTTACATATAACTTACATCAAGTGACCACCCAATTTTTCCTCTTCTAGAATTTCTGGTCTGACATGCAGGCCTTCAGCATAATTAAAAATGTGCATCCCAAGTGTTTTCTTTCATATAAAGTCTTCGTTTTTTAAAATCAAATACCTGGAGCTAAGAAATGCTCCAGGTTAAGTCTCATTTTTTCCTTTGCTATGAAAAGTCATAAGAAGTCATACTTTTTTTCAGTACTTGAAACAAGAAATGCATTTTACAATCAGTTCTATAGCAGTGAATTTTAAGTGAAAGAAATTTCTAATTGAGAAGTTCCCTGTTATGTTATTTTATGCATGTCTTCTCCACTTGGCCCACACTATCTTGAATTCATGCTTACAAAATACAAAAAGAAACCAAAAAAACCCTTCAAATTTAGCAGTCAGGTTTGCTTGTCACAATAAATAGCAAACAGAATGACATGGAAAATGTTTGTCCTAACAGTTATTACCAACCAGCTTCTCAAGACTTTTACTGGTCCACAAAACCTTTTTCCTTTATTTTTTTTTCTCTTGCACTCACTAATCAGGATCTGGTCTGCCTCACAACAGTCAGCTGCCATTGTAACAAGTTACAGGAAAATTATAATGCTTCCTAAGCATTTCCACAGAAACAAATTTCATGTGTGCGTGGGTGGACAGTGGGAGGAGAATAACCTTGGGAAAAACACAATTATAAACAGCTGCAGCATGCATTAAATGTAATTATGATTGATTCCTATAAATAATTCTTTGTGTAAATTTCCACTTAAGCTGGATTTGCTGTTCGGGTGCAGTGGACGTTTTGGCATTAAGTGATTATGTCTTTTTATTATTATTAAAAATACAGATTTATTTTTTAAATTATTATTATTTTCCCCCACTTGAGAGAGAAGATGGGGGAAAGAAGATTTACTGTACCAACACAAAATGCTGAAAATCTGGACTATCACAATGAATCCTTTAACAGCCTGGACATGATGAAATTGTTTGTGCCTTAACAACAAAGAAGGATTAAAATGAGAAGGAGTGCATGATCCAAAGTTATTGTCAGCAAAACCTCATAACACTATTTCAACAAGATAATAAGTGTATAATGATAGATGGCATCTGATCAACCACTATGGAACAACTGACTATATTAATAGGACTTGACATTTGTTCTGTTTAATGGAGAAGGTGCTGAGCACCTAGGTTTCTGCCATGCTAATTGCTTGGTCATTTGAAAAAGAAATCAATACAATACAACCCTCACAGGAGAAAATCTTGACTGATTCTTTACAGTTCCTACAGCAAAAATACACTAAATCATGGCCATTAATTCATTTGACTAATTCAACACTTAAAATTTCATTCATTCCCATATAAGATTTTACAACTGTCTATTACATGAACATTCAGAGGTGGTAATGGCAGGAGAGATCATATAAAATGACTGGGAGAAGGAAGGATGGTTCCTCTGGAAGCTTTATGTAGCACAATCCTGATCCCACCGACATTAATTACAGCTGGCCTTTTCCTTCACTGAGAGAAGACTGAGCACAGGCTGTGGTACAGCTCTCATGTGTGGGAGCTACCAAGAGCTGCTCAGTGCTTTGGAAAAAAACCCAAAAATCCCCACCAAAAACATCTTACTGCAGCTGCCCCTGCTCAGAAGGCTCCAGCCCCATATTCAGTAGGATATCCCCACAATAAAGTCTTTTGCCCCTTGGCACCCAGAGCAGGTGACACAGGGACACCTCCAGGTGGGTTTGGGATGTTTCCAGAGAAGGAGACTCCATTCCCTCCCTGGGCAGCTCTTCCAGGGCTCTGACACCCTCAGTGCTAAAAATTTCTTCCTCATCTTGAGGTAGAAGTTCTGTCTTTTAGCTTATGGCCAGTGCTCCTTGTCCTGTCACTGGGCACTGATGAAAAGAGCCTGGCACCACCTTCTTGGCACCACTTTTGAGATATTATATTCATTAATGAGATCCTCTTTTGAGATATTATATTCATTAATGAGATCCCCTCTCAATCTTCTGTTCTCAGGCCCAGCTCCTGGGGTCTCACCTCACAGGAGAGATGCTCCAGACACCTCCTCATCTTTGTGGCTTCTTCTGGATCCTCTCCAGCAGCTCCTTGTCTTTTTGTTTAAACTGTGGAGACCAGAATAGAACCCAGCACTTACATGTGGCCTAAACAGAGCTGAGTGGAGAGGTGAGCATCCCTTTCCTTGATATAGGGATCTGTTTTTCTCATAGAGATCTTGAAAGGCTTTCATGTCCTAGCCTTTTCCACACCCTTGATACCTTTCATCATACACTATTTAATTTTCTCTTCATCTGCAGAGAAGTTTATTAGCTAACCAAGGCCTCTGTGTGCAGTGGGGATAACCATGCTAGAGGTTGACAACTTCCAGCTTAAAAATCTCATCTGAGGGGTTTGTCCAAATTACCACAGTGTCAAAGGCAGAACTGGATTCAAAGCTCAGCCCTGCCTGTGCCTCAACATGGAGCAAGGGTTCCTTCAAAAATGGCTTTAGAAAATGCCCAGAGAGCCTTTAAAGAAGAGCTAAAATACTGCACAGCTTCTTTCCTATTAGATCCATGGATTTTTATTTTTTTTACCATTTCTACCTCCTCTGTATGGCTGTGTGGATAGCTCAATTTAAAATACAACCTTGCTTTCTTTATAATAATGTGGTTTGGTGGTATCACAAATCAGACAGCTTTCACCTGAATGAGTTATGCAATTTTTACAGACTTTTGTTGGAATTGCTGGTAGTTCAGGAGCTTGAAGCTCTGCATGGAAGAAAAAAAGCATTATTTGCTCCAAAGTTAATTAAATTAATATGAACAAACCTTCTGGTATTCAGGTTTCATTTCATATGTAACATATAGAATTGTTGTTAAGACTCCACAAAATACTGAAATTTTGTCTGCATGCTTTTCAAACAACAAAATAAAAAATAAAGATGGTACCTGCTTAACCTTCTCAGGTGAGTTTTTTAAGGCATGTCTCTAAAACTGCATCAAAATATTTTGTGAATACAGTTCTTCACACTTGACCTCTGTTTAGGTATAGAAATCTGATGCAGTACAACAGATTATGCACTTCTCCTTTTGACCATAAGGATATTCCTTTAGTTTTATTTTTCCTTATGCGTGGATTTAAAGAGCTTTTTTTAAAGACTCCATTATCCCTTTTTAAATAAGACAGGAAAAAAAAAAAAAAAAAAAAAAAAAANNAAAAAAAAAAAAAAACCAAACCAAAAAACAACTAAAACCCTCAACCAACAAGGGCTGTACATATTTTGTAAAAAACATTCTTACATCAATCAAGCAAATATACATTAGCAAGAGGGAAACACATTAAGACTCATTTTCCTTTTTCCTGTGCCAAGTTGTTTCTTTTGTGCTATATATCAGAATGAAAGTAATTCACCTCTCAAAACAAAATATTAAAGAACAAAATATGACTGTGATGCACTTCTGCAGAATACAGTCAAATTTCCATAAAATGTCTGCAGGGTTTTTGCACATTAAAATTTCTCTTACTAAAAATGTTTATGGAAATAGGTCATTATGCACATTACTAATAGAGAGCAATTTGTTGCTTTTAAAGGAGCTTTTATACTAATAGTTGTGAATAAACACATTTATTAGACACCCTAAATATAAACAATGTATACACTGGCAAGCACAGTGCTCCTCACACACACAGCAGGCATGGCTTGGAGGAGTTGCTCATTTTGGGCCCAGTTCTGCTGCCATGGAGCTGGGGGGAAATTTTTGACAGTTTTTTTGTTTTTTAGATTGATAGGAGATGAATGGTGTCTCAGCTGTGGAAATGGGCTAATGGAAGGTACCACAGGATCCAATATTTCGAGTCCTACCTGGTTCCACAGAACTCATCCAGACCCATTAAGGCTCCTCCTGTATTCAGTGAAAGGGAGACCAAGGGTTGGGATGTCCAAGAAAAACTTGTCCTGTGCAGCCAAACCTGCAGAACAACAAACCCAGCTCCACAAAAGCATCATCTGTGGGGAAAAAAAAAAGCAAATTTTCACATCAATAGTAGCAACTGTGCTCATGTGACATCAGAATTCTGTTTGAAATGGTACACATGCCATTATCAGCACTTGGAAGAAAAAAAAATAAAAGAATGATAACAGCCATTGTAATTTTACTTGACTTCTGAGGAACAAAGATACAGCCAAACAATTACACTGGGTAGGTTATCATAGCACAGGAAGCAACAGGATACCAGCAGGATTCACTGAGCAACATCTTACAATATATTTACACAGTAGCCAGCATCCATTCTCTTAAAAATCCCACTTAAACCACAGATTAGATCACGTAGGAAGTGCAAATGAAATGAGCTGTTTTAGGAAGAGATGTTGATTCCTGTGGTCCCTGGCTTGGTTGTCAGTAAAAGTGAAGAAAATGTAAAACATCTATCCAATTATTTCAGTTAATATACAAGCATTAGGCATTCAAATTCCTAATTAAGAGACAACATGCCCTGTCAGGCATCTGCATGGGCTATTGAACATTGCCTAGATTGTTCCATAATTATCCTGGCTTAATAGCTCTAAAAATGTAAGCAATGTGCATCCATTGAGGAAATGCAGTGCTTATCACATGAGGAGGAACAGCACACAGAACATGTTCTGCCACGGTGTGTTTGTGCTGCAGGTTTTTAGGGGAACATGGTTTAATTAACAGCAGGCAGCCTCAGCTTAGGAGCTGGCTGCTGTTGGCAAGGAGGAAATGTAACTTACACATCGAAATTTACTTCCATTTCCAGATTTAAACATGAAAAACTCAATAGTTGGAAGTGCTCCATTTCAAATTCCGGTGTCAGGCACCAGAAAGAAGAGATGCCATGTGGAAAAAATGTATATTTTGTAGTGATTTTAGCTACTTTTCAAGGCTCATTTGTTAAAATCTTCCATCTCACAACCCCCAAAAAAATGAAAAATTAAAAAAAAAAACAGCATCCTCTGGGTCAGCCATGTTGTCAAGGAAACAGATTTTTTGCCATCTTTTACAATCTCCATTGTTGGTAAATTTGCTATGATTTCCTCCTTTATAAGGCTGATGCCTATGTTCAAGGTTTGACCAAAGTTGCCTTAAATGGTGCAGCCATAGCAACAAGATGTCTGTTCTTTCACACTCTCTGGCAAAACTTGGCAAATCATGGATGTATTATCCCATGTAAAGCCTGCAAGGAATACAAAAAATGAAGTATTTCAGCTCTTTGAAATGGATTTCTTCAGCCCTTTAACCAGTAGGCTTTGTTTTGGAAAATGATGTGTTTTAAGGACTCCATGCACCATTGTCTTTCTCTCTTTTTGCTTTGAATAAAATAGAAGGGGGAAAAAAAGGGAAAAACCAACAACAAGGCCATTTAAAAAAAAAAATAGTGGAAATGTAAAGAAATTTTAGAATGGCTGAAAACATGCAAACAAAACCTATTTTGTCAGTACTGTCTTTGTTTTAGCTAAATCTCTAAATTAAAAACTCATCAGCCTCTGGTCAAGTTTACTGCTAAAAGCCCCTGTAAATGGACATTGCATGGGATGCAAAACTGTAATGTGTAAACTTGGCAGCCTCAGGATGCTTTGTGCAACAGAGTGAAGGAAATACTCAACATTTCTCTTGAGACTACCAAGAAGAGTTGAAGCAATTCTCAGGTTCCCTGTAGAATGCCATCCTATAAATAAATAACATGAATAAATATATATCTTCTTACCTGGGACAGATCTAGCAGGGTTGAGTTGATTCAGCTGTTTTGAGGTGGATTTTCCTTTTTATATCATGGTAGGCATTATTGCCATAGTATCTAATGGTGAACTTCCATCTCTTTAAAATAAAGATTTCCACCACAGCATCTCACACCTGTTTTGCCAGCTCTGCTTTTCTTCTCTGTTCTTGTAAACAGGAAAAACTGATTAAAAAAAAAAAAAAAAAAAAAAAAAAAAAGTGTGTTTACCTGTTCTTTCCTGTTCCTGCCCCAAAATAACTAGAATTCTACAGGTAATATCACAATAGAGTAGGCCTCAGCTGTGTATTTTCTAGCCTGGAATCTGACACCATAATGGGTATTAAATATTCATGCTTTTTTCTTCTTTGGATATGTAAACTTTTTATTAATTAGATAGGAAAGTCATCATCCATCTGCAGGTATTAAAGGAATGTCAATCCAAATGATGGAATTGATAGCATATATTTTGACTGAACTGTTCTTGTCAAAAGACAGATGATTATGATTTTAAAAATATCTATATATAATATTATTTAATGATTTAATGAAATTCAACAATGAACTTTAGACAAATTGAAATGATATATTTAAAGACTATTTTTAGGTCTCAAATCTTTTTTTCTTGCCTTTTCCCTTCTGGTACAAAATTTTGATCTACAACTTTTTTTTGGTCTCAAATAAAAAAAAAAACAAAACAAAAACAAAAAAAACCCCACAAACAAACAAACAAAAAAAACAAACAAAAAACAAAACCAAAACTCCATTTTCAAAAGAAAATTTATGTTTCCTTACGAGATCATAAGATAATTAAGGCACTTAACAGGTCATTTAACAGTATGGGTCACTTATAGATTATTGCTTTGCAGACAGAGATAACCTTACAGACTAAACTCCATGATTGGAAAGTAAATTGTAACAAATTTATGTTTTGCATGCAACACATGTATAAATATATGGACTTTTTGCTTGTTTGTTTTATTATCATTATTATTTTTGTTTATTTTTCTACTCTGCAAGGTAGCAACAGTGTGAGCACCTCACTCCTGTGCACCATAAGGACACAGGAAATCTGAGCAGGGATGAGCCCATTCTCCCTGAGCCAACATTCCTGGGACACAGACCTGGCTTTGCCTCAGGGATGTCTCAGCACCTTCACCTTTTTGAGCTCAAGACCAGTGGACTGCACTCTAATTGCTCATTAATACTGAGGACAGGATTAAGTATTCCCATGGTGAAAATTTTGGGGTATTTTGAAGCTTCCTTTTCACCACTTTTTTTTTGCTTTTGGATTTGAGATGGAGAGAGCCTATGGAACTGCTGGAGCAAGCCAGGGGTACCTGGTTGGAATCTCTGCACAGTTTTTCTCCACAGGCTGATGTGAGGGAGGAGGGGAGGTAAGACTCAATATTTTGGATGTATAACTTTGGTTGCAAAAATGAATCAATCCAAACCCAAAGGCAGCCAAGATTCCTTTCTGCTGTGGTGTGGAACACAGCCCTGCACACTTGGTCCCTTTCCTAAACACAACATTTTGGGTTGTTTTTTTTTGCAAGCTGCTCCATTATTTTCCTTCTCTCCAAGCCCCAACCTCCTGAAAAACCTGTTTTATCTGGATTGCTAAAGCACAGATCCTCATCATCACTCAGAGGAGAACAGCTCCCAAGAGACAGCTCCAAACAGCTGCTCCCTGCAGCTGGGAAGTTTTTCTGTGCCAGTCTAGACCTTTATCTAGTAAAGCTCTGATGTTCATGAATAGCCAGTTGATTTCTGTAGGAAGGTTTGGGTGCCTCACTGCAATGGGTCCCACAGTAAATATTGCTAAATAAAAGCAGTTTCCTTTTGTAGGTAGGCAGATACTACAGGCTTGTGTCACACCAATGCTTAGATGTGTGATAAATACAATAAATATTTGTGTGGGAATACTCATGTGGGGTTCACAGTGTCAAGGTTGTTGGCTGTCCTTGTAATATGAGCTCCATCAAATTTGGTTAAGCAGTTTGGGGTGTGTTTGCTTTTTTTGTAGGGTTTTTTTTTTCCCCTTAATGCAGACAATTTACAAATAAATAGGCAAAAAAATATACATATGCTATATGGGTAACTTTGAAATGACAGCAAAGAACATGATTTAAAATGAGGATCCACTCAGAGCAGCTAAATTTATCTTTAAATAAAGCATTATGGGGACTGTGGTAAGGACTAGGTTTCACCCCATTTTTTCCTTCAGACAAAGTATGTACTGCCAAGCACAAACAAAGAAAGTTCTTGGGATTTTGGTTGTTTGCTTGTTGGGTTTTGAAATTAATTTTCGTTTATTTGTTTAGATTAGGTCATTCAAAGTCTTATTTGCTCTGGAAACTGCAGCTACATAAAGATCCCACTGGAAGCTCAAAACTTCCTCAAAAATCAAGGAAAGAGGAACAGCTAAATAGTTATTAACAAGCAAGAGAACTCATTATATTTTTTATTAAAGAAATTTGTTAATTATGTACCTTTAAAAGATAGTTTATCATTACTGCTCCTTGGAAGTGCAGAGTCTGCCTTGTTAAGTATTCACATTTACTGACTCATTGTTTATAAAATCAGGTGTTCCAAAGGCAAGAGGTATTTTTTACAACAAGCATTTCTGTAATGAAACAGAAGAATATAAATCAATTTATTAGATATCATCTGCATATAGAGCTATGAAAAAGACCTCAGGATAAAAAGCTCAAGACTGCTGTAATTTGTACTTTGGGGAAGCATATATAAATATCTTCAGGCACCATAAATTCAGATGGCTTACCAGAAAACATTAATAACTTTCCAGTACAAAGGGTGAAATGCCCCACCCACAGTTCCCATACTGCATTCTTCCCAAAATACCTCTACTTCCTGTAAACATAAATTCTATGCTTAGATTTGTTAAAAATAATGAAAAAGTGTAGGAAGCAGTCTACTTTTGTTAAAGGATGCAGGTGGGAGCCAGTAAAACAGGATTCCAGGGGCACATTCATATCTTCTTCGTACCTCCATACTTCCACCTTTCCCTACACAAAAAACCCCCAAAAAAACAAAACAAAAAAAAAAAAAACAAAAAAAAAAAAAAAAAAAAAAAAAACAAAAAAAAAAAAAAAAACACCAAACACCCCCACCCAAA
>WEIU01019290.1:68307-84826 GCA_013389925.1 Aegithalos caudatus
AAAAAAAAAAAAAAAAAAAGCAAATTGCTTAAATGTTTTGCCAAGCCCTACTCACCTCTTGGGTGTTTCAATGTATTTAGCTGATATGGCTCCTTCACAATCAAATGTATTTTCATACTCCTATAGCTTGTTGATTACAACCCATTTCTTGCACTTGACTCCCCTGAAAAAAGAGCTCTGTGTCAATGTTCCTCTCACAAATCAGGCAACAGCACAATTGAGCTGCTTTCCTGATGAGCCCCATCAAGCCCATTTTTGGAAATGACGTAAAATAATACATTTCTCCTTTCTTCAGGCAAAGTTATTTTATATCCTGCCTTGTTATTATGTTGTATATAGTCTTTTCAGAGTGTACCATTCTCCTTTTCCAAGGGATGCTGCAGTAGGATCCAATCTGGGGAAGAATCAGCTCTTTTAGTAGTGGCCATCTTTGTACTCATCAAGGTATCACAGGACTGAGGCACCAAAATTATTGTGTTATTTTTTTTCTTGGTAATGGTATTTCTGGCTGGTTTGAAATAACCCAGTGTTTCTAGAAAAAGGGAAACCTTTTGAATGGAACAGGAATTTTAGCTGGTGGTGGAACTGTTTAGTAGAGGAGAACCTGGCATTTATTCCCTTCTCTGATGCTCCTCACAGAGTTCTCCCTCACTGATGACAGCAAAGTCACATTGCCCAGGTATGTCCCTGCCCTCAGATGTAAAAGAACCACACTAAAAGAGGACATGGGGACCTATAAACAAAACTTGGTGGTTTCTCTCTCCCATTCAGCTGAGATGGGGACCTATACACAAAACCTGGTGGTTTCTCTCTCCCCTTCAGCTCTGGCCTTGTGTGCATGGTGGCCTCTAACAGTGACCATCACACCACAAAGTAACTCATCCCTTCTGCATTGTTGTGATGGTTTTGCTTCACAGATCAGATAATAAATCATTGCCTTTCCATTGTGGGCTCCTTCATTTGTCTTTATCACATATTGGTGAGAATTGCTGGAGAACTTTTCAAGTCCTGTGGCCTCATCATGCATTTATGCTTAATGACACAAGCCAACTTCATTGCAGCTCTGAAGCTTGTTAGCAATTTTTCTCTATTGAATTACCAAATTCAACAAGCTCTGAATTAGGCAGTTGCTTTGTAAAAAAATAAGTGAAGGGAATACAAAATTTTAATCAACCCTTTCACTAACTCCTCTCTAGTACTTGATGTTTTTGTTTATTGCACACAACTGAAAACCAGCACACCATATTTATGATAAATTTAAGTGTTTAAAGCACATTGCTATTCTGCCTTGTGTGTGAGGAAGGGTGAGAAAAAGAAGTATAATTGCCTATGTACTGAAATACTTCCTTGTACAAGTTTTTCTTCCTCTGTACCTTACCAGAAAAACATGGCTGACAGTATTATTTTGTCCCTTCTGCATTCAGTCTACCTAACATAAATACTAAATTCTACTGTCAGGACTATTAATCCTTACAACATTAGGAGAAGAGGCCTGGGCCAAAGCCAGTTTTTATCTGCTACAGAAAAAAAAAAAAAAAATTGGATGGTTATTTCAATATGGTTGGCCTCATGTTAATCTCCTCAGGTACAGGATAAATCTAACTCAGCTGTATATTTATTATATCTTTAAGGTACAACCTGCCTTCCCCAAACAGACAGTTTAATATCTTCCTAGGGTACTCATTAGCCTTGTTTTGATTGCTGAGTTTTGTTGCCTTGGCAAAGCTGTTCACAGAGTGCTGCAGAGCTCTCTGCCAGTCTCCTGCTCTGGCCACGAGGTGCACATCTGCATCTCCACTGCCAGATGTTCCACCTCACCTCACCTGCAGCCCTTCCCTGAATGCACAAACAGCAGCTCCCAGGCCTTTACTCCTCAACAAGAAGATTTTGCAGAAGATCCTTCTGCTTTCCTCTCCCAGCTGCTCCTTGTCCTCAGGAGAAGAAACCTGAAAACATTTGCAGTTACCTCAGTGCTTGTGTTTTTTTAGATATCTCAATAAAACTCTGAATTGCCAGAATTCCTATGAAAGACTTCATAATACACTGCTGATATCCCAGGGATGACATGCAGTCAGACCCAGTGGAGTGGCCCATTGTAATCTGATTTTTCCTATTAAGAGGTTCACTTCTATTATTTCCCATACTGTAAAAAATTAGAGACAAAGATATTTTTTGTATTTAATATGGCAGTGTGCTGGCCACAATTGCAGTGCATAGTGTTGTTATAGTAGTAATAATAATAGCTGAAGGAAGTCCCAGACCTCTTAGTTAAAATAATTCTGTAGGTATACATAACATAACAATATAATAATATGTTTAAATAAAACATCATATATTTATATGTGTGAATTTAAATATAGGTGTACACATGTTTCATATTAAAATATACATAAATTCAATAATTATAACCATTTAAATACAGCAAAAATAGCCCAAATAACCAGTTCCTATCAAACTCATCTCAAATCTAATACACTTAAAAACAAGGGCATGCCATTAATAGACCTCTGACTATGCAAATACTGTGTCACATTCTGGACACTAAACAATGAGATTTTATCTCTATAATTTGGTTTTTTGTTTACTGCACTACCATCCTATGTAGCTTATTTTATTCAACTGAAAAATAGAATTGGTTTATCCCTGATTATTTTCTGTAATTACTTGAAGACACAGAGGTCAGACTTGTGTGTTTAAGTACACATGTATCTTTTCAATCTTTTCACTTAATTTTTGTCATCTTGTTGAAACATTCTTAACTGAACAAGCTGAGAACTAGGATTTTTTTTCCCTCTGTCTAAAAAAGAACATGAACATGAATCATACCCTTAGTGTCAGTAATTTGAAAACAGCAGAAAAAGAAAAGTGTATGGGGAGCACCTGTGTTGGTGTAAGTCACTTCAGTGACAAAGAAACTTCTGTTAAACTTTTCTAATTTGAGATCATACATATGGGCAGGTGAATAAAAAGTACCAAAGTGCTGGTGCCTGCCCAATAAAGCTGCTCTTAATCTTGGATTGAAACATTTCTGGCAGCAGAACATAACTATTTATAAAATTTTCCTTGTTTGACAGATGAGACATCTTAAAGCACCTTGATTAACTTAAAAAAAAAAAAAAAAAAAAAAAAAAAAAAAGAAAAAAAAAAAAGAAAAAATAAAAGTAGAAGTTTTTGGGCTCCTCAAGTTGCCTCTGAGACCCTGGGTGCAACAAAACCTCATCCTTCTCCAGAGTCATAATTCCCTTTACACTCTGGGCAAAGACTGGTCTGAGAGAAGTTCATATTTCAGAATGGAAAATCCTCTAAGGAACCTGGCCTTTGGAAAAAAGTGGAAGGCCAGCTGAATCCTTATTCCCATGAACATTCACAGAAAGAAAATGCTGTTTACTCATTGATTGAACAATTTAAAAATAAACCTATTTATCTTCTTTCAGTGAAACAGAGGCACTCTTGCCCTTGTTATGCCAGATGTACATAGTCCATGGGTGAAAAGCACCTGTTAATAATATTTAAACACTGAAGGAACAGGACAAATCCAGGATGGTGGTTTTCCTTCCAGATTATCAAAAAATGCAGTGCAAGTATTATTCTAAGCCAGAGAAAGTTCTTCTGTAAGTTCTTCTGACTCTGTAATAGTTTCGGTTGAACTTTCCTTTCATCAGTTTCCCAGGATTTATTTTGAAGCCATTTATATTTTTGAATGCTACAATGTCATGGGGCAGAAATTAATCATGGTAGACCTATAATTTGCATGGAAAATTACTTCCTTCAGTGTCATATCTCTTGTTGTTGACATAAAGGTCCACTGCAAACAAAAGATCTTTTATGCCACGTAGGTGTGATTAACTTCTTTTGCAAAGCATGAATAGAGAAGGGAAAAAATGCTTGCTGGATTTCTAATGGAAAAGTGATATCTGTGGGATCTGCACAACACCTTTGACTAAAAGTTCTTTTCTGTTCTTAAGGAAAGCTGTAGATGGAGAATTATGTTTGCATAAGCAAAGAGAAGCATTCAAAGCAGTCAGGGAAGGACATTTTCCAGCACTCTGACAAAGGAAAGTGTCATCATGCAGCCAAGGAGGCAAGTTTGAAAAAAGAAAATGCTACTGCTCTCAGCCTTCAAAACATTCCTAGTGTGTCTGCAGAAATGTCAGTAGCCCAAATGGCAAGCACTCTGTGTCTTCTAACAAAGAGCAGAATATCAAAGCCTGTAGTTTTTAAAGGGAACATCCCTTCAGTGGTGCCTCTTTCATAGCTGACTGCTTGCTTGTGTGGGACAGCTGGAGGGCAGATCACAGGAGGGAGACAAGGAGTGGAAGGGGTATCAGGTAAATCCAGGATGCCTGTGGCTTTTAGGAGAACACCTGTGCCTCACTGAGCATCCTGCTCTAGTTGTGGCAGGGTGTTTGAAATCTTTGCATTTCCCTCCCAACTCAAACCATTCTGTGACTCTGTGATCTGTGAGACTCCTGAAACCGTAACATTGGAGTGCAGCCTGTACTGCCCTGGATCTGGCAACCCCATAACCCAGAGGTAGCCCAGTGCCTTTCCCCCACCCTGCTGTTCACCCCAGCATTCCTGCAGGGATGTTCCAGCCCAGCCAGAGCTGGAGGCAGGCTCCCTCCCAGCTCTGCAGGGCTGCTGTGGCCTGGCTCTGCCCAGACGTGGCTCTGGGCCAGCCCCCAATAAAACATGAACCTCGGGTGGGTGAGAAGCACTCTTAATTCCAAATCTGACATGCTCGGGGGCAGCTTGAAATTAAGCAAAACCACATCTGCCCATTCCTCATTACTGTTGTTGTTATTGCTGTTATAACCTTTCCTTACACTAAATCCACATTTTCTGTTCCGCGTCGCGAGTACGCGAGAGGCTGGAAATCGTCATTAAAACGCGATAATGCTTAAAATTCTAGCACATTAACACTGACATTTTGCCTTCTAAACAGTCTCAGGTAATGAAGGTCAATACAAGCAAACAGTCTGTCTATGGCCCTTCGTTAGAGGCTTTCTGTGCTTGGACTTCACAGCAGGGGACTGTCAGGCAGCGTTTTCCTCTGCGCGGCTCCTCTCCAAGAGCTTGCTGCAGCTGGCTTCAGCATATGGTGGAATATGAAGATATTTTCTGGGGTCCACTGCCTCAATCACTGTTTAATGATTAATTACTGCAGGCTGGTGTCAGGGTGAGGCATTCAAGGCTTCAGGCAAAAGTCTTAACTATAGAAAATGACAGCAGGCGGGATTTTGCCAAAACGAGCAACTTTGCGCTGCTAGTTCTAATGATTTGCACTGCCTTTTGATCCATTTGTAAACAGCAAGATGGTAAAAGGCTGAAACTACCAGGCAATAAATGCCAACAATAACAAGAAATTGTTCCCAGAGAGAGTCTTAGGATGTTTGGTCTCGTTGAGAAAATGTTATAACTAGATCTCTTGAAGCAAAGTGAGGACTTGTGTGCTATCTTCCCTCAGACCATTCCATGATGGAAGGAACCCAGCCTCCAACTACCAGGACAAAGAAGATAAGTAAGAGGCTGAATCCCACAGTAGCTGTGAGAGTGAGGAGCTGAGCTTGGAAGCTCCAGCTCCATCAGGGCTGATAGTTTGGAAGTCTCAGTGCTTTTGGTGTAGATCTGGAGCTAGGATGTGTGGGGAGCTCCTGGACAGCACACAGCCCTCACCAGGCACAGAGAGCATCCCCATCAGCTCTGCCTCCTGGGGCATTGCTGGGGGAGCTGGGATGTGCTGGGATGTGCTCCCACAACCCCACAGGGATACTGGGAGAAGTGGAAAGCTGCCCCACTGAAGGACAGAGCCCTTGATTCTCATCCTCAGGATCAGCATCCCTCCCCTCCAGTTACATCAGCCTCAAATTGATGTAATGAGGACATGAGGGATCAAAGCTGTTTAAAGACTTTTGTTCAGTTCATTTAGAAATGCATCTTAAACCCCATTAATTTGCTTTTGCGTGGCTTTGTGTGTGTATCAAAACTACCCATAAAGACACAATTATCTCCCACCTACAAAGATAAGAATTGTATGTGTGCTTTAATAAAGCCCAGGTTAATTTTCTTCAGATTGCCCTCCATCAGAAATGCAAAATGAGTGCAAATTATACAATTCACATTTAGTATCATGTTGCAACTGCTTTGTGCTTGTGCCAGTGAGTCTATGGAACAACAGAGAATAAGATCTTTCATCTCAAGAGCCTTTGTCTTTGATAAAAATATGAAAAACACTTACTTTGAAGAAGGACTGTTTCACTGTGGATAGCTTGTGATTCCATGTTCCTTGTGCAGCACCACTGAGGAAGCCAAAATCTCACCATCTTCTTCCCAGTGAAGTAGAACTGATCAGCACTGGAAATGCTTTTGGGAATTCAATGAAAATATTTTTCATTCCCGGGCAAAAAACATTATCCAATTTTTTTTTTTTTTTTTTTTTTGGTTGTTTAAAGCCAAAAAAGTTTATGCTTTTGGAAAAGAGAAGCAAAAGAAATCACTTTCTCCTTTTAGATCAAATAATTTCTACTGAAGTGAAAAAGAAAATCCTGTAGAGTGTATTTATTGCAGGAAAGGGTATTTTTTTGTGAAGAAAAATTGACTCATGTTAGAGGAATTTACTGCTTTATAAAGGTATTTAACTTTCATTAATTAAATAAATTTTTTCATAGGGCATAATCAAAATGCTTTTCTATTCCTCCAGGTTACAGAGTATGAAGAAGACTCAGTTGTCTACTAATAAAAATCTAATTTTAGCTGCATCCAATCTTTAGTCCTTTTATTATTATGGGAAGAGAATGATGCTAAGTGAGAAGCAGCAGATAATTAATGGGCAGCTTACCTAGCTTGTACAAGTCATAATGAAATGCAACATTATTTGTCAGTTTTTAATGTGATATTAACTGGTGATGGGTGAAGCACAAAAGGTTGAGAGACTGTTTGAATGATCACCAGAAGTGCAGATGCTTATTTAAAATTTATCTGAATGGCTAAATACTGTGGAGTTGGGAGTTACTCAGTGCAGGTCTCCAGGAAAAAAAGAAAGGTGATGACATAAAAAGCCACACTTCAGAAATGAGACTTTTGGTATTCCTACAAGAACTGGAAATACTGTGAAAACAACACTTCTTTTCCTGTTTCTTCTAATAGAGAGCACTAGAGAAGACACATGAAGAAAGTTACTCAGCCTCTTGAAATCAGAAAAGCCATGAACTTTTAGCTATTAAAAGCTATTAAGTAGCTATTAATATATCTGTATAGCTTTTAGATATTAAAATATTAATCTGAATTAGTTTGCATATGTCTAATTTTAAAAATAATATGAATTCTTGATAAATTAATGAAGCTTCTTTAAACCAGATGCTTACGTTTTTTCTAAGCAGCACCGAAAGAAAACTTGCTATGCAGGCTGAAAATTTTAAACCAAAATATTTTTTGTGATCTTGGAAGCAATTTCAGAGAACAAAACCTAGATGGGACTCCAAGGCCCATCAGACACAAAGGCATAACTTGTATAATTGTGGATAACTTTCAAGATGAGTCTCTCATTGTTAATGCAGACATTTCCAAAGGCAAAAGCAGACAGTGTTTGGCAGCAGGTACTTTTAATGAGAATGTCATCAAGGAATTCAATCTACAGACCACAAAGTGATGCACAGCAGACCCAGCTGACTTCCCTGCCTCTCATACCTTTAGCTTCCATTGAACATAAAGAGGATATTTTGGGTGAACTGTGTGTCCCCAATGTGAGGAGCCCTTCTTGCATAAAATCAGATTTTCCAGCAGGTTACTATCAGCTTCTGGCAAATTGTCACCATGGACAAATGATTTCTTGGATAGCAGCTCCACTCATCTTCAGTGAAACTGCAGAAAAATACAAGGAAAACCCATATGGAGTCAACATCCACCATAAAGAGGATGGGAAGAGTTTGACAAGAAGGCACAGCCCAGATGGAGTTTTGGTACTGTGCATTCAGGCTTAGAGAGCCTGTTTCACATTGCAAATATAGGTTATCAGCCTAGCCAGGAGCAAAATCTGTGTCCTTGCTATGTAACATTTGTAACTCCGCCTGCCACCACCTGGAAGATCCTAATGCATCAGGAGAAGGACAGGAATCAAAGCAGAGAATGAACAATGAGCATACAAAAGAATCCTAAACTCAAGCTGCTGTTATTTTGGGTTGGCAGAGCTCGTGATTAGCATCATCAGCCACTATTCAGGTTTATGTCAGGTCAGCCTTAAATCTTCAAGGAAAAATTAGAGGGAATCTCAAACATTAATCATCTTCCTTTAAAAAGAAAAGAAAAGTGATTAAAGTGCTGTTGCAGTTGTATCATTGTCATTACCTTGTGCTTTAGCTCCTCCACTCCAGAAATCATCTAATATCATTTTAGATTACCTAGGAATGCTTCCTATTCCTCATCTGCCACTTCAAGAGCACGGGACTCTCAGAGGTCATGTCACATCTGCCAGCACTGAGGTGATGTCCAAAACCTGCTGGGTTGTCTGCTAAGTGACTGGATCTGTTTAGAAACAAAAAGGCAAGGTGTGATTTTTTTCCTGAGATTAAGACTCCCCAGCAGCCTAAAAATGGTAGAAATTCTTAAAAGATTTAGGTGAACAGTCGATTTTTGGATGCCACCCTATGAAAGGATATATGCAAGATCTCTGATCTCGTTTAGTTGAGCTGGCATATTTATATCCCAAATTTTATGAGGCTTGAGCTTTCAGAGTAAGGGTGTTATGATGAGTTAACACCACTGCTTAGATTGTTCACCAGCCAAATAGCAAAATTTCTTAATGTCATTTTATGGGACTTATAAGACATTAAACTAAATATGATTGCTGCTCCATAAAACAGAACAGTTCTCCATATACTGTATGTATGCAAATACAACATCCCATCTCAGCCTCCAGTGCCCATAGTAAGTTATCCTTAGAGTTTAGACTGAATAGCTATTATTGGTTTACATGCTCTTATATCTTTGTATTTCACAGAGCTAATAAAGGGAGAAGATTTTCAAAAAATAGGAGGGATGCAGCTGAGAGGCTTTTCACATTTGTCCAGTTGAAACACATGTTCAAAATGCAGAAGGCGTGAATTTGCAAACCCAGGCAGGTGGGATATTTAATAAATGGCAAAAGTTTGTTTTCTTTTAAATTAGTTGTCATGTGAGGCCAAATATTCCCATGGATTCATGGGCAAGGTAAACAAGGGATCTAGAATAAAGAGATCATACTAATAAATAGAATAACAGGTGAAAGGTCAAACATGGTCTAAAAATATATATATCTACCAAGAATGAGAAAAATGTATTTTATCATAATTACCTACTCCATCAGTTTAACTTCAAAGCATATTTTCCACTCTTGCAAAGATTATTTTTTATCTATGTGTACCCCAGTTCTGTTTCTGAAAATAATTTCATCCTGTTTGCTACAATTGGAAGAGCAACCTTAACAGAGGGCCATTACTATAGTCCTATATTTGATTGTAGACATTGAACATAAAATAATTGTTATTGCTTTCCAATAAATTTTGATTTGGGATGCATTGAATCTGGGATATTCACCAAATAATTCCTGAGCTGAATGTTATGGTTCTGAGGGCAGAAAAATGCATGAGGCTTTTAAAAGCTGGGATTTGGAATGAAAGAGGAAATGAATCATCAATTTATGAAATCACCAGCATGTGAAAATCACCAATTAATGAATGCATAAGTTAGATAAAATCTGAAAAATATCATGTGTGCTAGTCAAAGTAATAATTCATACAGCTACTGATCTTGGCAGCATTACAGAGGTAACATTTTTACAAGGTTAAGCTGTCTTTGAACTTTTCTATAATTTATTAGATGCAAACAGACATTTTTTTCTGTATCAAGCATATGTGTCTTTTTGTTCCTTTACTTAAAATTTAGCTCAAATTTTGACAACTGTAAGAGAAAAAAAAAAAAAAAAAAAAGCCCTCTTCATTACATTTTACTGCTCCACATCACATTTAAAAAATACCTAAGATATTAAGCTAAGTAGTGTTCCACATTCCCAGCCTTTGAAATGATTGGCAAGGAAATTTTGTGGATAACCCCTTGAGAAAGAAGACTATCTGATTTATATTTGTCATCTCTTTCATCTTCCTTTACTATTTAGCTGTTCTTTCATAGAAATGCTAATTTTGGGGCTTTTTGTCATTAGCCTGAGAAGAGAATCAAACCTGCTGGAGAAGTTTGCATGGAAGACTGTAGAGAGGCAAAAGTAAAACTGCCATTAAACTAAGAGAAAGTCTGGCCCTATATATAAAATTTAGGCAAATCTGAGCATAAGGGTCATAAAATTCATTCCAGATCTTCTTTATGCATTAGTATAAAAGTTCAAATCTTTGATTCAGTTCTTTCCAGTTTATTTTCCAGCTATTGCTGCAAGGAAATTAATAGGGTTATCTCACTGACTTCAGTAGGAATATGCTCAGTCCCTAAACTCAGTCCCTAAAGCTCTGCTGAAACATAAATGTCACTGTTTTGAGGGAATACTCAATATATTTTGTTCTCTGAGGTACATCAGCCTCTGAAGCTGATTCAATGAAAGTTGATGGAAACTCAGGAAAAGTTACTTGATACTTCCTGAATATCTTCAATGAGGAAAAAAAAAAACCACATAAGGCAATTTACCTTCCCCCACTTCTGTCACATTTTCTTTTGGCTAGTTTCTGTGAAATAATCTGTCTGAAATCAATGATTTAACTGAGTGTAAGAGATCTGGATCAGGAGCTTCTCAAGCCCCTGGATGGGAAGTTTCATTCAGTAGCTGGGTTATGCTAATTTGGGGTCCATGGAGTTCTTTTCAGCAAGATTCCCAAAGGACTGCAGCATCACAGCTCAAATTTTAGCAGATGCAAGTACCCAGAAGTTCCATTATTTCTTAATCTTACCAGAAATAAAGCTCACTTACTTCAGAAGTTCTAAAAAACAGGCAAAACTAAGAATTTTTTCAGTGCTAATCATATAAGAGATGCTGAGCCCTCAAAATAGTGCTCTACTACATCTTTTCCCTATATTTGATAAATGATCAAATGATAAGCAATCTATATTAAGGACAATGTATGTGAAAATTATTTTTTTGTTTCAATTAGATGGTTTCAGATAAACAGAATTCAAAACTCTTATGTTTTGAGAGTCTGACTGATCTGCTTTACAAAACCTTTCCATTTTCCTCCCTTCTTAATAAACTATTTGTCACACTTCTTTGTTCTAAAATGAGAGTAAATGTTTTGCTTTATAATCTCACTTTTTTAACTAAATAAAAGTTGCTGCATAAAGTTTTAATATAATTCTAAAATATGCCCTTGTAGAAGTTGCCATAAATGTCGACATTTTCAGCAGCATGAATTTATGATGACACTGAATTTTTACAGCACTATAAAAGTCCATAGTCATGATGACATCTACAGCTGCCTTTTCACTAAAATATAAGAAACTATATTAAGACACATAGTTCAACATTTCCACAGACTTCAAGGAAGAAATTGTATACACCAGCGAGTGCTCACAGCAGTCTCAAGATGGAATAGATGTAACACCCTATGATTATTTGGCTGCTAAATGTTTTTATATTGAAATGGAAATCAGCAGAGGGTTCTTTTGTTCCTCTCCAGTTTTTATTTTCTTCTATTGATCAAGGCAAAAATTGTACTTAAAGGGCTTGAAATACTACTTGAGTAGAAGTAGTATTCTGCCAGGTAGAGGTAGCCTGGTCAGCTGAAATTCCTCAATACAAACACACACAGGATGGGCAGTGAGAGGACTGAGACAGGAGTGTAGGGCTGGGATCTCACTGCCATTCCAGAGGTGGGCTGGGATGGCTCCTGTGCTCAGAGTGTTGGAATGGAAAGACACAAGGTTCTCTGGAAAAAAAAAAAAAAAGGCAGGGAAGATGAGGAGAGGTTGTCACCCTCTGAGGCAATGACCCTCTGGAGTGCAGGGTGTTCCACCTGGGGATGGAAGAGAGGCAGGATTATCTGGGTCAGGATTGAAAGGACAACATGCTCTCATGAGACCCCATCCATAGGACTGCTCTGGAGCTCTCAGCATAAGGACTCAGATCTTTTGGAATGGGTCCAGAGGATGATCAGAGGTGAGGAGCAACTCTCCTATGAGGACAGGCTTCTATTAAAGAGTTGAGGTCCCTGCTGGAGAAGAGAAGACTCTGGGGAGACCTTATAACACTTCCCAGTACCTGAAGGGGAATCACAAGAGTGCTGGAGAGGCACTTTTTACAAAAGCAAGAGGGAATAGCTTTAAACTGAAAGAGGGTGGATTTAGATACTAAGAAAAGTTATTTTCTGTGTGATGGAGAGGCACTGAAAAAGGTTAGCCAGGGAATTTGTGGATGTTCCATCCCTGGAAGTGTTCAAGGCCAAGCTGGATGGGGGTTTGAGTAACCTGGTCTAGTGGAAGATGTCCCTGTCCATGACAGTGGAGCTGGAACAAGACATTTAAGATCCCTTCCAGCTCAAACCATTCCATGATTCTCTAGTTCCTATGTTGTGAGCCTGACCTTAAGTCTAGAGGTAGACAGAGCACCTTGTTTTGGTTTTGGAAACCCATAAAAAGTACCTCAGAGACATCAGAAATCTTCATATTTTCTGTAATTAACAGGAGAAAGATTCACTTCTACATGGGCTTCCAGTAAATACACACTTGATTATGAAATTAAATCCATGAAATGTTATGAAAACCATGAAGTCCCATACCTTGGGAAGATGAGTATGACTCCTATTGCATGCCAGAAACAAAAACTGCAACAACAACATTACTGTAACTGGAGGTGGTGCTCTTGTATATGTTCAAATCCCAAATTATGGAAAGTTTGGATTAGGGAAGTCTTTGAGACCTCTCTCTTTGATAACAAATATTTAATTGGGGTGAAATATTTCGAAGATTTGAATATTTCCATATTAAGGCTATGAGTAAATTAAATATACCACTGGATAAGACATTTCCTGATTATCACAATAGGACAAGTATGGACCCAACTCTTCCACCAATGTACACTCAACGATTCCATTGAATTAAATATGAGTTACATGTACAGAGGGACTGAGGCAGCCTGGTTTAATTAGTGTGAAAATGTCAAGTCCCTGTGTACAGTGCAAACCTGAAAACACCCAGACAGTTAACCCTTGCATTACTATTGAACAAGTCAAGTTAGAAAACCTCAGAGGAATCAAGTGAGTGTAAAATGACCCAGCATTTCTACAGGAAAATTACTGGGAAAATAGGTGTAAAAAAAAATCCTAATAAATGCTCAAGCAAACAAAGCAATGCCTTTTAAAACTGCTCTGAATTTACCCCATCTAGTCCATTGTTAAGCAAATGGTCAGATACAATATCAGTGAGAACTTGTTAATTTTCATTGATCTGGAAAAATCAAACCACTTAGGGCTGTCCGTTTCCATGGGAGTTACAAAAATCCCCAACCAACCAAACAAACACCAAAAAGAACCTCTTCAATTTGACCAAGAATCCCATTGACTTGATGTCCAAACATTTGATTAAAAACTGAAGCTATGTATCATAAAAATAAAATATTTTGTTGAATCTAAGGGTGGGGTTTTCTAAACAGATACTTAAAAAACAAAACATAAGGTCTCAATTTTTGAAAAATGAAGCTGTATGGAGCTTCTATTTTATGGTGCACCTCTATTTTATAGTGCACCTACAGTGTTGTTAGATGCCTAGTCTAGAAACACCTGTAATATTTTTTTTCTTAAAGGAGAAAACTCATTTTTTTTGCCAGCACCGTGGCTACAACAATAGGAATCCCTATGGAAGTTGCCTGCTGGGTGGATCTCCTTTTTCTGGAGACACTCACTGTCCTAAAGCTGCACCTTTCCACAGCTGCCAGTATTCTTAGCACAAGTTCCTTCTGACTGAAACTTCTCAGCTTAAGACACGTTTGAGAGTGCCAAGGAAAACTCAGAGTACATCTCCAGTCCAGCTATGAAAGGAGTTTATCCTCAATTTTGATATAATTCTTCAGCATCAGGAGTTTTTAGGCAGAGTTCTGTACTATCAATGCCAACAAGCAACCAGATCTAGTGCAGAAGGAAAATTATTTAATATCACACGTCTTCATTTTTGGTTTTCAGAATTAATTCCAAAGTATGTGAGCACAGAGAGGTATTTTCAAAAAGCTGCTCTAAGGTGCAGGAATTAATTACCTCCTCTGTAGGTAATTAAGGCCTAGCACATCACTTGGGCCAAAGCAGCAATGACAGGACATGAGCTGCATGGATGGGACAGAAAATAGGATACAGCAATATCAGGAACACAATCACAGCATCAACATCCAGCCTTTCCTTTTTGCATGTTAATCTTCATATAAATCATCTGCCTACATGCAGAGAAATTCCAGAAGAACAGCTCCAATATATTTAGAGGGCCTTGTGCCACCCAGCAACCAGAAGAGATGATCATTAGTAAAAAGAATAATTGGGGCACTGCATGGTCTCTGAGGAATTATTTATTTTACACAGCACTAGTGGTAAATGTATACATCTATCCAGCATTTATATATAAAAATTTTTAGTTAAAACACTCCATTGGCAAAAAAAATAGAGAAAATAAGAGTGTGTGATGCAGGGCTCCTCCATATTGCTGCTTTTGGCTTGAATCAAACAATTGAAGTCAGATAGAATAATTAATATTACAGACCTTTTAATCACAGCACATGTTAGTAAGATATGGACAGACATAATTACATAGCAAAAATTGTCTAGGCTCTGCTAGCTCCCATATTAAGATATTTCCCGGGAAATGGCAAAAAACAATGTCACATTATTTCTCCAATTCATTAATAAGCATGTTTTTTGCACACTGTTCTTCATGGTGTATTAACTTGTGACAGGGGTCAGGGCTACATTAAATTATAGGATAAATTATTATAGTTAACAGTGCTATTTGACAGATTCTTAGGTATCTGCTGCTTTTGAGCTTGTTCTGAATAGAATTATATTTTAACAGCACAATAAGGAAAACCCTGAATAATAACACATTTTACCTTGATTCCCAACTTTTTGTTACCCTTTGCCACACTAAGCAAGCAGTGACCAGAGAGACCTCTAAGAAAAGAGTAAGTGCTAATAGATGAGATCAAGTTTAACATTACAGACTCTGAAGGTTTATAATAAAAAGCATGAGTTTTTCCTAACTCCCTCAGCTTTCAGGCAGCAATTGTCCTCAGTTTCTTCACATTCAGGGTAGTTTGAAAATAATAAAAATCTGGTGCATGGTCTGGAACTTCAAAGTCTTATATGAAAACTTTAAAAATAGACCAAATGTTTTCTTGCAAGAGAGTTTGTCACAATATTCAAGGAAAGATGAGATCCACAAGGAGGTAGCATGTATGTTTGTGTGATTTTAAGAGTGTTTTCCTGTTTTAAATTTATTTTGCCATCACTATCTATAGCTTTACACTCATAATTTCCTCTTTTTCATCCCTGTGACCTGTTGTCCCTCTCCTTGTGTTCCTCATTGTTTCCTACAGTCCCAGAGGTGCCTGCACAGAGCTGGAAGGGGAGACAATCCTTGTCCACACACTGCACATGTAACCACCTCTGTGAAATCCTTTCCTTTCCTTCTCACCTGTGCCCTTTGATTAAGTCCTGATGTCACTCATTCCCATGAAATCTCTTTCTCTAGAATCCCATTGGACTCCTGAAAATGATTGCTGTACTGCCTTTCATGCCTCTATGTACAGGACAAGTTCTCTGAATAAACTCACATCCCTCAATGAGCCAAACCCAAGTGTAGCCATTATGGGTTTATTATAGAACCATCCAGGCTTTATTTCCTTTTTTAAATTTATTTTAATTGTGTTTTATTCGTTGTTCATTGTCACAACTCATGGTTTTCTTTTCTTAGTTTGTTTTATTTTTGTTTTTTTTTTCTTGGTGGTAGCTGAATTTGTATGTGTTCACTAGGCACAGCTAACCATCAGTCTCAAAAGTGCTGCCTTTGGTTGCTACTGCAGTTTGCAATTTAAGAATTATGAAGGATCATAACAAAGAAAGCTCTAACTGTAGAATCTATGGGTGTCTGTAAAAAACAAAATCACATCACAACATTATAGGTGAAAAAAAAAAAAGTTGGAAAAATGGATTTTAAAAAAGAGAGGAACCTATTCCAAAAGACCCTGAAGTCAAGAATAAGAAAATTAAAATCCTCAGACTTACCATGAGACTTGCTTAGGTGCAATACAGCAACCCCAGAAGACACAAATGCCTGTAGACAATAACAAAAAAATAAACAGAAGTGTGAACCAGCCAGCACAGTTAACTAATGAAACCCAAGAGGTCACTGAAGCCATGGAGGCACTCTTCAGGCAGTGGAAACTGAGCCAATGACTCCTGCAGTAAGTGTACCTTTCTTTCTTAAGTCATTTTCTTACACTTCAGTAAGCTTAAGACTTCAGTAGAGGGTTGTTTTTCACTCTTAAAATACAGTCCAGTGTTAGAAATACATT
>WEIU01019290.1:84831-95688 GCA_013389925.1 Aegithalos caudatus
AAAAAGGTGTGACAGGAATAAATATTTTGCAAATATTCTTATCCTTTGCACAAATGTGCCTCAAACTAAATTTGGCAATGAAGCAGTTTAACCTCAGTGACCCATCCCACTTGACCTTTCTATGGATCTAACATTCACATGACCAAGGTGAAATTAAATACACAGAAGTACAAACTTTGGCTCTTGGGAAAGAGAAAGCAAATACACAGCTACAAAATGAGGGGCAATTCCTAAAGCATTGATATAGAAAATGCATTACAAATAGAAACCTGTCAAGTACTTGCAGCAACAGAAGGGTAAATCTCATTCTAAAAGGTGTAAGAAGGAATGTTTTACCTGAAAGAGAGGAATCCACTGCCCCACTCTTTCCAAAGTACTGTTTCCAGCTGGCTTCCAGATTTAGCAAAGATGTAGGTTAGCTGGAGATAGTTCCATTTAGAATAATACAAATAACAAGAAAGAAGAATTTAAGAAATTACTTTTTTGTGTGTGGATGTGTAGAAAAGCAAAGGTTAAGATAGGACATCACAGTGACTACACAGATGAAGCTTATCCACTGGCTATTTTCCCTACTTGTGGAAGAGAGAAAAAGAAATGGGTACTGGCCAAGCTCAGCTACTTATTTAGATGACAGCAGATAGATGACAACTCTTCCATGGAAAATACAGCTGGTTGTTTCAGCAATGCCAAAGCCACTTTGCCAGATCCACAATTAAGCAAAGGTCTCCTGGTTTAAAAGTGAACTGAATTTCAGGAATCCAGGGCATCATATTCCCTGCAGAGCAATCAGAGGGAAGAAGTGGGAATACCAGAGGGACAAAGGGCAATCTCTGAATTAGAGAAGTAGAACAGCCCTCCAGCAGGGCTGCACCATCCAACACCAGCCAGGTTTGCTGTCCCATGCATGTGTCTCTGTAATTTGTCTCTGAAAACATGGGATTTGGTTATTTTGTGCTCCTGGGAGGTCAGGGAGTTGGGTATGGGTGTGATTTCTACATGCCAATGTCTAATGCAGTTTCCTTCAAGCTGTACTTTGCATCAGGCAGGAGTTCAGCAAACAAGGCACATTCTGAGATAGAGATAATAATCCCAGATAATAATCTGGGATTTTGATTACCAATTCCAGACAGCACTGTGAAGGTTACAGCCTTTTTTCCAAATCACTTCTCAGAGTTGCTTTACCTGTGTCTAGACTCTCTTTTCTGGACAGATAGATTTGAGGAAAAATTAGTAATTGTGTATTGAAGTGCACACAGAAATTCAACAATTAGCAGTGCAATGAAAACTGATTGCTTTACATTAGCAAGGCAGTGTTAGGTATGAAGCCAGCAAATGTCCTATTGTGTCTCAGCATGAAATTAGTCCCCAATATACAAGAGGTTCTTGCCTATTTCAATGTCTGTGTGATGTGAAGGAAGTTCTCCTGGAGATGGTTTTGCTTAAAGGCAGCAGAGAGATGAAAAGTTAAAATATGTGTGCAGATTTTGAGAAGTCCTTAAGTTCAGAAATAAGGTTTTCCTTCATACTAATCTTTTGTCTTAATGGAAACAATACTGATGACTGGAAAAACCCAGAAAATTATCGGAGTGAGAAGAGCTGTATTTTCCTGGAGAGGGGAGATCTATACACTTGAAAAACTACTTTCAACTGTTTGAAGTATCAATGCAGAAACCTTGTGATACTTTGAACTAGACCCAAAGCCCTTTCAGGACATGACAGAGCTCATCATTTCTGCAAGCCAAAGATTTGTCTCTGTGGGGTTAGGCCTGGCCTGCACAAAGTTACATCACTTTAATTAAAAGTGCATTTTTAAACCAATTTAGCAATCCCATGCAAACCCAATGTGGGGCACTTTTTATTTCAGACTTGCATTAATTTATCTTAAGTGAATTCCTTCCTGACTTAAGCTGAATCAATATAAGCCAGGACAAAATCAATTTAGGAGTGTCCAAACAAGTGTTCACATCGGTTTAACAAAATCGATTTATAAAGCGATTCAAATTACTTTGGTGTGACTTTTGTGTGAAGACAAGCTTGGCTTAGCTAATTTCCTCTACTAGACATTTTAGAAAACCAACCAAAATGAAAAAAAAAAAAAAGATGGAATTTATTTTTGATCCAAAGTTATTTTCATTGGTAAATTAATCTTCAAAAAATTTATGGCATTTGAGAAAAAAATTCTGAAATGGGTTAGAAGCACAATTCCCATTTTGGTTACCAGAAATTTGCCTTTATCATTTATTCATGCACACATGGGCTTGGTGGAAAGCAAACAGAACTGGGAAGATACCCAGGATAAGATGCTGTCTGGATTCTCATCCCTAAATTTACTGTTTCATCAGTTAGACTGAAGAGCAAAAATTCAAAAATTTCCCTAAACTCTGACATTTTTGAGGTGCAGTGGGAGAGATTTGGTCTACATGCCTTTGGAAATACTAGTCTAGAGTCTTTGAATAAATAAATAATAATAATTTTTAAAAAATCCACAAAAAGCAGAGTTCTAACAAAAGCATTTTGTGGAAAGAATTCTCAAGGTGCTAGAGGAGTGCAACCAGATCTATATTTGAAACATTTCAAAGAATGAAAACCTTTCTCTCCTTATTCAAAATAGTTGCTCAGCTAACGTGAAACTTTGTCAGTTGTGTCAGGACAACTGCATATTAAATACTTGTGAATGACAAAATTTTACATCAATCAGCTAGATATAAATTTTAAAAATGTAGTTTAGGAAGACTTCACTATCTCATTTCACTTTTTAAAAACTGCACATTTTTCTGAGTTAGTAGTGAAGTACCTCCTAAAGTTTTTTATGTTCATGCACCTCTAATTAAATCCTAAAAATTGAGTTCATATCTAAAACACTCAAAACTTTACTAGAACCTTACAGGTTTGTATTTTTTTTTTGAAAAGCTGAGTGATTTCAAGCTTTTACAAGAGAAAAATTGAAGGTTATCAGGAAATGGAAACAAATTTTCAAGATCCCAGTACTCCAAAGAGTGGCACAAATGAGCTGCCCTCACAATGCTCTTATTTGATTTAAGAACAATCAGGAATGTTTTCAGAAAAGCAAAGGAGAAGATTTGTAATAAAATCAGTGGCAGAAGGGTCAAGTTGTAGCATCTAATTGTAAGTGTAAGAAATGTTAATTGTGGGCTCAGCATTACAGTTCCACACAGAACCATCACAGTCCTTGCTCAGTGTCAGTGAGACACATGAGAGATTTCTGATACAGGCTACACTCATTCCTGAAAAAGTTCAAGACACTGGAGTAATCTCACTAAAAAATCTATTTTTTAAAAGATCTGTTAAAAAAGTCTGTCTTTAGACCAATAATATTAGAAATATTTTTAATAGCATGAGTTTTATATTCACAATACTATTTTATTTCAAAGTGGAGTCAGCAAAATAAATTTGAACATAAGATATGGTACCCTGCAGATCCATAAATCTCCTCTGGGATGGATGTGCTGTGAATTGTCATCACATCTAGCCCACAGGCACATTTCCCCTCGTTCACACACTAATCCTATGGCCTATGGGAAATGGCCTTGTCTAAGATCCAAACACTTCCCTGAAGTTTTGGGCTGTGCTTTGCTCTCTGCTGAAGTAATTGCAGGTTGTCAGTAGAAATTCAATTGGTGCTGTTACTCCAAGCACAGAGGAAAGCACAGGGAAATGCATTGCTCTGGTGTTTTTAGCCAGCTGTATAAATGGCAAGGAAGGAGAACCTCTGTTATTTCACAGTTAAAAGTTGCTCAGGGCAGCACCAGTTTGGATCAAGGCTGTGTTTGGGCTGTGTGTCTTCTCCCCCCTCTCCTCAGGTTTCCTAAGATACTTCTGTCTCCACTGAAAATGCCAGAGGGCAGCAAAGTGGGCCTGAGGACTGCAGGGAAATATTAAAATTTACATCATAACCTATAAACATTACATCATAATTTATGCACCTTGCATGTACCAAAGATGAGTTTCCCCATGTCCCTGTTCACTGCTTGCAGAGGGGACACAGCAATTCCCTGTCACCCTGTCATGCCTCAGGGTCCCATGTCCCTGAGAAGATCAGGCAGAACCTGAATTTGTGCCTTAAGTGACAACCAAGCACCATGGGTTTGGTGTTCCTGAAAATGGTGCCACCAGCTCACCTCGTCTCTCCAGACAAGAATTGGGTCAAGCTTAACTGACCCAGGGAGAGAGGGCATCAAGCCTTCTTTTCCCAATGGAAAGGGAGAAAATCTACAAGGCAGGAGACCTGGGAGGTAGGAAAAAAGCAAATAAGAGAAACAAAAACACGAGACTCTAAACCCAGGCTGTTTGTATTTGTGTATCAGATGAGAAACAGTTCATCAGGAGGGGTTAAGGAGCTCTGGCTGTGCACAAACTGTAAATATTTCTGTAGAATATAAATATTTTTAAGTCTCATGGTGAAAATAAATGATAACTTTGAAGGAAGTTATTTTGTGAAATCTGTGTTATTTTAACCTGGAAGTAGGCTTTCTGAATGAAACCTAACCCTTTAGAAAGCTAACCCTTTCTTCTGGCTAGAGGTTTCTATATTTCCCTGCAATAACTGATGCAACACTGGAATTCCACTACCATACTTCCATGAGAGCTACTCTTTGCTTATAGAAAAAAAAATTTACTGGAAAGTGTGTGATCTCTCATGTCATAAATCAAGGCTCTGCTGTTAGAGTGAGATACTGAATCCTGGTGTGTCTTGTGTGCTGGATGTAGCAGTGCATTTGTTCTTTGTGTTGTTACCTTTTTCATATTGCTAAGCACCTTTTCTGCTTTCAAATGTATCAGTAATTTTGTCTTCAGCGTTGTCTGCTTGCTACCAGAGCATACAGGCAAACTCTGTTTTTTTGAAGAAGCTATCCTTTGTTCACTCTGCTTTTATGTAAATTAAGTCAATTTAAGTAAATGTGCACAAGTGGAAAACTGCCTTTTGTTTTTTTTTATTTCTTCACTGAGTTGCTTTCTAGCTATCTTAATCATATTATTTACCTATTATTCTTAGAATCTACTTTTGTCTCATTAATATTAGTTTTATCACTGAAATTTCTTGAACTTTGCTTGTTAAACAGGTATATAAAGCACTAGTAAAATGTCTATTCATGGCAAAGAGATACAAAAGGATAGAGAGAAAAATATGCTTCCACCCCAAAAGATTTTCAGGCATGAGAAAAATATGTGAACAAAAAACCCCAAAACACTAAAAGACAAAAAAAATCCAGGTGAGTAACCAGCCAGCAGAGGTGGTTGGTCATAAAAATGAAAACCTTGGAGATTAAAACCAGACTCTGCCAACTCTTCATCTTCCACAGTAATTGAGAGTAAATTTGGTGAAATGCACGAGAACCTTAAACAAACCCCTGGTGTCTGGTGGGAGCTTTAGGTCTGGGCCAAACAAAAAACCAGCAGAGAAAAGCTGTGGGAAAGCTGTTTTTGCAACCTGGTGCTGAGCAGGGCAGGTTTCCTCTCTTACCTTTTAACCTGGCTCCAGGAGGGGCTGGCCCCTGCAGCACCCTCCTCCCGAGTTTTGCAGCTTACATGGATCAAAAACTTGTAACAAGACCCGAGCTGGGTAGGGCTCTCAGACTCACCTGTGTCAATGCAGTCATTTGGATGATTATTTACATTTTCCTTTCTCTCTCTGAAAGCGCTGTTGTGGCACACAGGAATCAACAATAATCTTCCTTCCATAATTCTGTAAGCTATTTTGCTCAGTCTGCTTGCCAAAATACTCACTCATGAATATGCAATGAGGTGGAAGAAATATTTCTTTAAGTTTTAAGCCCCTTGGGCCTTTAATCTTGAAGCCTTTTAAATCCAGGATATGATTTTTTTTGTGCTTGTGCATGTATATGTGCTGAAGTGTGTGTATTGGTGTCACTTCTCTTAACTTGTGTGCATACTTGATTGCTGGAGGGCTTTCATTCTCATTTAGATATATCATGTACTCATGCACACGTACTGCAAGGACAGATTTTGCCTATTTTTTTTTTTTTTGATAGTATGGAAGAGACTGATTATCCAGAGTGTTCCTTACTGTAGATATGGGAAATAAATATTGATGCATTTTGTAGTAGGGAAATAAAGGTAAGGGAAACTTTTCAAGGGCACCTGCCTTATGATGGCCACAACTTTATCTGGAGTGTCCAGCCTGGCAGCAAGTTTTGGTATAAGAAGATGTGACAATTCAGGAAAGGATCAACTGGAAAGCAAATGTCAACAAAAACGTTTTCAGGACAAGCAGGACATATCTTTAACTCGTTTTTATATCCATCCTTTGGAGTGCTGCTTCACATGTTGAGCTCTGGGCTGATGAAAAGGAGAAAACCTCTGCAAGTACCTGAAATACTGGGTCTGACAGCCCTAACCCCACTCAGCCATCCTTTGTTGAGCCAGCCTGGTGGAATTCCCTGCCTAAGAGCTCATCCAAGGGTTGGGATATCAGTGATCAAGATGTTTATCCAAAACTGGCCAGAGTGAGCCCCTCAATCCACATGGATCTCCTCTATCAAGCTAATATTATTCATTGAAATGAGCTTTCAAGTATATCTGTATCTTCCTGTTATAAGAAACATTAAAAAGGTAAACCTAAAGGAGTTTGGGAATGTAAAATTCCCAGTTTTGTTTTTACTGAAAATAGACATGAAAACATTGAAGGAGAAGGGAAACCAGTGGTTGAGCTCCTGGACTCAGACTTCCAAGTAAGTTATGGTGCTACAAAATCACTTTTTTTTTGAGCTAATAAACAACCCTACAAAACTAAGTTATTACTTCTTACCAAGAATTACTCACCAGTCATATAAACACTTTGCCAAGAGACAGTCCTTGCCCAAAAGACTTCACAACCTAATGCCCCACGGAGTTCTGCTCTGTCTGGAGAATACACCATAAAAAATAATTATGAACTGGTAGCACAAGTTCTGTACTCTGAAAGTGGTCCACATATTTATTGCAGCAATTAAAACTTCAGCTTTTGTGCTGCTTTCTTCCACTTCCTTCCTTAAATTTCTGGCTCTCCAGATTCTGCTTACTGACTTGCATTAAAAGTAAGGCATGCACTAAAGCCTTATGAATTCCTCACAAAAAGGGGTTTCAGAGATGTGAAATAAAGCATACACTGGTTTTAGGGGAGCACAGAGATAAGAGATAGACAGGTGGATGGTTAATTCAAAAAGAGACATGATATTTGTCCATATTTGGGGGAAAATGTAATTTTTCCACCAGAGGTAGTGCTGATGAAGTTTCTGGGTAGATTAAGAGTATGTCCAGTATGCCCCATAAGAATCTGAATTGGGGAAAGAAGAAAACAAATTGTCTCTAATCATAAATTGACTCTTGTGGGTTCTTGCTCAAAATCATATGTTTTATAAATTGGGTAAAACAAGGAAGACTCTTTCTCTCATTTGTTGTTTTTGTTTTGTTTTGTTTTTCATTTATGTGTGTATGAGTGATCCTAATAATTGAAAAAAAAAAAAAAAGGGGTAGGAGAGAAAAATCTAGAAACAAAGAAAGGAAAAGAAAGAGATGTATCTGTCTGATGCTGTTAGATTAAATTAGACTATAATGATTACTGTGTGCCTTCACAAAAGACATTTTGTAACATTTAAGATTTCTGCTAATTGAACGAGGTACATTACCATGCAAAAGAATGTTAGTGAAGGTTGAAAAGGACAAACCAACTATTCTCGTACATCACCATAATTATGCAGCCCCATGTTCGAACAATTACATTTATGTAGACCCACTGTTAAAATCAATGTTACTTGTACAGCTAGTCCTTAATCAATGGAATCAGTCAATTTACCATGGTCACATCCTTCTTCTTAATTAAGACAGTGATATCTCTGGAGCGCAGGGTCTCAAAGAGATAAATAAGTACAGAGGTTGGGAAATGTCAAAGAGGTGACTCCCCGATTTTACTCTCAACGAACTTGGGAGGAAATAAGACAGTTCCCTCAGTTCAGGGAAGCAGCACAATCTTCTAAAGAGATGGCTTAGCATTCATTAAGAAAAGAGCAGGTAGCAGTGTCTGACAGAAACAGCACTAATGAGCAAAGAGCGCTTTCAACATGCATATCCTTCATAGCCATAGTCTGAATTATGAAGGTTGTGCCACCTAAGCCAATTTTAATTAGAGTGAGCATGGACCTCTTTGGACAGTTAGCCTTTCTTTCCAAAATCCATTTCAATATGGTGTCATTTTGTTGTCATAATCAAAATGGCAAAGTGATGGAATAACCTACTTAAAATGTCTGCGGTGTTAAAGCAGATATGGCAAACATCCTCTAATGACACATGTAATAAGGGTATTACCTAGAGGACTTTGACAGTGTGTTCCATGTTGTCAGCATAGCTGGAATAATGATAGAGGTCTCCTCTGGAATAAGACATAGGTCTTTAAAGACCAGGTCTACACTTCCTGTTCTACAGGTAAGCTATTAAACTCCCTGTGTGCTGAAAGAAAATAGGAAAATACAGATCTGCTGAGCTGCCAAGTGCTGACGTGGTCATAACTCTGGAGATTTTTTCCCTCTGCAAAATATACTTGTACTGTCAAACTAAGATTATTCAGTACTGCTACAGAAAAACACACAGAAAAGATTACTGCATAAAGGGAAACAAAGCTTGAAGTAATTTGCAGTTCTCTGTTTATAAAAGAATGACCTTTACAATCATTTCTGATAGCACATTAATATGATATTTAAAGTATAGGGATAATAACAATAACAAAAGAATAAAATTCTGTTCACAGGGACCTACAATGATCATTTACCCCTGCTGCCTGATTGCTTTAGGGCTGACCAACAGCTAAGGCATGGTAATAAAAGCATTGTCCAGTGCCTCCTAAACACTGAGAAGCTTTAAACAATGAAAGGACTTCTTCTCCTGGAGTAGTTTAGGTGTCCTAAATCCAAAAATGAAAGTATTAAGCTCCACTTAACTGGAACTTTTTCTCTTTAACACCTGTTACAATCCATGACAGATTTCTTTAAACATACATTAAGTCAGTCAAAGACTTAGTGGGTTCCTATCTGTTTTACCAGGAATTTTTGGGAAAGTTAAAGAAAGCCTGGCCACAAACATTTAAACAACTTTTTTTAAAAAAATTGGGATCCAGGAGTCTATGTCCAAGTGGCACAGTGCTGGACAAAACCCTTGTAGAGAGCTCAAATTAATGAGTCCCTAAAAAAATAGCAGAAGGCCAAGAGAAATGTCATCATGATGTAAATGTCCTGCTGCCCATACCCAAATTAGCACCTGTGTCTGGGATCCAGAGCACTTCTGGTATAAAAAAAGTTGAGTTTGGGGCAACAGTTTTAGCTTTGCTTCTTTTCAAAAGGCAGTAAAACAAACAAACAAACAAACAAAATATAAAAGAACTCAGGCAAGAACATCCCCATCTAAATTTGAAAATAAAAGCAGAAGTTTGGCATTTCTCTCATCAGTCTGGTTGAAGGTCTCAAAAATGCTCAACTGCAGAGAAAAATCCTGAAAAACTTATTGTTCTTTAAAATGTCATCTGAAAGAAATTCATTTATTGAAAACCTGAAAAGAAAATCAATTTCTGAAACGTGACCTTTTTCTCAGAAAAAATAATAGAATTTTTGTTTGACTTACATTTCCCACAACTACTAAGAATCAAAAATAAGAGTATATTAGAAAAACAATGAGGCTCTTTTGTAGAGATAGACAACTTAGTTGTAAATATTTCCTACAAAACCTGAACTATATTAAAGTTTTAATGGATTAAGACTATCATGGATGGGAGCCACTCCCCAATATTCAATCTCTATTCTGTCCTACACTCCCTGTATTCTATTGTATGAGCACTGTAGCAATCACTGTATTTCATGGCTGAAAATTGGAAGATTTCCTCTCCCTTTAGGTATATTGTTAAATTTAATAAGTTAATGTCTTAAATGTGCTTTGAGAATTTCAAGGCAAAGTAGAGAAAATGTTGTTAGCAGCTATTATCCTAAGACTGAGGCAAGAAAAAAATTCCCTTATTTGGACTATGTATAAAATCATGCATATGTTTAAAGATTGCTGCAGCAAAAGCAGTAAAGAAAAAAATCATACCACCAACCACCAAGAATAAATAATTTGACTTACTATAGAACAATTTTTCTTCTCCTTCACTCTCCCCTCCATTTTATGACTTGAAACTCTGTTTAGCTCCTCTAGAATTATTTACTTCTGCATTTGGGGTATTCTAGGTTAAAGCCAAAACTATAAACTTGAAATGGAAGTGATTTAATATTTGGGGAAAATTACAATAAAAAAAAAAAAAAACCACCCCAGGATGATTTTCACAGTGTTTGCTGTAAAGGAACGGCATTAGGAGGAAAAAGCCAAGAAAGCTGCAGGGATTAAAGAAGATATTTTATAAATTTGAAAGCAGCTGTTCAGCCATATGTGCTTACCTTTTCATTTTTTCTCAGCTAGCACTCTTTACCCTGGATCTGTACCAGCCTGGCTTGTTTTTAATCCAGCTCTATCACTGCCTGAGCAACCAACACCCTCCCCATCTTCACAGTAGAATCAGCAGTAAGGAGGCTTTGCTCTGCTAGGATAAAACACACAAATTCTTCTCTTCCTTTAATTTATTTCAAATCCTGAAGATTCCAGCATGTTGCAGTGTTTCAAGACCATGAATTCCTTGAGTAACTTGACCATGAACCTCACAGCCTAGGGCCATATAAAAATGCAGCCATGCAGCTGTTTGGGAACCCAGGTTTCCATGCCCCCCATTCAGCAAAGAATATAAACATGTGATTAACTTGTATCATATGTTTATAACTTTGCTGAAGAGAGGCAATATAAAGTAAATGTTTACCTGCCTTTTTT
>WEIU01019290.1:95746-108442 GCA_013389925.1 Aegithalos caudatus
TTTTTTTTTTTCCCATCTGAGACTGGCAGCAGCTCCTGTTCAGGTTTAAATATGATGTCCCTATAAATATAAGCAACATGCCTCATCACAGACAGAGCTATGAATAAAATAACCTGAAATGAGAGCCAAATATTCCCAAATTCTCATGAAATTCCCATTCAGCTCTCGATATCACCTTTTGGAAAAGCTTTCCTTGTGCTATCATTTTGCAGCTACCATCTCAGAAGCTGTTAATTTACGTGGTATGCTGTCAGATATGTGTTCTGTTATGTCAAGAAGATATTTCTTACTTATTAATTTATTTTATACTGAACTTTGGAAAGCCTGCTCATGCTTTTGTCCTTCTGGGTACTTATTAATAGAAAAATGTGACAAATGGTAGAACTACAGCCAGGAGAGCATATTTAGAAAAGGAAAATGAATCACTGCACATTTGACAATGGATCATATCAAAACTGTTCTTAGCCTTGCATACTTTACATTCAATGGTCAATCTCTGAACAAACTACTGCCTGAGCTATAGGCTCCCCAACTCATTCATCACAGCATAACTCTACCTTCTGCTTTTCAGGAAAATTACAGAAAATAGAAGTGCAATAAACCCAAAAAGCTGGAAACAGAGATGACACCCATGACAACATTAAAAACAGAATACTGAAGGTGGGCAGCCATCCATTCAACTTACAATTAATGCACCTCAAGATAGATGCCTGCTTTTTTCTAATGCTAAATCCATCAGATAATCCATAAGATGAGCACAAGGCTTGTAAGAGTCATAGGGCACAAATAATAGAAGTCAGGGATGAAAGAACTAGACAGAGAAAAATCAGAAATATATTAAATATTTCTATATAAAGCCTAATCTGTCGTGATATAGTAGTGCAACTCTGGATACAAATACAGTCACAGCACATAACACAAAGTCCAAAATCAGGTTCATGGCTCTTCTCCCTACAATGAAGTAACAAAAACTTGTGATTCAGAACCTGAAGTTTCTGGAACCAAATAATCTTCTGATTTGCAACCTAATGTCACCTGTAATCAACTCCACACAAGTTATCTAACTTGAAAAAGTTACTTTTCTTCTAATATTTTAAAAAATTTCCTGCATTATACATATCCTGGTTCTGTCCTTGCCAGGAACACAACTGCCAAAATATTATGCCAGAACTTGAGAGTTTTCCAGCCAAGCTGCATCCTCAGGATGATTATGTTATTTACTGAAGTTCACTTAATTATCCATAGTTTGAAATGATGAAGCAGCCCTATAGTTGACTTTAGTTCCTCTTAATTTCATTTTATCAAAGTATATTAAAAAAACTGCTCAGAAATCAAATTACATGCAAAAACTTTATCTCCTTTATGGTCATATATTATTTTATGGAGTATGAGACATCTCTTGTTCTTCTGGTCTTGTATGCAACAGAGAGATGTTAATCAGAAAGGCCTGTAGAACATCTGTCCCATGTCTACAATCCAACACCCACAAAACACCTTTAAAGATCTTATAACATGTTTAAGACTCACAGAAAATGAACATCATTACAGTTTAATATGCCCCAAAAAGGTGATTGGAGAAATCAAGTGTGCTGAGAGAATAGTGCAACTTCTTCCAGACCTCAGCAATGAGTAAAGGAGTAAAAGGAGCTGCTCAGTATCACCTTTGAAAAGTTCTGGTGGTACAGTAAATATGACATGCACAAAACCAAAATTTAAAATATGGCTTTTAACTTTAGCTCTAGAAGCAAGAAACTGCTGTTTTGATAGCAGTCCTTTAAGACGTGTTACTCATAAGGAGTGCTTTGCCATGTTTCATTACAGAGTTATAACTCCACTGAAACAATTTCAAGAGTGAATGTCAGACACCCGAAAACAGTTTTGTAGTGAAGGAAAGGCCAGTGTAATACAGCTAAAAATGGTCTTTTTCCTCTTCCCCCTCCCATTTTCTTCCCATCTCCCAGAACACTGAATATGTATTGGCACAGCTTGGGCACCCTACAGAATAAAAGAGAATTTATGGAGATATATGGCCTTTCATATTCAAGGTACCTCAAAGAACTTTATGGAGCAATGACTTAGATAATGGAGTGACTGTGTTGGCAAACTTGACTCTCATTATACCCTCAGCAATAGATCATACACAGCTGAGATATCACAATGGTGAGAAGTGGCAGAAATGTTGGCCAAGATATGGAGCACAACCTAAAAAACACCAGAACCACAAAGGAGTCAAAAAAGATACCTACTTCTTACCCAAAGGAGGGCAACATGGAGAATCATTTGATTGCTCAAAATGATCTAATTGCCTCTATAATGGAGCCTTCCTGTGCAGTTTAATGTCATATACCAGTATTTTTCCAAAAAAATTGCATGTCTTAGACATTTGTTTGCATGATCACAACTAATCAGGTAAGGCAATTGTTTTTCAAACCTCATATAAAATGCAGCTGCACTGTTGGATACCTGTTAAGCAGCACTGGAAGAGGTGCATAAAGCAAGGTTGATAGGGCAGGATTGTGGGAACTTTCCTGTGAAGCCAGCAGGGCTGGCAGCATCTCCAGGGTAACTGTAAATAACAAGTGAGTCACAGGATGCAAACAGCAGGAATTAGAGATCTGCCTGCACAGGCAGAGCTGTGATCCCATGGGAGCACAGAGATGTCTGGGATGATGAGCCCTTTGGGGCTATCAGAGGGTGGAGTTCAGGCTCATGAGAAAAGAGGGACAAGGCCAAACAGGAAGGAACATAATCCTGAAATTCAGGAGGGAAATCTGCTGTGTTCAAGGCTCTGGTTGGAAGAATCCCTTCAGATATGGTAGTGAAGCAAACAGAGTTCCAGGAGAGCTGGTTAATTATGGAGGATCAACTGCAAGATCAGGACCAGTGCACAGGAAAACAAGCAGATAAATACTGGATGGAGACATAATCCTTTTTGTAGTGCCTAGTGACTGGCCAAGAGTCAATGGGCACAAGTTGAACTCACTAAACTCTTCATAAACATCAGAAAAAAGTCAGTGGGGTGACTGGGAAGAGATTGTCAAGAGTGGCTGGAGATCCTTCATCTCTGGAGATGTTCAAAACTTAACACAGTCCAGAATAAACTACTCCAGCTGACTGTGCTTTGATCAGGGGAGTTGAACAAGGGCTCCAGAATTGCCTTGCAAGCTCTGCCATTCTGTGAAATTGTAGCTCATTGAAAGCTAAAAGGCATCACATTTATGAGATGATACCTTCAAGCCTTTCAGTGGCAGTGAGACACACAGAGTGCTTTAACAGGTATGTCCACACATACATTATGTCCAGAATAATGATAAAGCACAAAGATAAACATTAATTTCCTCCAGCACAAAATAGTGGCTAAGGTCTTGGTTGATCTGTTACTCTTTAACTCATGGAAGGTGACTAAAATAATGTCTTGCCTCCTCTCTTTGTCATGAGCAGATAATTGTTTCATTTCTTCCTGAGAACGTAGGATCTACATGAGAATTTCACAAATTTCAGCAGTTTTACAGCTCTATTTACCTCCTGTCTAATCCTGCATACCTGAGGAATGACAGTGCCATGATGATTCACAGAAGAGGAACCCAGCTCAAGTCAGAGACCTACCTTTAAAGATTTTCCCTGGGGTCTGTGATGAATTTCTACAGGATGAGAAGGGGCTTAATGTATCTCTGACATATTCCCCCCTTTGCTGCCCTGAGCTTTTAAGCCCTCATTCCAATAAGGTTATGTCAAACAGTGCACCCTCCAAAGCCTCATGTGGGGAAGCACCCAACCCCTATTTCTTGCTTTCCACAGAGAAAACACTGAAATCCTACGTGGACCCTCCACACACAGATCCGTGGGGCACTGCTGCCCTGCCCACAAACGAGAAAAGATCAAATGAGGAGTAATTCATATTTATAAGGAATCAATTCCAGCAAGAAATTGAACCAAGAAGCTTTGGGCTCAAAGTAGTGTGGCTTCCTGCTGAGATAAGAGGAAAGACTTTGTCTCTAACCAACTAACTAGGTGTCACGGGTGATGTTCTTGCTTTAATGCCTGCCTTGCACATGGTGCCTGATAACTTCAGGGATAAGGGGATAGAAATACGTGTCACAAAACACTACCAGCATGGGAGTGGGATATGCATAAATGAGTGGATGTGAATGGCTCTTTTCTAGGCCAACAGGCTTTCTGATGTTTCTTCATTATGTCTGAGAGTAATCTTCAAACATGCAAGTCTTCCCTTGAAGAATACATTAGCAGGAGAAGGGTGTGAAAGGTTCTGTGTCATTAAGAGGACTTGGCTTTAAGAGCAGCTTATATTGCACTTGTGAGAGAGTAAATAAATAAAAGTGACAATTTTAAAATTAGTGTTCTGCTATGCAGACCAGAGGTGATTAGTGCAAAATTCAGGGATTTGTGTGTTGGTAAAAAATTCTCCTCATCTGTTTGTTTATAGATAATAAGATGGAAAAACATTATTGACCTAGTGTCCATTTTGTACCTAACTCCCTCAGTAAAAGTCTAAGCTGCAGAGAAGGCTTATTTTTGGAAGAGTTGGGGCATCAAAAAAGACAGCACCTGACCACAGAGCCTCTAGCTGGATGTGGTCTGATCTGGTTGGAATTGGCTGGATCCATTTTGAGCCAGTTGGATCCTGTCTGACATCCAAAACAGTGCTTGTCTGCAAAGCCCTTGGGTTTCCTCTCATCACTGCTGTGGACAAATGACCAGGGCACAACCAGAGCTGAAATGTGCTGAGCATCTGTTGAATTCACCCAAACTGAGACAACTGACACTCACAGGAGACAATTTCAGATTCCTCACCCTGATTATTCTATTCCTCTTAAGAATTTCCATGTGTTTTCAGTATGAAATTCAGTATTTGGTGTCCAAATAATGCTGTAATTTGGACTTTTCTTTCTTTCCATAATTCTGTATGCTCAGACTCATATGTTTGAAGATAATTGTTGATTGCTAAAGCCATCATATTCAGGATGAAAAGAAAACCCCACCTCTCCTATCAAAATATTTATAGCTGCCATATTACTTATGGTTATGACTGTGCTATGCCAGTTATTACAATATTAACATATTTATATGCCATTTACTTAATAAAACAAAACTAGAAAATTAAAGAATGGAAAAATATCCCATCTTAATTTTTTAAATCTTTGATATAGAATTTTTTTTTTTTGTAAATACAGCAAATGCTTCTAATTATATTTTAACAAGCAGTTAGGAAGAGGTATGCCTCCTATTGGATCCTAAGTGACTAAAAATGACCTACTTTAATTTTATTCATTATCTCTAACTGTTATTAGAACCTGTATTTGACATATGTGAATATTATTTGATCTTTTCAAACCACATTCATTCTCATTAAGAAAGCCCCAAGACATTTTCTTTCAGAATATTTTTCAAATATTCTGAGATTTTGCTTGTTATGTGAAATGTGACAGCACTTTCAAGTTCTTTATTATAGTTTTTTTTTCTACGGCAAGAACCAATTATCCCTTCCCAGTACTAGTGTCTAGTTTTGAACTCAATATTTAAGCAATTAGTATCTGTATCTGTAAATTAATACATCTATATTGCTAATGTAGTTTTAATCATACAAAATGAGTAAGAACAGCCTTTTCCAATGTTGCTAAATGTAAAGAAATGTTTATTTAAGTTAAAATGAAATTAAACTAGGAGAAGACAAGCAATGGATATAATTTTTTATGGCACCTCAGCTTTTCTTTCTCTGAAGAAGACTACTTAAAGGAACACTACCTTTTTTTCCAAGAGAGTTGCTTGTTTTGCAGAAACTGAACTTATTTTCATACTTTTACATACAGTAATTGCTGACTGTATAGACAACTTCATGACAGACTCAAATCCATTAAAGCATTTGAACTTTTAATACAAAAAAACTGCATTTTAAGTTAGGAATATGCTGAGTGCTATGCTGAAAATGTTTCAAGTCAGAAATTATATTTAGCTGTAATTAAGTATCAGGGCTATGAGTTATTATGAATACACAGTGATTGATAGAGATTTTCCTGTTTGTTATAAAGCTCCCTTTTTGGGAAGTATCTGTGATATTTCACTAGATCAGAGAAATGAATCTTGATATGTACAGATGCATCAGATTTGAAAATACATTTCATCAGTAATCTACACAAAATAGCTCTTCTGGCAAATGAAAACTAATTTCTTCATTTTGTTTTCTTATCTTGCCTGCAGAAAATGAGTAATAACAAAACTGCTCTACACAGATTTGAGTTCATTATTACCTTCTTATGTTAATCACCAATTAACGTTTTCTTTCTCTCATGAATAAAAATTCTATAAATATTTTAGGTCCACTTGCTGATGTGCTGATGGATGGGTTTATCTGACCTGCAGATGGCTGTTGTTACATCCTATTCATATTGATAGCCTGGGAATGTCTATCCAGAAATGCTGGAGAGGAAAATAGGAAAGTTGAGAACGAAGAGAAAAACTGCTAAAATTGCACTGAGTCTGCTATTCAGTTCAAATTTTGTGTAATACTCACGTCATTATATTTCTTTTCCTGATGTGGAGAGATTATTCTAATGCTACACTTACAGCCAAGTGAACAAGCTGATGAGGAAAAAAAAAAAAAAAAAAATAGAGAGTTGGCTTAATATTTTGGCTGTTGCAGCTAGAATTGCCTTAATTCATCTTTGCTAGATTGGTGGGAAAAGATAAATGCAAAAATTATTGTAGGTAAAGCTTTTCCTGGGATTTTGAAATACCTAAATAAGGGAACATTGAGAAAGGTCTGAATGCTTGACAGGCTGAATTCAGACTGAAAGAAGCAAGGCATGGAGAGAAGGAAGCAACATCTGTGCTTTGAATTTCTAAATTTCCTTGTTGACTCAGAGATCTCACTGCCCAGCTCCTGCTGTCTTTAAAACACAGACATTAGCAAGGTTTTATCTTAAACCCGTTCAAACAATGGTTCTTAACATGAGAAAACAAGGCTTATTTTCCTAATCTTGTTCTTAGAAACAGTTGAACTCTTTTATCCCATTCAGCCTGAGGCAGATACTCGACCCAGAAAATTTCAGCCAAACATTTCTGGAGTCTGAAAAAGTTGCAAACAGCAGAACAGGTCTCTTACACTACAAAGCAATTGTCAAGCAATTAGGGGCATAAAATAAATCTTGTAAATGTTCCACTTAGGTCATTCATGCATGGACAAAAATATAAACATTTTGTAGCTTTCATTGCAAGGGGAGGTGCATAAAACTGAACCAATGAGGTCAATCCAAAATTAGCTTTGGATGTTAGCACTTAACAGGATGAAGAAACAGAGAAAATATGCTTAGATCCAAGTTACCCTACAGCTTTTAGGTGTGCATGAACCATGAACCAAGGCATGAAAAGATTAACTTTTAATTTAAATTATCCCCAATGACAACTTAGAACTCAGTGCAGGCCACAGAGAAAAAAAATAAATCTTGTAAATTTTATGTTTGGGGATAAATCTTTTGGTTAGTCTATGACAAGCTCCATTCTATCATGAATTACATATCAGCTATAACTGATACAAGATGTGAAACTACTGCAGCACTGTCACCTCCTGAACTCATCCCAGTGCTAAATACTCTTATTTCCTCTGATTTTATTTCCACTTAAAGGATATTTTCAGAATCCTTGTTGATGACAAAGTAAATTTGCTTCCACTGGTAAAATTCTGGATAACTTAGAGTTTTAATATTTCTGTATTCTCTTTGTTACCCCATCAGAGAGAGTGTAAAGATGTTTTCCAGGCTGTAGTGTAAAACCTGTTTCTTCTACTTATATGGTTAAACTGCAAAACTGTGTTGGAAACAGATGCAAAAGTGAAAAAAAAGAAATAGAACATTTTAAACTGCTTGTATACATATGTTACTACATAAAAAAAAAAAAAAGTACTACATGCATAAGTTTTACAAAAATTCAGGTAGACTGGATTTCCTTCTTTTTTTGTTTCAGTTTGGTAGGGTTTTTTGTTTTTTGGAAATTGGAAACATTTCACTTTCCATTAAATGTAGGTTTTGCTATGAGAATACTGTATTTTTCATCACTTATGTAGAAAGTTAATATTGTTAATATTTGTTTCACATGGGCTTTCTAACCTTTACTGCCCTTTCAGAAAATGCATTTATGATCAATGGAAATGTGATTCTTCAAGCAGTTCTTGATTTTGCTCCACGGAGAAGTGATGCCACTTGACAGGTGAGCTGAAATATTCCACACAGGATCAGTGGGGCTGGAAAAGACCTCTGGGATCACCTTTGGGATCATCTCTGAGTCCAGCCTATGGCCCAACACCACCAACTCAACCAGACCATATCCTGGAGCCCCGGTGTTGCTCCTGCTTTAAATCATGTACATAGTTACCACTTTATTATTTGGCAGTAAGGAAAACATCAATCACTTTGACAAGCCCTGGAAGAGGAAAAGCTTTTTTTTTTTTTTTAATTGTTACTGCCAGGATATGATTCTGTGATATAGGTGGAAATTAACTAAATGAGGTTAGGAGGACACTTGATTTTTTAACATCTCAGGTACCTGCTCATCCTTTATGCCATTTTCTTCAGATCAGAACGTGAACCCCTCAGCCAGAACTCCAACACTTTGCTGGTTACTCTTCCAGAAGATGACTCTGTTTCTATAAATTGCTAAGAAATAGCTGACTGTCCACTGAGACTCAAGACATCACTCAGCAGCTGGAGAAAAGCAGGATCCACCCTCCCAGCACTGCAGAGAAGTGGAAGCAAAGGAGACAGAGGAGCAAAGGAGATGCTGTGGGTGAGACTGTGAGTGATGCTCCAGGAAGGCTGAGCACAGTGGCCACTGGAGCCATCTCTTGGTGCCACAGGGCTTGGTCTCTGCACTGAGGATGATTGGAAAACTCCCAGAAAGTCTCAGTCTCCTTTCATCAGGAAGGTGAGGTACCATTTTCTCAATGATTCTCTCTGGCTCCTAATGAAGAACTCCCTGCATGTGTGCAGAAGAGCCTGAAGAGCTAATCTGTGCTGAGAGGTTTGGGGTTGATATGAGAGTGCATTAAAATAAAATATAGGTTTCTTAAGGAATGCAGCCACTCTGAATAACACTGAGAGTTCTTTATCTCCTTTTCAAATCATGATGATCGTATTTTTTTTTAATTACATCAATTTTTAAGCATCATTCATCTCTACCTTCTGTTAATTAAAATGTTCTCTGCCTAGTCCATATACATGCAAAACTGCAGTTTGCAGTTTGACAGGATATTATTGAACAGTATGTGAATTGGTTTAAAAGTAACCAGATTTGAAGCATCCATCAGTCAGTAACAGTGCACTCATAGGTCACTGAAGCTGTCAATTTCAATCAACTCTGTAATTAAATACATCACCAATATAGATTTTGTGTAAGAATGTCACTTGTTCTTCAGATGTCTGCTACTAGGACAAATCACACTTCGGTGTCTTTGAATGTGCCTTCTAAATACAGTTTTTTAAAGCAGAATAACATATCCATCCATCTCAATCCAATTTGCTGAATGGAAATTTGTTTAACCAATGCATAGTCTAAACACTGAATTAAAAAACAATGTGTGTGTTTCCTTTTCTGCTTAAATGAACGCTGCAATACTACAGTAGATATTTTATTGCTTCTCTTAAAACTCTTCTGCTGGTATTTGTTATATAGAATAAAAATAAAAAAAAAGAGCAGTATGTCACAGAAGGAGAAAAAATTATTCACATCATCTGTAATTAAAATTGCTTTGCTTCATGTTCAAAAATAAAAGAGCAGAATCTTCAGACATGAGGAAATAAATCATTAATTCTAATTTTTTCTAGGGATAGAAATACCAGGCATTTTCAAATTAAAAAAAAAAAAAAAAAAAAAAAAAAAAACCAATTTAGTGCTTTTGAGTGTCAGATTCTTCTATTATACTTGCCACAAGATTGGAAAACTCTGAAACAAAGCTGAATTACCAAATATATATTACCTGCCATTTGATTTAATCTTCAAATAAGCTCCAGGAAGCAGGTCCCTGGACAGTTAATCTTTAGTTTTGTAGCCCATGCACATTTTCAATAAGGTTACCAGGGAATTAGGCCTGGTAGGGAGGGGAAAGGCATATTGTCTTATTCTAAAGACAACTGTCGAGATCCTGCTAGCAAATTACAACTCCCTTAATATAAAAAAACTTTATTAGCCAGGTCCCTGCTGCAGTGAAACTGCAGGCACTCAGGAGGGGAATGTTCTTCGTGTTTCCTCCCCAGAATCACACACTTGTCCAGTTTAAAATGTATAAACTCTAAATATTATGGGTATAACACCCTTTAGGGTGCAGTTCTGCAGCCCAGACAGTGCTGAGGAGGTCACAGCTGAGGATTCTGAGGGGAATTCTGATGGATTGGGGGGTCAGGGATTTATCAGCTGCACTGGGGGGGTTATGGAGGGCTGGTTTGTTTCCCTCTTTAAGGAGAAATTCACAGGTTTGTGGGAAACTGGATCCCTTAATGACTGCACCTTGAGCCAAGAGAAGCTTTAGAAAAAGTGAAATACATAAATAAAGCCAGGGTTTTATTTCCTGTGTTGTGCAGTCCCCCAGGTGTGAATGAAAACCTGCAGCAATGGAAACACTTAAGAACTCTTTAGAATATTTAGGTCTACCTTCCCAACTCAAAAGTGTATGATACAGGCAAATTTTAAAATAAAGACATTTTAAAAAGGTGTGCAGCACGAGATATCACAGTAACAACCCAGTTAAAATACCCCAATGCACATGTCCTGTGAGAGAAAGGTATAGGTGTAGCAGAATAGTGGGAAAATAATAATAAACAAGGGAGGAGGGAATGGAATGAATCTGCTTTGAGCAGTGGCAGTTTCAGGAAAATCTAGAGAAAGGCTGAAAAGACAATTTTTAATAAGACTTGGAGGAGTAGAGAAGATTCTAGACAGAATTGCATCGGAGTGGAAGCTCAATAGACAATTTGCAAGAGCAATTTTGGCATTGGTTCTTCAAACAACTAAAAAACCCTTTCTATGAAATTAAGGTTCAGGTAAACATGTCTCATTTAAAGGCTGCAGTAGCTTATAGTTAATTTGCATTTTCTAAATTGTCAAGGTAAAGAACAAACAAACAAACAAACAAGATGCAAACCCACATTAAGAGAGATAAAGAAAATGTACTTTGAACTCAGGGAAAATTCAGGGAAATAGAATAAATAGAACTTAATGGGTGAAAGAAAACTTGATCTAAGTCATGAATCAATATAAACCATTTTGTTTCACTAAATATTCTCACTGTTGCACCCTTGGCAGTGTTAAGGCTGTGGTTTCTGTCTGCAGTCTCATTTTATCTGTAAACTTGATGATTACACTTTTTACTGTCCCATCAAAAACACCATCATGGTCCTTACAGTGCAATGAAATTATTTTTCACAGTTTGGAATGACTTCCCTCTCACATAAGGACAGCAAGGACAATGTCTCCTTCTCATCCTCACTGCCCTCTTACCTGCTTTTGAAGCAGTGTACCACACTGTTTTTGAAGCTATTCTCTTTTGGCCTCAGTGACCCTCTTCTTTTTGCACTTCTCTTTCCAGTTTTCTAATCATTCTTACAGTGCACTCCTTGGTAAAACCTCCTTATCCTCTTCCAGCCTCCTACTGGGGGCCCTTTTTCTTCTGCCCACTTTTCATCTCTGGGTAATCTCATATGCAAACAAAAGCTCAGTGAAATGTAACACTGACCTCTAATCAATACCTGAGACTAGTCCCCATCTTCTTATGGACTGCAAACTGCCCCTCTCCCTCTTTCTTCTCTGCTCAGGCTAGAAAGGGTACACAAGAAAGGAGGAAGATGTGCATTTCAAAACGTAGAAAGGATGAAGATGGGCCTCAAAGGACTGCCTTATTATCATCTGTAAAGCCACTTCCTCATTCATCTTCCTGGTCTTAAAATTCACTTGTGTGATGCCCGTGGAACCTGATAAGTGCTGGGTCCCAGCTGTCCTGAAACTGCTGGTAGGCTCTTTGTCTTCTGTCCCTGAATCTACTTTTTTTCTCTTTTTTCTTTTTCAAATTTTAATGTTTTTACTGTAAAATCTCTAAGACAGAAACCATTTTTTTTGTGTTTGTACAGAGATAAGCAAAGTGAAATACCAGATCCTGACTCCATCATACATGGACTGTAGTGCCAGATAATGTTGGTAGCCCAACTCAAGCATCTCTACCACAAAGAATTTGTGCTTCCTGAGAAAAGATGTATGGAACTGGGAGAGAAAACAGGCTTGACATTGGGAATGTGCCTGTGCCTCTGAAATGCACTTTTCCTTAAAAAAGACACATGTGCCTTCAAGATCTGGCACTTGGTAGAAAGGCCATTGCAAGAATAAAGGCAATACTAAAATATCCTCCTCCAAGGAGTAGATTATCATGGTCCATGTGGACATATTACCCAAGCCCACCTTCATGTGGCCCCAAAGACTTAATTTTCTCCTATCCTCAGACATGTTAAAGTATATTATTCTGCCTCAGTGCCCCGGAGCAAAATGTGCAGGATTCAGACCATAGTAAATAGATTACTGGGGAGAGGAATTTAAAAATCCGTGTGACCAAATCATGAGAACCTAATCACTCTACAACCCAACCAGAGAAATCTGAATAGTGTTTCAGGCACATTAACCTCAAATAGCTGATCTGAGAAATTT
>WEIU01019290.1:108474-131301 GCA_013389925.1 Aegithalos caudatus
TTTTTTTTGGTCATCAGTAATAGGTGATAACTCAATTGCAATTTCTTGTGAATTACATTACACAGTTCAACATATTTGAAGGAACCCTTCCATCAAAATTATAACTCCACATCTAAATATGGGGTAAAAAAAAAAAAGGTAGCAGAGGACAAGACATCCAAATTTTTCCTGGTACTTTGTTTATTTTTAGGAACTAAATAAATTTTACAGGGATTGATTAAGGGTCACTGGTAAATAAGGGACATTTACAGTACATCAGGCCTGTAACATGTGAAGCTATGTTTAAAAACCAGTATAGGATCTATATGGGAAAAGATGGGAATAATACTAGAAAACCCTCCTATTATATATGTACTCCACAGAAAACCTACCACTGTTGTCAGTGGAAGAAGACCTGCTGCACTTTTATTTTTAATTCCACACAAAACTCTTATTTCTATTATATCATACAAATACAGCAATTGTACCATGGGAGCATCTCCATAGACACTGGTAATTCTTAATGATGAAAAAGAGACAGAAACAAATTTTACCACAATATGTACCAGAATCCCCCCAAAATATGTGGCTGAATACACAACAGAAATTTTGAGAAAAGCAGAATCAGGAGATTCTTTAAAGTTTGGTTTGAAACTTGGCATTTTCATTTTGGAGCATATATCACATTTTCTTTTAGTTTTCTTTCAATTCTGAATCAATAACAACATACTGGTGAGACAGGTACTGATGATTCTCATACAATCTCTAACTTTTTGCAAGGGTGTCAAGGTACTTTTGTGTCAGGAAGCACCAAAAATGAGAGATTTCTGAAGGAAAACTTCCAACATCTGGATGAGAGGGATCCTGGCTCACATTCCTCTTCAAATTATGTCTTCCATGCAGTCAGAACAAGAGCTCTCATTTATTTTATTCCACTTAAGTAAAAATTTATGAGGGAAATTAATTTTGTGTTAGGGTTATGTTCTGCTTCTATAAAACGAAAATCCTTTAGTCTAATCTTGACTTTTTAAGCCATAGATGATGCTTAACAATCCAAGGTCTAATACATCTTGACACAAGACATTGCTTCAAATCCAAAAGTTTCAATGGCCCATTCTGAAACTAAAATGCCTTTTTTTTCCCCCCAAAATATCTCTACAATTTTTCTATATTCCCACAGAACATTTCAATGTTGACAAGATAAGATTTTTGATCTGTGACAAAGGATTATTTTATATTCTCCCACTAAGAAAGTGAGAAGTTTAAACCTTGCAGAGACAATGACTTGCCCTGAACATGTCCAACTTCTCAGTATTGCAAAAAGCCTTCTTAATGAAATGTTCTAGATAATTTATCCCTAGGAAGGTAGCAAATTTTCCTTCAGAATGTCATCTTGAGCATTATAGTGCTTAGCCATTCTCTTCCAATATTACACTGTGATAAATAAAACGGGCAATGAAACTTCCTATGGCTCTCAAAGGTGAAATTCAGCCTTAGATTGGCAACCATAATAAATATCCATGATTCTTGGATCTGGTTAACTGACCAGCCAAACAAGAAAGTGCAGGAGTGTCAAGCCTCCATAGGAAGGATGACTTGAGCAGATGTGGTGCATGGAGACCAAAAACCAGAGATATTTAATGCATGCTTCCAGCACTGTAGAGGGATGTTCACTTTACACTGAGATGGACATGGATTTAAATTAAATCTTTGGGGAAAANNNNTGATTTAAATTAAAACTTTAGGGGAAAAAAAAAAAAAAAAAAAGTAAACAGATCAGGGATTCCACCTGAAAAAAATTCTGACCTGAAAATTATGGCAAATGGCTTACAGTATATACCATAAAAGAAATATTTATTTTTCTCTCTCTCCTTACCAGACATTTCAAGAGCCAAGGATGCCAAATGATGCATAAAATACTTTGTGTTCTTGATCCCTGTGGTGATGTCTCCTCTGTGAACATTTCCTTTCAGGAAAGCTTGACTTCCCTGATACATTCTATGATTCTGAAAGGGAAGTCTTTTATTTTAGTAATACCCAAATATAAAAGACTCAGGACAAATTTGAACTTTGTGGAAAGAAAAAAAAAAAAAAAAATTAAATTGTCTTGCAAATTCCCTTGTCCCCAAGAAAGAAGGAAAGAAATTATTTACAAGGGAGTGAAGTAATGGGACTGAGGAAGAATGGCTTTAAAATGAAAGAGGGCAGGTTTATATCAGATATTAGAAAAAAATTCTTTACTCTGAAAGTCATGAGGCAGGAAAAATGTTGCCTGGAAAAATTGTGGATGCCCCATTCCTGGAAGTGTTCAAAGTCAGGCTGGGTGGAACTCTGAGCAACCTGAGCTGCTGGAAGAGAATTTGCAAGATANCCCAAAAGGAAAATCTCTCTCCTTTAAGTACTAGGACAGAAGGAAAATGAGGTAAAGCCCAGGATCTTCTCAAAGAGTTCAACCCCAAAATATTCTATGAAAAAATAAAAGATAAAAACAAAGCAGAAGAACCATTTAACAAGGAATCTGTTCCAAAGTTCCATTTTTTAATATTTATTGGCCATATTAAGAAAAAAATTAAGAATTAAAAAAAAAAGTCGAAGTATGACATATTATGACATTGTCAAAAGACCCAATTTGATTTAGGCATTAAAATCCCATTTTTTAAGAGAAACTCAGAAATGGACTCAGCCAGACCCTTTCAAAGAAATCTTTGCTTCATTTTTTAACAGCATGAGGATAAATGAGAAGCTTATGAGAAGCAAGACTAATGTGAAATAAACAGATTTTTTTAGTCATGGCAGGAGTCAGAGGACTGTAAAATTCAGAAAAGAATTTCTTTGCTCAAAGTAGGTATATTCCTTGTTCTGTGGGGGTCTCATTTTAACTTTTCAACCAAGGCTACTTGTAAAAATGTTGTAGATTTCATTAATAAAACTATAAAATAAAGAGGTGATAGGTTTTTTTTCATTAAGCACTCAGGACTTGCTATGGAGAGAGATTCTGTCATTTTTAAGTGGCCAAGTACCATTTGTATGGTTCTGTTCTGGACTCTCACATGATCTGGAACAGAAGAAGTCTTTATTTACCTTCTGAACAAAGAACTAAAAGTAGGAATTTCATCCATGAACGGGACTTAAACCAGCTGAGGTGAGAGATGGTTTTCATTTGCTGCAGAATCACAACAGGCAGAGAGAATTTACACAAAACAAAATTCACAATATCACCACACACTTCCTTCTGCTCTGAGCAGGAGTGAGCTCCTTCTGTGCATGAAGACATTTACTCACATGAAGATATTTACTGGATGCATTCAGTCTCCCAGCAAAGCTTTTCACTTTGGCTCCATCTTGCACCCATTTTTCTGCACACCTTCTCAGAGCACAGGGATCCAAAGCTCACTCACACCTGACTGAAAAATGATAGGTGCACATATATTGTATTAGGTATAACAGAAATATAATAACAGAGGGATAAACAACATTACACCGAGAACAGCATCTTCTGTTTTTGTCACCCCTTTGGTACAGGGTGAGAAATACACTAAAAAAACACATTAAAGATGATTTTGCTTATAATTTGCAGCATATACAGTTTACAGATTATTAGATTAATGACAATTTGACCTTGAAAACACCTCTATCTGCTGAAAGAGCAACACTCCATCACCTGTTTTGATTCATTAATGTATCATTTAACTTGGTATGACACATGTTCAGCAGTTATAATTACATTATGGCCTCCCTATTACATCAGCTCTGCTCCAAGTTTCTGTCACCACAAGTCCAATTTTCAACACAGAGCAATCCAGTGCACTCTTTCCTTATTAGTGTCATCTTTAATGTAGCACAGAGTCTGAACCATTACTTGGCACTGAGAGTTTAACAGCAATTAACCCCTGCTCTATCCCCAGGGAGAAGTACATCAGCAACTTGCCAAAACACTGTAAACAAGCTGGCCAAGATCAATGCAAAACCATGCTGGCTGCAGAGCACCTACTGTATTAATTTAGGATTGATATAGAAAAGGAGAAAATAGTCTGCATGAGATTGACCTAAAAGGATGGCCCAACACAGGTTACATGATTTTCTGTAGGCTGAAAAGGGAAAATTCTACATCTCTAGTCAGCTACTTCATAAACACACATTCTTTTCTTTCTATCTTGGATTTTATACTAAGTTGATCACCACAGGACTGGCAAGGATTGTAGAGAATAAATATTTATTACCATATATTATATTAAAGAAGAGAAAACGATTTTTTTTGGTGATGAATTAAATACATTTAAAATTTTGTCAGGTAAGAAAGCAAAAAGGGTGAAAATGCCAAAATGTAAATATCTCTCTGTTTCTGGTTATTGAACAGGACAATACACACCAAAGCCTAAACCAAAGCTGAAGGTTCTTCCCCCACAGCATCAAAACAGAGCAAGCCAAGGGCTGAAAAACTCCCTGGAGGCCCCTCACATCAGCAACACAGCAGAAGAATGAGAATATAAATTATTAGGAAAAAAGTGAGAAAAATTAGGTCTGAAATTTTCCTAACGTTGGATATTTGTCCATTTCCATAAACTCCTAAGTGGGAAGTTTTAAAATGGGTACTGTTGACCTAATTATAGAGAGAGATGTAGAGGATTTACGAGTAAAATACCTAATATTGATCTCTTAAGTCAGGAAAACCAAAGTGTGCCAGTTTAATACTGCTTTAACATAGTTAAATGCTTATTGATGCCATAGGATCTTTTCTTTTTTGCAGATTTGGAACTGAAAAATTGAAATATATATAAACCTAAAATATTTCTTAAATCTACTAAAATATTTACTTAAATCTACTTAAATCTACTGGGAACTGCCATTGATTTCACTTTTGAAAAATCAGGTTGCAATTTAATCCTTCAGTTCTGAACTCTGAACAGTCACTCTTAAGAGAGTGGCTTAACATTTTTAATATATGATAATTTTAAAACTCATATACACTATTACCTCCCAAGCATCCTATTTGCTTTCTGTTCTGCTATATTAATCTTCCACTGCCACTTCTCTCAATTATGATCCAAAAATAAATTTAAAAACAGGAAGAAAGTATGGTATTACTAGGGAAGAGGGGGGAATTTGAGTGGAAAAGCTGGAATGGAATTCATCTTCCAGATGCTGATCAAGATATAAAAATTCAAAATTGTCACATCTAAAGGGTGGGGGTTTTTTTTCAGTTTATTTGCAAAAAAGACAAACATCTGAAATTTAGAATATAAAACCAAATTCAGTTTATGTCTGACTGCTAACCAAGGTAGATGCAGCTCAGTGCAAATAATTCTCAACTGTTATAAAATAATTGCAGTTTTGGCTTTTGGAGTTATTAGAAAATTGTGATAATAGGAGGAAGATTGAATAGAAAAGAGTGAATGGAAATAAAACTAAAATTATTAAAAACAAACCAAAAAAACACAGTTTATATTGCAGAAGAATTCTTCCATGTTAAAAGGCATTGACTTAGTTTCTAGTCTTAATTATTGCAAATAAAATCAAGAAAGAGCTGAAAGCTCATGAAGAAGAAAAAATGACTAGAAATAATATGTGGAAAGTAAATTAAATACCAGTATAACATTACATTAAGAGTGGACAATGAGGTGCAGATCCAGATGAACACAGTGATTCCGTGTGCCTGCCATTTTTCACCTGTAGACCACGGGGTTACATTATGCTCTTTATTGTTTTCCTTACCTTTTCCTTGGCAACAAAAGTGTTTTCATCACAGGATCTCTATTCTGTAGAAACGTGCTTGGTTTTTAGCTTTTCTCCCAGGGGTGCTTTGTTTTACTCTGATGTAAACACAGGTGAATTTCACGCTGAACTGGCACTAGGAGGGTAAAGAAGAGCACAGCTGTTGTGCAGCAAATATTCCTAGAACCTTACATCCACTTCAAATTTCACAGCAAGAGCTTTACCAGCATCAGTCTAAAAAGGAAACAAAATATCTTTATACCACCAGCAACAACTTTTTTTTCTGGAAATATGAGGATATTCTGTTTTGGCCTCTTTGAAAGATGTTGTAGTATAAAACACATTATATCCCTCATGTTATTTTCATGCTCAAGATAGGTTTAATATAATGAAGGTAAAAATCAAACTGTTAAGTCCTTGTTAAAAAAAAAAAAAAANAAAAAAAAAAAAATCAGAAATTTATTGGCAATAAATTAAAGCTCTGCCTAGCTCCTTTATTCAAGTCTCTCCAAGTCAAGAGTCACAGATGTTAAGAGCTGTTACAATGCCAAGTTAATTTCCTGAAAATGAGTGCCTGAGGTTGGATGAAGAAGAATCTTACCAGTCAGTGTTCAACATGACTGATAAAAAAAAATAAAACAGAGCTTAGAGGAGATAAAGGTAAAGGTGATAACAGTACAAAGAAGGAAAATTGGTTTGCTTTTTTTTCCTCAATAATATCTCAGCTGATCATAAACACAACACAGATACTCCTGAGAAATTATTCCTTGGTGTGCTTGATCTTTTTTCCTGTGCTCTCTGCACTTCCATAAGACATTGCAGAACTCCTACACTGCACCACAGTTCTTGCTTCCAGAAGAAATCTGCCTGGTTTATATACAAATAATCCATCAGCCCCACAGGTTGAGATGGGAATGAAATAGGACAACAGAGAATCCATAAGGACACCACCACAACAAACCAAACAATAATATTGAACTGGCTCATTACAGTTTCTGACCAGTTGAATAAACTGAGATTTTTTTTTCTGGCCCAACAAGCCCAAAAATAATTTGAGCTTGGATTTCCTGATGTAAACTCAAACTATCTGCAGAAGTAAGGGGTTTTTTTTCTACAAAAAAACTTTTCTTTGAAGGGAGACCTTTTTATGAAAGTTTCTGACCACTTCTATCACTGGCCTTCTTGAGAGTTCCTTCAGGTATTTCCAGATGTAAGGAGTACTCCAAAGCCTCACATCAAGGCTGGAGGCAGGACAAAGCCAGGGCTGTCAAGCAGCCAAGACCCAAAAACAGCAGAAAATCACCTGGTGTGACCTCTGGTACTGAGTGACCCAGACACCCCTAAAGTGGGGCTTTATTTCTGCTTGGCTGAAGGTTATAATGCACAGCCACATGCAGGCTTGACTCCAACACTCTGGTCCATTTTTCTCCTTGCTATTCTAATTCCCAAGATGAAGGGATTGTTTATATATATCTAATATGAATATGTCTGGATTTATCTACTTGCCCCTGGTGTTGTGCTGCTTGTTTTCTCTTATTTCAGGTATCACTTTTATCAGTATCTCTTCAAGAAAGAGTTTACACACTGAAATCAAATAACCTTTAATCTGTTTAAAGAGCTAGCATTTCATTTTTTACATGCTGCTGCAAGGCAGCATTTCCAGTCCTTGCAAAGCTACAGCAGCTCTTCTCCATACCCTCTCCAGCTGTTTAATATCCAAGTAAGATGTAGGGCCTGATTCTCTGGGACTTGTTTAGTCATTCACAACTCTGAAAAAGGACTATAAAAGAGAATCAGTAATGTGTTAAGCCAGCCAGAGAGCAGTGTAAGTGCCAAGAGCTGAAGAGTTGGGAGTAGTACTCCAGAGATCAGCAAAAAAGTTTCATTTTTGCCTCCTTTCTCCTCCAACGACAGAGGATGTTCAGGTCACATTTCAGACCCTCAGTTTTGCCATCTTGCACCTTGAAGTTTAGTACTTTTGCTTTGATTTCTATCAAATGTTAGAGTCAGCAGGTATGGCTTCTCACAAAGTCAAATTACAATTTTGAAGAAATTCCTGGGAATCAAAACCATGCAGTTTTGCTCAGCTTTGTCCCTAACTGTATGAATCTTTCCTTCCTGCAATTCTTCCTTCCTCATTACATTTGAGTCTTGAGTCACTGAGCAACTGTTTCAGACACAGAATCTAAAGTATTTCTCACCTTTTCTTCACTCTGATTGGTGTCATCTGTAATAAAACAAAGTATATTTCCAAGAACTAAAATATGAAATTACACCATGAGCTAAAAGTTAAAGAGCATGTAGCCTTTTTCTGTTCTTCCTGACACAATCATTCTCAGGCTGCACCAAGCAAAAACAATTGGCACGACTTAAAAAGGACTCTAATAATGGCTGGTAGCAGTATATATCTGGAACCTTTCACCTTCAGAATGGATTTGGTCCAGATTGAGAGCAATTTAAAAGAAATATTGACTTCTGGATGCTTAGTGACCTGTGTAAAAATGAATTAATAATCCCAGCTGTTTCCTAGAGGACATCACTAAAAGTGTCAGTGCTGTTGCCAGACCAAACGGCCCCTCCATCGAAAAGATTGTAAAAGATTTTTCACTTCATTTATCAATACAGCACGCACAAATAGGTCACAGACTAGCCAAAGAAATTGAAATCCTTCCAAGTCCCTGGCAGATTTTGCTGTATCCTGCAATCCATCACTTTGCCTACACATGTAGGGACCAGTGGCCCGTGTGTTCACCTGTGGGGCATTGAGTTGGATGGCAAGTGACCAACTTCCCTGGGCTACTGACAGAACAAGATTATTTATTTGGGTTATTTTTCCCCAAAACCAAGAGTGCTGGGCCTCTCTGGAATGAATGGACAGCTACAGCACAAAGGAAAAAATTGAGGAATAGACAAAACATTGATTTTCTTTCCTACAAGACAGCTGGACAATGTAGAGAAATTCATAATTTGTTGTTGGCAAAGGCCAGTAAGCAACTGCTATTCAGTGGAACACAGGGTACAAAGAGAGGGAAGTGATCTATTTCCTGAAGGTAGCTCTTGGAGGTGTCAGGGATAGACAGAGAAAGAAAAGTACACCAGAACTTGTACAGATCCATGTGAAAATTCAGGTTTCAGTCACAAAAAAGAATGGTTTGGCATGTACAGTTTTGTTAAGCTATTTGCAGATGGTTAAAAATACATTATGATTCAAAACTTTAAAAGTCCAGTGAAAAGTGAGTAATAGTCCAAATCAACATCTGTATTTTTTAATCAGTTAAATGATTTTTTAAAGCTTTCATGGAGAAATAAGCTTTTCATACCTTATTCTCTCTTTTCTTTTTTAACAATTAACTTGTGCTCATGAGGAGTTTGTCCTCTTCAACTGAGGTTAAAATGAGGAGCTGGAAGAGGGTGGTAGAAGAACTTATATAACACTTGCTTTCCTATGGTCTTAACTCCAGAACAGCACAAGAAAACAGCATTTGTCAGCAACACCTACAAGATCCATCAAAGCAGGAATATAAATGAGGATTTCTAGTTGTCCAACTAGCTTTTAGCATGTTTCCAATGTGACTGTGGGGACATGACTTTTTTTTCCATGTGCAAAATGAAGAGAGCAGCTAATCAAATACCATGCAAGAATAAATTAATTTTTATTGGCAGAGCTATTTTAAGCCCCAAATTAAGGACACTACTGACTAGATATACATATTTCACCAATAGCTTATGTATTGTATTGCAATCATTATCAATATCTAGTAATTAACAAAGTATTTCAAAGGCCCTTCAATTCCATGTTATTAAGCTGCACAAAAAACCACAATAGTTTATATTATGGTTCAAATGATATCACAGCATCCTGAACATCCAGTGGCACCCTGAAAAAAGCTGAATGTACCTGAATCCCTTTTTCACTCTGGGTAGGTTTTTAACCATGAATAAAGACAATGTGGGTCAGAGCACCTCTCACAACTTCAGGATCAGGCAGTAGATAGAAAACCTCTGCCTGACTGCTGCTAAAAGCTCCAGTAAACATAGGAGGAAGACTAAAAGACTCTTCCAGGCTTCATTCTTCTTAACCCAAAATAACTGCCTCAATTAGGCAGATTAATCATCAAGCCTAGATGAAGGCACCTCCACTGAAGCCAACTGAAGCCTGGTGAAATGAATCCTGCAATAAAAAAGCTGGGAAATTGGGAAAAAGGCATTTTTCAGGGAGGTGATCCTTGTGTTGTTCTGACACAGAGCTGAGTGCCTCTAAAAGCCTGTGAATATCAACCCCTCCCTCACCATACTAATTCCAGGCTGAGAGTTTGACATCTAAGGAAGTGAATGAAAATAATGAGGCCCCCACTTGCAACAGGCATGTGATGAGTAAGTAAATGAAACTGTGATAATTAGAAACCCAAATGCAGGCAAAAAGTTGCACATAGGCTGTGCATCTCTCTTTTTATTTTCTCCCCTCAGGCACTAACTTATCTTGGCCAAACCCTCCTCTCCACAAGTTCAGAGATATTTTAATTTTGGACTTCAAATGGAGTGCAAATAAAACACCAAACAAACTTAGGATGTTGCACAATTGTCAGTGGGGCCCATTTTAATATTTAATGACCTGGACACCTGTGACTATTTCTAAAAATAAAAAGAACTAATTTAAAAGGAATTATTGACATAATATAACACATGATAGTCTGTTAATAAAAATGCATACTTCTAATTGAATGCTGGCACCTAGCCACCAACTAAGCATAACTTCAAAAGCAACAGCTGGGAAAGCATCTTTTAGATTTTAATTACAGTAGCTCGTAAGCCACTTATCTTTTCAACTTCTTTCTTCAGAAAGCATTTCTGTTTCATAGGAGTGAGTTCAAAGGTATTTACAACATGTAGGGTAAGAGAACTAGCTCTGACATAGTCAAACTTCACTTGTAAATTTGAATTCTGGACTAAGACAACTATTCTCAGCTTTGAAGTGTGAGTCCCATTTGAGCCCAAAAGAACACAGGCTTTGGGCTTGTTGCTCAGCTTCTTTGTTCCTTTTTTATCTATAGATGCAGGATAAGAATTTTTATCATATCTATTCTATTATTTGTATTTCAGCATTATGTGAGGTCTGCTACTGAAACTAAGGTTGCATTATGCAAGTATTTTAATATTCAAATACAAAATGAACACACATAATCTCAGATGATTCATTCAAGAAAGGGAGAAGGAACTATTGAAGAGTTTGAGAAATGGACATGGAGACAGACTTGAGCCCTAAAATGTGATAAATTCTGTAGCTGAATCCAGAAAACTGTTTTCTTTGTGTCTAGGAAAAAAAGAATATGCAAGAATATATATTATTTAAAGTCCAAGTGAGTTAAAATTATTTGCTAGACTGGCTACCTGCCTTGGCATTTTTGGAGAACAGGTCCAGAGGAAGTTGTGACTTATCTGATTTAATATCTAAAGTCTTATTATAGTCTGTGTTGCTACTCTAGATTTCCTCCACCACCAAAGAGACACAGAGAAATTGAGACAGAAAAAAACAACCACAGAATAACTCTTCCCAAACTACAAAAGCCTTTCTACAAACCATCTCTGTCCACTGAGTCAAGAAATCTAGATTTCTTTAGATTAAGCACCAACATTTATCCAGCTAAAATTAACCTAACTCAGTCCTGCCTCCAATGTTTTGTGTCTATGTAAAAATGCTCTGCCAAAAGCCAGGAAATTTCCCGTGCATCTGTGATCTGAAACTTGAAATTCACCCCCAAGACTCTCATCCCTCCTTTCCTTTGATATGGAAAGACATTTTTGCAAGCTAAAGTGTTTTTGTTATTAGAACCTGTATTAAGCAGAATGAGGTTTATTTTTTTTCACTTACACAGTTAACAGAAAGAAGTGACTATGGGGCCTTGTAAAAAAGCAAAATCATCTCCTTTAAGAACCCACACAGAGACATCCATGAATTGTAAGAATGTTAGCAGATAACCACCAGGAAAAGGTTACTGGAGTGCGTTAATGACTACATTTGAGGTAATCAGGAGGACCTTTAAAAAAGAGTTTCTAGAATGTTGCAGACCCTTTGAGAACATGTAGCACAAGCAATAAGTAAAAAAAAAAAAAAAAAAAAAAAAAAAAAAAAAAAAAAAAAAGTCTGTTTCCTTAAAGACAGATTAATTTATAAAATGGAATAGGTGGATTGGCAAGGGGACTAAGCCTGGAATGCACCAGAGGTCTTTTCCCATCCCACAGAAATAACATGCATCAAAACATCACAAGTTCTTAAACTTGCTGAAGGATTTTTTAACTGCAATTCAATTAACTACTACTTAAGAGCTATATCTAAGCCAGTTAATCTAGAAGACAGCTCTTCCTACCTTTTCTGCAAAGTCAAAATTTCCTTTACCCTTTTTTTGTGGCTCTTCAAGACATTATTCATACAGAGATAAGAGTATGTCTTTGTAGGAAGATAAATAGGATGCAGGAAGACTTGGAGTCCTCTGTCCACTCTGCAGGCATAATTCAGGCCAGATTTTGACAAGAGACTAAGGAAAACATTGCTTTGTTTTGTGCTAAGGTGTCCTGTCCTCCCAAATTGTACAGGACCTCCAGGAGAAAAGATGAGAGATAGGAACTAGGTCTCTCCCTTCTTAGGGAGACTCTGCCAAAGGGGCATAGAACACTGAGCAACAAGTTTAGGAAGAAACACTTTGCATTCATTTCCAGTCCCAGTGGAAGTGGCAGAACAATGAATCCTGAATCCTTCTCTCCTGGGTTGAAATTGGGCTTGTTTGAATGGCAGCTACACAGCAGACTAAGTTATCCCACTTAAAAAAAAAATGAAAAAATAATAAAAAAAAAAATCAAATGGATAATCATTCCCAGCTATTGAAATACCAAGAGTTCAGTCAGCACTACTGTAGTCAAGACAGCTCATGCAGAGTTCATCACAAATTTTGGATAATACAGTTGTGGTTGTAAAGCCCTACCTGATTAATTTTTTGCATATGTAGCTACACATCTTTCACAGCAAAGTCCAATGTATTCTCCAAACCTTGCACTCTACATTTATACCAAAGGATACAAAAAAGAAAATCTGATAAAGAACTTGTGATCCAATGTAAACAGGATGACTGGAGTTTATTAATCATAAATGAAGGTGATGAGTAGTTCAGGAGGCATACAAATGAACAGGCAACCTTGCTGAAAGGTCAGAACCTTTCCACACTGAGCTGTCTCTGCTCCTTTCAAAGCACCTTTCTAAGTTTGGGGTCAGAAAGCATCACAAATGCAACTCCTAAATCTGAAGGAAGCTTTACAACATTTTAGTTTTGTCCTGTCCTTCTTGTTTAGTAGCTTTGGGTTTAGAAGTGCAAATAACTTGGTAGTTAGGTTTTTGGGGGATTCAACAGAAACATTTGAGCACAAGTAACAGCTGCAAAAGCTGTAAGATTCCCTTTCCAGGAGTTTGGACTTCTGCTTCACTGAAATTACAATCACTAGGCTAATCCTGTGGTAAAGTATTGGGATCATAAAATTTATTCTTTGTGTTATGGATGTTATCCTCCACCCTCTGCTGAGGCTACTGTAGAAAAGGGATCCAGTTTTAAAGGTTCTCATTTCCACTCTGAGATATTTTTTTTTCCTCAAGTAACTAACATCTCCATCTTTGAAATGTGGATTCAGTCCTTCTAAAAGCAACCTTTACTGTACTATGCAAATTTAGCTTTTAAAATTAAAATAAACAATTACATTTGTGTACATGTCTCCCTTTGTCACAAATATTGAGGGAAGGGGAAGAGATTTCTAATGGCAAGCATCCATTTAGATGTCAAAGAGAGTTCTGTATGTCCACTAAATTAAGACATCATTTGCTGTCAAGCCTTAAAGATTTTGGCATTTCTTCTGATTTCTATTTATGATAGCTCTCAGGGGACATGCTGTGAAGTACTTTTGCCTGCTTTAGGCCCAATTGCATGTGACAAATGCATTAGTTTTTAATACCACAAGTGGACATGTACTTTGATGAAGTATGTCTTTAAGCCATCAGCTGTTGTCTGCCACCAGCTTTTTACAAAGGCACTTTAAACAACATCACCCCCAGCTGCCTTGACAATTAAATCCCTTTTCCCCCTGTAACCACACCAAAGCCAGCTTGAAATTGGCAGAAAGGCTTCAAATGGGGTTTGGGTTAAGACTGTAAACCTAAAAATTCCTAGAGCTGGTTCTGTTATCTTCTTTCCACGGCAAAGCAGATTGTTCCCTGGTGCACAAGGGCTGTGCTCCTGCTCCAGTTCTGCACAAGTAAGGACCTGCATGACATTTTCAGGCTGATACAGGCAGCCTGGTATGGTCACATCATTCCCATGGGAGCATCACTCCCTGCTGGGCTGCCCAGTGCCAAATTCCCCTGCAGTGTCTCTGCACATCCCTGAGCTCCCTCCCTGACCCATCACACTTCTGCAGCTGCTGCCATGAACTCCAAGAGATTCCTCTGAGCTCACTTGTGGTTTTCCAAAGGCTGTGGTGCAGCTTGCACCAACTGTGGGGGAACAACATCCATGTATCTTCATGGATTTGTACCTCACTAAAGCTGCAGATACTTCAGATATCTGCCAATGAATACAATATCCTCATTGTTCCCAGCCACACTAAACATACAGACATGTCTTAAAGTATAACTTAATTATCAAGGTATCTCTTTGACTCACTGAATAGCTGAAGATCACCTCATTAAATTTCCTTGTACTTGTTTTATTTTCATTTTTTGTATTTTTTTTTCCATTTTACAGCAGCCAGCTGTACACCTTCTGAGTTACCACTGTGACATGCTAAACAACAAAATTTCTTCACTGTTCCAATTAAACAATTAATGCCTGTTGTACAAAAATAAATAAGAAATTAAAAAGAAACAGAACATCAATATTAAGCAATGGGTTTGGTCTATTTTATTCCCATTCTGGTTTATGAAACCTTCTGGGGAAGCTGCTATAGTCTTACCATGATATTTTCATAGCTTCCATTTCGCTGATATGTTTTTATCTAAGCCAGTCAAACACCAAAAGGATCCAATACTTCAGATTACATTCTTTGATGAATGCTTCTGTTGTTTGCTAAATAATTTATCTAACAAAGCTGCAGAATCTAGTCAAATGCAGCAAAATACTACTCATCATATAAATTATTTGATAAAAAATTGAAATAAATGTTGAAGGGTGTATGTAACATACAGTATTTGGATTAGGTTGTTGCATACCTCACATAAATGAGTTTAAAGAGTAATAAATCTTTGGGATTATTTAGGTCTAAAAGCAGATCCCAGTTCCAGAGACACAATAGTGCAGACACACTGAGAACTGGAGCTTCAGCTTGGAAAAATCACTCCTTGTTTGCATTTGTGGATGCCTGAATAAACTTGAAGTTCTGTTGGATGGTTCTTCAATTCCTTCTATTAACATTCATGTCTGGTTTAGTATTCCAGTGGAAACAGTAGCAACAGTTTTTCTTCACTGAGAAATTAAAGGACATCCCTAACTTCAGCAGCTGTGTCATCAATACTCCTCATGAACTGTTTTAAAATTTTAGGAGAGTCTAAAATATGATTTTATCTACTGACTTACTGCAACAGCAGGGGAAATCAAATCACCCCTGAATGTCTTATTAGAGCAATCTCTCTTTGACACTTCTCTACATCTTACTTTCACATCTTCAGTGCCTTTTTTTTAAATTAAAAGAGGGATTTACAGGTAAAAATATTTTAAGAAATAATCACATTAGTGCTTTCTGGAGAAAGGAATTAGATGTGAAACAAGAAAAAAAAAGAGAACTCTGGGACTGTAAGGTGAACTACATCTCTATTTTGCTTAATGCCTAGAGAGTTGTTCCTTCTGTAGATTGCAGGTACATTGGTCTTTAGTCACATTTTTTTTCTTTCAATTCCTGTTTCACACTGGTTATTTCTGAGAACTGCCATCTTGTGCCTCAGTTCCTTTCACAGTACAAAATGTGGTCAAGCCAAAAAAGAGCCTTGGTGTCTGTTTTTTTTTTTTTTTTGTTTTGTTTTGTTTTGTTTTGTTGTTTTTTTTTTTCCCAAAGGAGGACAAGAAAATCAAGTCAAGTGTCTACCTTGGTTTTTCCTCCTTCCCATTGGAGTGGTCTCCTGCAGAAGCTCCCTGCTGCTGTAATGCTTTACCACTTTTAGGTACCTTTATTTACATTTAGGTTATTTAGATGCATCTTCCAATGATGTGTGGCCCCAGAGACCTTTCCTTACAGATTCCATGAATTGCCATGTCCAGTTATTGACACTGTTCGTGTTATTTCCTTCTTCCCTCCACTCCTATTGCCAGGGCAAGCAGGCAATTCCTTCTTCTGTTGCTTTTTTCCTGGAAATTAAACTTGAGATAATTTTACTAGGGAAGTAACATAAAGGTAGATTTTTATTGAAGGCTTCCAGGAAAATTATGGAAAGATGTTCACAAAAGCTCACTTACATGGGGTGAACATAATTTTTATAAGATTAGTAAATTAGAATAACTGACAAAAAGCACCAATTAGGAGGACAAGTGGTGATGGAATTTTTCTTCCAGGTCAATCCCTTTCTAAGTTTTTTCCCCTTCAGTATTAGCTGTACCTTAGCTATGAAATGTATCTCCAGGAGTTTTTCCCAATCTTGGTAACCAGGAGGAGGAAAAAGAGGATAGGGGCCTTTGGGGCTTGGAGTTCTGGAATTTGTTTTGTCTTTCTTTCTTTTTCTAGGGAAAAAGCCATGGAAAATTATTGGAAAACTAGCCACTAATGCAATAGGCTACAAATACACATGCAAGGAGTACAGAGAAGATGTAAAAGGAAGAAAGGTAAAACCCAAAGCAGCACTCACTTCTTAGCTGCAAGGTTTTATTCACGTGGATGGGTGTCCATGCTCTGTGTCCCCAAGGACCAGAGTGACTGAGCATTCCTGTAGACAGGATTGCTGCATGGAGCTCCAAGCCAAGGCAGGGCTTTGTGCAAGAGCTGTGGGAGGAATCAACAGTGGAATGCAGGAGATTTGTGCAGTCCTTGGATCCACTAAATCCCCAGAAGCTCTTAATGACCTTCTAAAAGAAATTTTACAAGCTAAATTATCTCCTAAAGTCATTTATAATAACAGTTTAATACCTGATTAGTAGGACTAACTTGAATTGTCAGGAGCATGGGCTTGGTCATGTAATATGTCATATCTATCTACCATGATCCCCAAATTCTCTTTCATTTTTTCCTTGAAAAGGAATTAAAAGCTTTCTCACAGGGAAGAACTGACCAACCTGATAAAGGGGACACCAGTCTTGCTCTTTTTTATTAGATGGTCACAGAATGACTGAGAAATTTTGATGGAATACTACAAAATATTACAAGTTCTTTCAATTTGACTTTTAAAGTCACAAATTAGAAGCTGCAGGAAAATCATGCTGCATGCTCACCTAGCCTGAAGTGGAGTACCAGTGATGAAACAGTTTGCAGAACATGCCCACAATATCTGTACCAAATTAATTGCTGACACTGGGGTGTATAACTCATTTACATGCCAGCAGATTATATTGATTTACAGTATTGATTCATAGAAAAAGAAGTGCATATTAATAAATAAAAATTTTGCAAGGCAAAAGCGAGACTATGCAGGAATGATTCCAGAAGCTGTTCCCTGTGATTTTACAGAATCACCTGCTGAAGGTTGTTACTCATTAGGAGCTGAGATTTACAAGATTTTTAGGATTAGGGAATACTTTTATTATGGCAAGAATTCAATTTAGTTTTACAGTTTATTTGGTACATTTTTTAATGATGATTTTATTATATCAACATATTTCCATGGAACACTTCAATTCAACTTAAAAATCATGTAGGATATTACTGAGATATTTTGTTTCAAATATATCATTTTATCACTTAACAACATAGTAGGGAAGTGAAAAATGAATATTTTGAGAAAGTTAGAATACATGTTTTGGCAAAAAAATTTAAACATAAATTTTTCATCCTGATATGAGGTCAAATGATACTGATTTGAAATCAAATCAAATACCAGAAATTTCTTAGGGAATGGAAATTCAGTCACTTCTAATTAGACTGGTACATCAAAAGGAATAAAGGTTTATTTGACAATGATTGTGTTGTTTTTTCTAGTGATTGTGATTATCTTAGGATCAAAGCTCTACACGAAAATCACATTAAAGCATGCCTTTGGGTTATGTATAAAATAACAATATTGTTTTCTCCTTTGTGTTGATGAAGAAGCAATGTTCTTTCCTTTCAATACTATTGCAGTTTTAATGTTTTCTCTTAGAAAAAAACCCACAACCAAACACAGAGAAAAACAGTAAATCTCACTGTATTTTTCCCTGGATCCATACATTCCTTTCTTGTTTATACAGACATGTGTTTTTGCATCCTAGAACTGTTAAAAATCTCTTTGTATGGAAAATTCTCAGGACTATGAAAAGTCTAACTCATCATTTCTTGGAGGGAAGTTCTAAACTTTTAGCTATCACAAATGGATTTGTACTCATTCAATGCAGAAAACAAAATAACCACGTTAATTCCAAAATTGCCTTCCCCTCCAGGCTTTTGCTTGAGGCAAGTCACTTCTCAGTGATCAACCACAACCCCATGCTCAGGAATGCATCCCCTGAAAATAAATCCCCAATTAAATGCACTGGTGCTAAAAGTTTTCCCAAAGGCACAAAGAATATGATTTCCCCCCATGTCACCTCTCCATAAGGAGCAAAGCATGGATCTTGCAGAGAATTTCTATTCTCATTTTCCTGATTGCTTTTCTCCTCTCGGTGTTGCCTTCAGAACTGCATGGCAATAAGGGCAGCCACAGATTGTCAGAGAATTTATGACACCTCTGCTCTTGGAGATGCCCAAGATCCAGCCACATCCAAACCCTCAGCCAACCTGATCTGCCAACACGTGCTCTGAGCACTGACATAGACTAGAGGGACTTCAGAGCTCTCCAAACTAAAATAATTAATGAATTTAGTTAAATATTTATCCCTAAAGAATGTTTTCCTGACCAACCTCACTGCTCAGGTTGAGGAAGCCTGAATACCTGTTTTTTTTTTTTTTTTTTTTTTTTTTTTTTTTTTTTTTTTTTTTTTTTCTTATTTGTCTGTTTTGAGGGGTTTTGTTTGTGATTTTGTCCCTGCTTTGCTTTGTAGTTTGATTTCTTGCTCTTCTCTTTGGCTTTGCTCTCCTTCTGCTATTTCCTGCACTTTTCGAGCCTCCCAATATCTTGACATATTTATCTCAGAGGAATTCCTCCCCATTGGTGCAGGGTTAATTTGTAAAGGAGAAAAAGGAGTGCTTTTAAGTTTTTTTTATTGATATTCTGCCTCCTGGATAGCTGATGATCATTAGCATTGGCCTAAAGGTTCTTCTGTCTTTCATCTGGTTTAGGGCTCACTGACTATCCCTTGCTAGTTATGCTCCAGCTGTCATTTCTACTGCTCTGCCACCTTTCTGGAGCTGGCAAAATAAAAGTATTCCCTCTGCCTAAACTGCAGAAATTCAGATTATTGGATTATTCCACAGATAAAGGTGGATTCACACCCACATTCCAGTCAGTGGAGCATCTGAGTTGTAAGTAAATATCACTTATTTCTGCTGCTCCTGCCACAGAGGCAAGAATTGTGAGTAACAGAGGAGTGGCAAAGAGCTGGGTGGTATTTTAAAGCACTGCAAATGTTGGTTCAAAGACAGCAGGTCAGAACCCCACAGTGCAGTTAGCTGCACATTTCTTCTTCTGCTGATTTAACGAAGATAATGTGAATTATAATGCTATTTCCAGCCATGGGCATTAATATGTTAGAGATATTATTATAAAATAATAATAAAAAAGGAGCCATCTCCAAAGCTCTCTTGTTGACTTCCTCTCAAACCTGATATTTATGGATTTTGCTTAAAATTTCACCAAACCCAATTGCAGGACATAATCCACTTATTGCTCTTCAAATGCATCCATTTTGTTTTACAAATTGCAGAAGCCTCATTTAGAGACCAAGGAAGGCTCTTTTCCTGATTAATTTCTGGCAAAATTCTCAGTGCTTCTCTCTAGCCCTCTGCTATTCTGAGTCCCTAGATTAGAAACATATTATTCTGATAGCTTCAGTGTGATTCAACTGCTGTGAATAGGCCTGCATTTTTACATCTGAAGCAAAAGCAATCTTTGCTCAACTAACACTTTATGAAAATCAACTAATAGAGAAGAAAAGATTTTTATACTTGGGGAATTTGAGGAACCCCAAGCATTGTCCCCATGCCTACTCCCAAACAAGGGTCTTTTAGCCTTTTTAACATAAAAAAAAATAGCTTCATGCTTGGCTCATTACAGCGAAACCACTGCAGATTAAACCTCTCTATCAATTACAAGCAGCTGAACATCCTTTAGCATCAAACAGAATGACAAAAAGCTACACTATAATGAGTAATGGCTAGGGCCAATTGCTATTTAATTATGTAGATGACTTAACATCCTTTCATTGATGTTATCTGTGTGTTTCAGAATGAAAGTTATCATTGCTTTGCTTCAGCTCTTACAGCACATGATGGCAGAAGCAAAAAAGAAGCTTTTTTTCCAGGGAGAAATGGCAAAAACCAGGAAAATATATTGGCCCAGCAATACAAGTCACACTTCAGCATGCACCCAACAACAGACAGGAGCTCCAGGACATTGTGGAAAAAGAAATTCACTCAGCTTACAGTGGGAAAGGAGCTTGAAAAAGAGAATGAAAACTGCAGCAGCACGAGCCTGTGGCATGAGCAGCTCCCATGAAGATGCCTGGTCCCTGCATTTTGTAAGTGGGAGATAAGAAGGACAGGGAAGTTAGTCATAACATGAGAGATATTTCAGATGGGAAGGACCTGGTAGGTCATCTGTCCATCCCCCTGCCTAGGCAGGATTATACTTGGCAGTATCTTCTCAAAAAAAAAAAAAAAAAGATTGCAGAGAACAATTTCACGTGAGCAGAGGAATGGAGTAAAGGACATAATAGATCTCTTCCATCTCTAACTTCTGCAAGTCAAGAGGTCCAGCCTGTAGCTGGTGTGAGGTGGCTGTGGGCACAAGCATTGCAAGAGTCATAAAAAAGGGAATTTTGGAGGAAAAAATTCCACCCTCGGACCAAACCATGCAAAGTTTATGCAAAAAGTTGGTGTTTGATGGTAGTGAGCACACAAATTATCCCATAAAGGACATTTTCAATTCATCCAGGGATAGTGACCCCAGTTCTGGGGTTAGCATTTTTGTCAGCTTGTATGTGTGCCTCACATCTTTTAGACTGACAGATTTGTACTATTCAAAGGGATATATATGAATTAAATTCTTCCCACTGATATTATAGATGGAATCTTGCACTTGCAATCATTTAAGCTTCCAGTTTGAGACTGTAAAAGCAAATATTGTTAGAGAATAATGTTTGCTTGTATATTTACAGCAGCAGAATGACAACGTTTGTTTAGGAACTATCATTTTTTCCTGAAAATAATGAAAATAGAAAGGCCTAAAGTTTTTTTAGGAGCTAATATTTTTCCTGAAAATAATGAAAATAGAAGTACCTAAGAATATATCAAGTCAGTACTAGAAGAAGGAGTGTAAGACATGCTTTTTTATACAAATCCCAGGTGAAAAAAAATCAGAAAATGAAGAAAGCATTAAATTATGTTTCGTTACAATTCTTAGGAGAAGCTTAAAGGAGGAGGTAAAACACTTGAAAATGCAATTAAAAGACAATATTTAAAATCCTTCTTCCAGGAAATCCTTACATGTTTTTAAAGCTAAGAATGAAAAGAATCCTGCTGATTAAACCTAACTATAAATATATTCATTTGCTGAATTTGAACATACAAGCAATTAGAGAAGGAAAAAAAAAAAATAAAACAGACAAGCTGTTGGCTGGACAGATCTTAAAATAATTTTGGTTTGCCAAGACAAGGTTTTGTAGAAATGAGAAATTTAAATCTGCCTCACTTTTGCATTCTCCCTCAACATTAGGTAATTTTGGGGGCCACTATAATATAATTAAACCTAAAGGAGGACAAGTGGTATTTCAAAATAACATGAAGGCACTTGCATATTTTTTACACAGAGAGCAGTACTTGCAAGAGGCTAAATCTGAAATTAGAAATGAAAATTGAAAATGTCAGACCATCAAATCCAGCATTTTGTATTTAGCTGCCAATAGCATGAAGGAAAAGATCTGGCAAATCATGACCATCTAATAGTAATCTGTAGACAAAATTTTATGATTGATAATGGTATTCAAATGTGTAGATTATTGGTAGATTAAATTCACAAAAATCAGAATTTGTAACTTACCATATTGGTTTACATACCCGGCATATGTGCTTATGGAAACACGGAGCTCTGAAAGTTTCCCTGATTTCTCCCTTACTTTGTTGTCATTGAAGTCTTTGTTAAATTTATATGTTGCAGGTCAGAGTACTTTGCAGTTGCTAGATTCAGCAGATTTTCTTTTTCAATCAGACTTTTTGATTTTGCACCTAATCCAAGGCAGCCTTTGGGTCTTGATTACAAATGCACAATCGATGCCATCGGAGTGGCTCAGCACTGATCTGAGGGGGCAGAGCCCTCTCTCAATTAACACTTCCCAAAGAGCAGCCAAAATTCCCTCTCCTGCTTTGATGGTGGGGAAGTGATCTTGTTGGAACAAAGCTGCACTTCTCATGGAGATAAATCCTCTAAAGGGAACCTTTCTCATATGTCCTCCAAAAAACTTCATAGCTCCTTATCTTCATGGTGTAGAGCACACATGAGAAATGTGTGCTTTTTCCAGCAATACAGAGAAAAAAAAAAAAAAAAACAAACCAAAACCAAACAAGACACTAAATCAGATTCTAAAACTTATCAAATTATGTGTATGATGAAATACCAATCAAGTGGAACCACAAATAAGTTTCACCTATCACTTGGCATAGATTAACAGGTACAGAAATCACTTTCCAAAACAGTAGTGGCTAAAGAAACACACTTTTTATTTCTATCCTCATGGAGATATTTCTGTTATTAATGGTCAAAGAGATGCTTGCTTTGGTCACCACCTGGAGCCTGAAACTCAGGTCAGCCTTTGAGAGAGATGGATGAGCACACAT
>WEIU01019290.1:132948-150785 GCA_013389925.1 Aegithalos caudatus
TTTTTTTTTTTCCTCTCCTCTGCAGAAGACTTCTACAACTACAGGCAATCTTAATCCTAATAAAGTGAACATTTAATAAATATTACTGGTGCAATTCTTAGAGGCCCTGTTCAGTTCCAACATATAATTGCTCTATTTTAAGCTTTGGGATGTAGATGATAAAGTGAGCACAGGTGATTCAGAGTAAGGGCAACACGTTGCCACCTTTCTTGCTATGGAAAGACACTCTTCTGCAGTGTTTAAAATGTAGGGGAAAGTCTAGTGATTGATTAGCTAGTTAAGTGATAAGGAGGTATATCAGGCAGGGATGCAGAAAAGTACAGATGATAAGGACAATCAAGTATCCTCGATCTGAAAAAAAATTGCAGTGCTTTTTAATCATTTAAATTATATTTTTAAGTGAGAAAAATTTACTGCACTGAGTCTCTAATTTTCTACATACATACTTACTTTTTTTTTTTCACTTTTTTTTTNCTTTCCTTGAAAAGGAAATTAGTGCATCATCACACTTTCATTTGTCCATATAACATTCATATTCTTTGATCTCTTACTGGCATATTGTAATACTGATAATTATCTTCTCCTCCTGTTTTTTATAATACCATGTGGCATTCTATTATGTTATACATTATTAACAATATTATACATATAATACAATTCTGCCAAATCAGGTTGTGGAAGCTGTACAATATCAGGTAGGCTATTAGGCTTCAAATTAATGATCTCTATAGGTCACAGGCACACTAAGGATACTCATAAAATATTTTCATTGTGATTTTCAGGACCTTGTACAATTATATTAATATTTCAGATATTTTATGCATTTTATGTTCAAAGGGGAGGGATCTTCGTGATTAGATGACAACTCTCCATTTTCTCATTATTCAGCCTCCATTACCATAAAATCCTGTGCTGTGGCAATTCTGCTTTTACTTAAGGAGTACTTGCAACAGATTTCATTAATATGACAGAAACTCTACCACTGGTCTGGACAGAGAGGTTGCTGCCAATCCAGGAGCTTCTGTTACTGGGGTGTAAGAGAATGGAACTTCAGATGAAGTTTCAGAACCTTTTCCTTACTTCACTTTTGTTATGTTAGGTCCCAAAAGACTCACTGGTTCTTTTCTTCATTTATTTTTTTAGCTAGTTGTACAAGAAGTATTTCTTTCCTTACCCAACAATGAGAGTTTAGTCTTTTCCTAGTGGACACTGTCATGAGGAGCCTTTTTGTACACGTTGGAAAAGCTTCTTCTTTTTTGTCTGGTAGGCCACACTGGTCTTCTGGAGGACTATTTTGAAAGAGTGTAGCTATCCTCACTTATATATTATCTCTATCAAGAATAATTTTCCATTTCTTAGAGTAAATTTAAATTTTTGTAACAAAACCATCTTAATTTCTAATTTTTTATAATTTTCCTCTCTTTTCTTTTTATTTTTCTTTGCAAGGAGAAGCTATTAATTTCTAGTGATTTTCCTTTTGAGAAAATTTGGGCTGCTATTGGAATCCTTCTCAGGTGTTTTATACAAACTATTTTGTTTCCAGAAGATGATCCATCACCAAAAAGTGAAATATATCTGAGGATAATGTCCTAGTCCAATATAATCTAATCACCAACTATGGTTATCCTCTCGAAACAGATACGTATTTTAGGTTTTATTTTTTTCTAGGGCTATCAATATTTTAATGTAATTGCCAGATAACAGTGAAAACGAGAGGAAGTTAGAAGCAGAAATAAGAGTGCTTTGAAATTTTCTTGGAAATGAAAATAAAAACTAGTAATTTCTTTTTATGACCAGACTGGGACATCTTTGCTTTTGGTGGCTTGCTGGATGTTAAGGCCAACCCTGCTTTTCTTTACTGCTCAAGGAGCAAACCCAGATTTTGCTGTGAAGTCTCCCCTGAAGAAATGACATTTGTTCCAGCCCCCATGCCCAGAGATCAAACACCAAACGTAAAGCCAGAGCAAATAAATGCTCCTTATAGCCATTTCCAGTCATCCAAAAGGAGTTCTCATCCTCTCTTGCCAACCTTTAACTTTGGCCAGACACTAAAACCAACTCTTTGGGAGCAAAAACTTTTCACTCTAACTGTGCTTCTGTACATTTTTATGAGCAAAAAATTATATCAGGATTATTCACATCATCCAGGAGGAAGCAACTCAGTTAATGCAACAAAATAAACATACCAAAGCAACCATGGGGAATCAGAGTTTAGCAGTGTGGGTTTCTCCATTTCAAGTTGACTTTTCCCTCTCCTCCCCTTTGGCAGGCATAAGGAATTCCAATTTGAGCAGGGGCCCAGGAAAGCAGATACCTGCCTCACCAAACACTGTTGTTCAGAATATTGAAATGTTTTTTATATAGAAAAAAAGAAGTGGCATTCAGTTGTCAAAAGATACAAACTGGGGAAGGATTTAAGAGAGTAGCAAAGGTTGAAAGAGGAAGCAAGGCACTAATGAGATCAGAAATTTGTACCTGGCTTTTCAGCATCTTTTTCCCCACTGCCTAATTCAGCACAGAAGTAAGCTGTGTGGGATTTAAACAAGTTAGGCAAATGTTTATGTGCCTTGCTGAAAAAAAAAGGTGGTGTGCTGAATGATGTTTTATTGAATCAACGTTCTGCTGCCTCCAATGAAAACCTGACCACAGTCAACTACAACTGACAATCCCATTGTTTATTTATTTATTTATATATTTATTTCCAAAGGTCACGCATTTGTATCCTGAACATCTCTTGTCTCCCATTTATTATACTATTTCAGGGTTGGTTAATCTTTACAATATTGAATTATGTAAGTTTCTAAAGCACAATTTCCCCGTTTCATTTTGGGTTTTTTTTTTTAAGTAGTAAAAAATTACTACATGTTTAAAAGGTTATGATAATTAATTATACCAATATTTACTCACATCTGTGGCGTTAGAAACTGCTCCGAGAAAAAGGGGAATATCCAGCTGTCTTCTATTTGTGTTGTAGGAATTTAACAGCCAGTTTTAGGGACTTAGAATCTGGATTTTTTCCCCTGTAGTTAAAAAAAAAATACATATAGATATGTACATATAGACATATCATCACTCCACAAACTCTTTTGCATTACCACACTGCCTAAAGGCAGCACAGCCAAATCTAAATTATTGTTTTCCTGCATCTTGCACAACCTTTTGTGATCAATCAGGATGACAAACTTTACATAATTGTTTTTAATTTCTTCCAGTAATAAAGGTTGGTTACTAGTTATGACTTAAGTCAAATCTGAGAAGAGAAATTAATATTTATCTCAAAATTTGTGAAAACAACCCTGAATGTATATAGAAATCTGCTACATTTTCCTATGAAATAAGCCACCAATTTTCACTGTAACGGTACTAACCTTCAAAAGACACTTTCTTTTTTTAATCTAGGAAGCTATTTCCTTAAAGTTTTTTATTTCATTCTCACTGGAATAAGTTAAAATTTATATCAAATAGTAGCATTAAACCTCATCTTTTCCTTCCCTCCTGAATTTTAGGTCTCTTCTATAATCAGACAATCCTTTTGTTCTTATGGTCTATAGCACGTGCTTTATTTATGCAAGGTATTTTACAATCTTTTGTCACTGAGCAATAAAGAGTTTTACTTTATTTATCCTTAACAATAAACATGATTTTTCGGGTTTGTCTTCATATTCACATCGAGATTGATACAGGCTTTGCTAATTTATTGTGCATAGCATTATGGAACATAAAATTTGCAATTTAATATAAGTATTTGGTATAGGTGCCATTACATTAGAAGAGAGTTGTAAATGTCTCCAGCATTTGTTAAGTTTTATGACTAATCCTCATTCTAAGTGGTCCCATTGGACAGAGCTGGTGGTTTTCTTCCATACTTATCCTCTTTTTAGGCCTAAACACTCCCTTTCTGATCAAAGCCGTTAAAGAACAATAAAATTTTGCAGGAGTGCTTCATTGCCTTGGGCAATGCTTACTTTGCAGTGACTGCAACCTGCTGTAGGCAAACCCAAACCAGCCCTGTAAGCAAGGGCTGGTTGGGCTGTCCAGTGCCAAACCTTCACTCATCTCTTGTTCTTTTCACCCCTTGGTCCACAAAATACCTGATTTGTCACTTGTTTGACAAAGCCACTTGGGCTTGACTGCTCTCATGTTCAAGACATACCAACAAACTATGGCTTTTCACACTTTGGAAACCCAACCTTCCCAAACAATGGTTTCTACGATTCCTGATAAAAATTAACAGACTTGGACAATCTTTCTACCTGATGGAAAAAGGCTTTGGTAATAATCTGTTGGTTATATTCCTTGTTTAGACACCATCACTGATTTGTGTTTAGATGGAGGCACCACCACTGCTGTCACTCTCACCAGAAGTTGAGGAAAGTCTCCAGTATCACAGCCTCAAGGTAAACTGGCACCAGAAATTTGTGGTTCATCACACAGAAAATTCTGTTGTTTCACCTAAGAAAGGAAAAGAAATGTATTAATGAGAAAGAAATCAGGGAATCCTAGATCAACATTATATTCAGATTTGTTTCACTCATGATGTAGTAAAGCTTCCTCATGCCTAAGTGCTACATATCTTTAACACTCACCAATTTCATTGAAAAGAACGTAACAGTGACCCCCCACATATGAACAGAAGTCTGATCAAATTGTATTTTCATCCTTGGCACTACTCAAAAACTCTGACACACTCTGGGGCAACCTCCTGTAGGCTGAGCAAGGGGTTTGGACAGGATGGTCCCCAGTGCCCTTTCCAACCTCAATTACTCTGTGATTCTGTGAAATCTAGGGCTAATGCTGGATTTCATGAGGAGTATCTATAATACAACCTTTCGAGACTTCATATATTTATCCTGTTAGTTATGTGACCAATAATGTTCACAGAAATATATTTTTCCTTCTTAGAGCACAGTTTAGAAAAATCGACAATACATGTCACTGTTTCACTACAGAATTCATGTTCTTGTTTTCATCCCAAGTTTACTTGGTCTTGGAAAACAGAATTTAGTCTTGGCAGAAGAAAAACAAGGATGTGTAAGCATTTCCTGCTGAAGTGTGTGTTCTGTAGGATAACCACAGAGGGAATTTAATCTCTTGAAGTTTAACTTTCTAAAGCCTATTGTGGCTACAACACGGATAAGAGACTTGTCATTTTATTAATGAAGAGTGACCAATTGTCACCCCCACATGGGAAAAAAAAAAAAAAAAGATTGTGACACATTAGCAATGAAGGACCATGAGACAAACCAAATGTAAATACTGATGGTTTAAAGAGATAATTAAAGCTCTTGAGACTGCAATTATGACAAGGCAGCATGACAAGGCACATGTATGTCGACAGAATATATTTATATTGACAGAATCTGTCCAAGAAATCCTTTTTGTACAATATATGTGTCTGTCACATCCTTGGACTGCACATGCATTTATTGACTTTGTGTTAGCGTAGATCTTGAAATTTGTCCCTTTGCCTTATTACTCAATGACACTTGGTTAAATATATTGTGTTTTCAAACACCAGGCTTCCTGAAGCTATTCTGGTGGAAGTCTGAATTCAGTGTGTACATTACTAAGTGATGTTTCCATTCCATTCCACATATTGTACATATTATGTTACTGTCACTCACAGCTCCCTAGCTGATATCACATATGTGTGCACAGAGTGGATATTTTGACACTGTCCCAAGAATCTAGGGGACTATCAAAGTCATTGGACATGTGGTTAATTTTCAAGTTAAAACATAAGTAATTCTAGCTTAGAAAATTTTGAGGTTATCTTTTAGAGACAGACAGACCTGAAAAGCAAAACTACTTTCATCAAGTTCATCTTTTTTGCTTTTGGTAGCCAAAGAGATTCTGATTACATTTTGTTATGGGGAAAAAAAAAAAAAAAAAAAAAAAAAAAAGCATGCCAATGTATAGTGACACATAAAAAGAACTACATAAAAATAATTTGTATATACATAAAATAAAAGATAATATTCAGCATTTGTATACAGAGATTTATTAATCTACATTTTGCATATTGAAGGATTAAGGATGCACTACCAAAGTGGAACACTCAGGAAATCAATGCTTCAAGCTTGTCAATAATATTCTTTAGGTAATAAACAAAGAAATAGATTACAAATATTTTCAGCAGTGTCTTTATCTGGAATACTCATTTTTGATTAATTAAAGTTAATTTTGATTAACTTTACTACTTTTAACCCCTGATTTCGTTATACCAGCAAGCAACATACACCCTCTTTTATTCACCAAAAAAAAAAAAAAAAAAAAAAAAAAAAAAAAAAAAAAAAAAGAAAAAAAAAAGAGAGATAACTTACCTTCCATTAAGACTTTAGCATTCAAGTCCTTTAAAAAAAATCTAGTTAGAACTACAATTGATTTCACACTGAGTTTGACTCAACTTTATAACTCAGTTGCCAGGAAGAACAAAGAATGTCTCTTGAAAAATATGCTTCAGCATTTCCTTCTATACAACTCATAAACTCCAGAATTCAGATGATGAATTAAGAAGAAAATCATCTTTCATTAGTGAGTAAATGCATTTTGAACACTTGGAGCTTGATAAAGGAGTTTCAAATGTGACTTACTGTTTCAGAAAAAAAAATCTGGTAGACAGAAGGACCAAACAAGATCCATTTTCTTTCTTTTACAGGAAACTCCCTTGTTTCAGGAGGCCTGGTTTATTGATTTTGAAAGGTCAGTGGTAGAATCAGAGAGATTTAATGATAAATGTGAAGGTCTGCTACAAATGACTAATTTCCTACCATTCATGATTGTATTAGCTCCTGGTTTACTGACATTTGGGTAGACATTCTAGGAAGAATCTTCTACTGCTTCTCATTGAATTATGATGTATAAAGCCTCTGCCTACCCTGACTGTTGACTAATGTTGAGAAAGGGTTAATAAATTTATTTTTTAATAATTTTTAAATTTCTTAAGGTAGAATTGCAGATTTAACCCTGCTCATAACTATGCAAAGAATCAGCCCTTCTGAGAATGAAAGGTACTTGGAGAAGAAGACAGCCTCTCTTGGCTCTTGAAAATTCATAGCCAAACTCACAATTCCTGAAAAAAAAAATCTCTTAAAGAATAACCATAGAGTAGGAAGAGGATGACATGAGAAGGACAAGACAGAGAACCCTGGCAAATTCATCAGTACACATCAGGCTCAAAGATGTCCATAAATACATAAATGGTTAACATGAAGAAAACTTAATTTTGAGCAATCAGGAAACCAGAAACAGACAAAAAAAAGAACTTAAACCTGAACTCTCTGCTGTATTTATATTGAAATGGAGAATAATCAATGTTTTAAAGAAATCATTGGATTGTGATGACAAACATGTACTGTGAAGTCCAGAAGTGCAGGTGAGGGGCTGGATTAGAAGTTTCCTAGGACACAGCACTGGAGAGACAAACAAACAAACAAATATCTTCTCACAATAATCCTCATTTCTTCCACCATCAATTCCAGAAACTTCTCCTGATACTTGAGAGGCATGGTTCTTACTAAATTCTGCAGCTTTGCCTAAAGTTTAAATACTGTTTTTAAAAAAGTTATTCTTTCCTTGTTGAAACACAAATAGTAATTTCCTCATTCAAAAGTGCTCTGAGGTGCAGTTTGTACCCACTACTAAAATTTAATACTTCTGCAGATACTACAGAATCATAGAATCCTAGAATGTAAAGGGGTTGGAATGGATCTTACAGATCATCTAGTCCCCAGACTTTCTCCTTCATGGAAACAGAAGGAAAATCACAGTTTAGGGGAAAAAGTATGAAAAAAAGTATTAAAAAAAAACCCACAAAAGGCAAAGATTTTAAAATTATACATGTGTACATAACATGTATGTTTCCATCTTTAGTCATGGAAGTCAGCAGCAAGCATTGCCTGGTAAGAAGGCATGATGCCCATTACCTCAGCTCAAATAAACAGAAATTCCTGCATCTTTCCAGTGACAGCTCTCCATCCACAGCAGTTATCAACAGCACAGAGATTCTGCTAAAATTATTGTAATCCCTAACTCAGCTTGGTAACACATTAAACATCTCCCCAGCAATCAGATACAGGGTGTTGAAGCCTTAAAAGAGAGCTATTCAAATTCTTTTCTAGATTCATTGCTTCCTCCTCATTCAGGAGCGTGGGCCTAAACACAGATAACTATTTGAACATTAAAATACAAGGTTCAGCTATCAAGTTGTACCTTTAACTGTTGGTACTGGGACATAACCATCATTTCCTTTGTGAATATGTCAATTCCTTTTAATTTTCCTTGGTATTACCATGGGCTGCAGATAGACTATTATCTGATATTAATAATGGAAAAACAAAACTTTAAGCTTTTTAGAGTATTGTACTGTAGAAAACCAGGAAGAGGTAATTTGAGAAAAAAAACTTTAAAATACCTCCCCTTGTCAATGATTTCACCTCCAACATAGATATAATCTTCCCTAAAAAATTTATGACCAAAATTTGCATTTCTTTGGGAGATCTGACACAATCTTGTGATAACACATTTGAAAACTCTGTTATGCAATTCTCTTTAAAGCACTTTTCTAATCATTAATATTTTTTATTTTAAAATTTCATTTTTAAAGTATTACATTTAGAAATAGTTTACTTTTTGACAAACGAAAGAATCCTAAAAGTTTTTTTAAGATGGAGAAGGCTTTAAAAATCCTTGTTTATTTTTAATGTCATTTCTTATAAAGATAAATCCACATGGATAGTTCTCAAGTCTTTTTGCAATTACAAACTTGATGTGATCCATTGGAATGAATGATACCCACCTATTCAGATCTGAAATTCAAGTCTAAGTGAGAAGCTGACCTTAAATTCCAATCTGGTTGAAGTCTAAAATATGTTAGATATGTTTCTGATATGTTTCTTACTTCTCCCTCACTTAAATGGCAAAGATTTTAAAATCTTAAAAGTCACCAACATTTTTACAGACTCAGTCTGAAAATCCAGGACTATTTTTTTTATGCTGTGTGCCTCTTCACACCCTGGTCCTAGTACTAACTTATAATTGTTTATTTGTAAAGAGGAGATTTCTGAAGCACAGGTCAGTATATTATGTAAATATAATATGATATTATATAATATAAAACAAATACAAGCAATAAACTCTGTTCTGAAAAGTATCACTGGAAATGGTTGGAAGTAGCATCAGATGTTTTCAGAGCTCTCTCACAACATCTGCCCCTGGAAACATTTACACTACAGCCTGGAAAGTACAAAGCACAGATTGGGTCAACAGCAGACAATCTGGATGAACAACATGTTTGTTTTTATTGTTTGACTGGCCTTGTGCAAAGGTGCTTGCGTGATATCTTCGTGTGTTCAAATAAACTGGAAATACAGCAAGACGACAGAGCTGGATCACCAGATCCAACTCCAAGGAAAGCATTTAGAAGGTTCAACAAGCCTTGTAAGACAGGAGCAAATTTCAGCATTTACCAGTTGTCTCTACCCAGTGTGAAGAAGGGCTTCTCAGAGGTTTAACTACAAATACTCTCTAAATCAAAACAATGTTTTCTTGTGTGTGAAGTTGCTCTCAGTATTTGCATGCAGGAGCTAGATTTAAGAGGACTCTGAATGCTGAATGTCATGGGTTTTCTGCTGTTCTTTTAAGAGAATCTCATTATCTTTACAGTCAATAAGGCATAAGGGGGGTTGATATGCACAACATATTGTGGCCAAGACAAAAATTAGCATTTCAAATGGCTGGAGCCATTGTACTCTTAAGTAGGCCTGTTTAACCCATCATTCAAGCAAGGGAAATAAAACAGATGAAGGGCTTTGGCAATTTTTTTTCATGGAACTCAATTCCAAAGGTGGTGCCTGCTTTAACTAAGATCTGGGTGTCCCTTTAGCCAGGGTAGCAACCGTGCTTTGGGAAGCCACAATGCCATCCTCAGCTGTGGCTCTGAGATAAGGATGCTGCCTAATAAGAACAGTTCTAGGACAAACACAAATGAGATTACTTGAAGAAGACCTTAGGTGTGCCAAAACCTAGGCTGACTTTTTTTGTCTTGGGCTGTCACAGCCAGGAAGGCTTAAGCATTTGCATCACGTAGTTTAAAAAGGAGGTTGCAGAACAAGATTTTTCAAGGACAGTGTCAGTGAAATGGCACAAGTGTTGGACTTGCAGAAAGAGCCCAAAGAACTAAACCTATTAAAAAACTGGCACATTACAAATTTGCACTCTGTTCAGCAATTTGGCAGAATCCATTTATGACAGATTTCATGTTGGGAATTGAGTCCAAAAACGACTCCTCCCCTAATTATGAACTGAATCCCCCTCCCACTTTTCCTTTTCTTTTCTTTTCTTTAATAATAACAAAACCAAAACGAAACAAAGTGAAATAAAATAAACCCACTTTGTTTTGACTTGCAAAGACACACGAAGGATAACGAAGGGCGAGGGCGCGAGTCTCCCCACCAGAATACGTTACCAACTGGAAAATTTGGAGAGAAGCAGGCACATGGGATTTGAGGCACTGAGCTGGTGGAATCTGAGTGTGTCATAAAGGTTAAGAGCAGTCTCCAAAGGGGAGCCAAGCATCCCATGCAAGAGTAGCCCCGCTGGTTGGCGGCCAGCTCGCGTTGGCATTGGTGCTGCGGCAGATGCTCATTTAAACTTCCACCCTAAAACTTGCTGGAAGAAAACTTATGGCACTAGGTAGGGGAAGATAGGAGGAATAAAATGGGAAAAAAATAGTAGATGGACTGGAGACTGAAACAAACTGGCTACGGCACAAAAGCATTTGAATTGTCAATGTGCAGTTAATGGTTCTTGGTCCCAACTGTCCCTTTGGCTGCCATTGCTTTTATCTTTGGGTCATTATAACATAATACATCTGACAGTTACCAAGTTTCCCTTTGCTCTTTCATAGCAAATTGATTTTTGGTTTTGCATCTATGGCAATACTTCGACCAAATTGTTTTTCGATTACACAGGAAAGCGGGGAAAAAATAACATTTGGCAGTGTGAACTCCTCATCGCTTCATCATGGAAACAGTTTACCAAAATAAGTACTTTCCAAAGTCTAGTCTAAAACTGACTTTGTACATCAGGACATTCTTAATTGCCATGACAAAAGTGAATTTTATTTTACATATATCTGTGTCTTTATAGTTTGATGTGAGACTTGAAACTAAGAGCACTGACTTTGGAGGGTTCCTTAATTTAGATAAATTTCTGCAGCAAAAGTATAATCCAAAGTATCAGCACAATTATCAAGAGAGTCTATGCAAAGTGGAAACTCCAGTCCAGGATTTTTCATTCATTTTCCATAGAAATTTCCTGCCTGAATTTTCCCACATTAAATTATATTTTAACTTACATGGTACTTTTTCCTCCAAAATTTTTTCTTAATATTTATTTCATTTTGTTATTTAATATCTATATCAAATACCACATACAGAGCCTAAAATCTAGCAAGAAGAGTGAATAGGAGGCACTGCAACTAGGAATCCATGGTGTACCAACATACCAAACTTATATTGAAAGATAAATTACAACATATGCAATTATGCAGAATATTAAACCATACTGTTATAATATAGTGATATTTGTTCATAGGAACTAGTTGCAAAGGATCACAGATAAATTATTTAAGTATTTAAAACATAAATAATGAAAACAAAAAAGTATCCCAAAAGAAATTTTCTGTACTTACTGTTCAAATAGGATTCCATTGGTTACATTCTCAAAAGGTAAAATTTATGTTGGCCTTTTCTGAGCTCTAATGTACAATATGACAATGTATTCTTTGTATTAAAGTGCTAGGTAATATTACAAGATAGTTTATTATTAACCTGTCCAAAGTTTTTTCCTAGTTTGAGGAGTGCCTTACAGAATTCCTATTCTCCCATTCGTTTTCATGGGATAGCAATAGAAATATCAGAGGCACGAATTACAGGTTTGAACATCTGCATGTACAAGTTTTCTGTTTATCCAGACTGTTTCAGTAATCCTGGCAGTTATTGCAAATATTTGTCCCAGGAAGACTCAGTGGGATGTGGAAGCCTAGGAGGAGATGTGGGAGAAAGAGGACCAAGACTCTTGTGGTGAGGGAAAAGCAGATGGAGATTGTCCTGGTTTCAGCTGGGAGAATAACACTGATATGTTTTATCTGCTTTAGGAAGGGTGCAACTGCTCCTAGGTGAGTTAATCAAAATCACCTCCAGCCCTGTCAGTGCAATGCCAGCTCCCTGGAATTGTCAATTAACTATGGACATTGTCTATTATTGATCATTTGGGTATGAAACTCCCAGCTCCTTGGGAGCACACAGGGCTGTGTTTAGGTAAGGTGGTTCACCATCATTCCCACTGCCCCACATGATCTGGGATTAACTAATCTAGTTAGTTTACAGGGTCAAACATCTTAGTGCAATGAAAGCTTTGTGATTGTTTCATAATGCAAATGAAAAAGCTGTTGATTTCTGAAGCCAAGAGCTAACAAGTGCTACTGGTGACTGAGTCAGGTTTGTTGTAATTTTTACTTTGAAGATACGCTGGAGTTCTCCAAGGTTAATGAAGCACTTGTGGGAGAGCTTTTCTTCAGACTTTAGCTCTGTTTTATTCTTGATAGAACCATTAACTTCTACACTAACCTTTCTACTTGTTACTATTACACACATTCTGCCCACTAAAGCTTTATATTGATTTTTGCCAGGGAGTGCTTATAAATTGTAGGTTTAAATACATGAGGTTTTTAGTTCTGTTGGCATTGGGTGGGATAAAGACAGACAGTGATTAATTTGTAGATTTTAATTTATTTTAGATATATGTTACAGTCACTTTGTCTGACACCGTTGTCATTAGGTTTTGTTTCTTGAATAATTTCCTCTAATTATTCCAGATATCTTTTTAATTGCTATAGTTTCCAGTTAAGAAAGTAAAAATTGCAAGATATGATGAATAGTGTTAGCAAAATACATTGAGATACTGGAAATTCTTTGATCCTTTCAAATTTAGGACCTCATCTATGAAAAATGGTGCCAATGGGGCAGAGAACCAACAATCCTTGCCCTCTGGAATTCAGCCATTGATTAGAGAATCCTGTATTCTCTTTTTAACATTTTAGTCTCCTACCTCTTCATTTTGTTTCTAAAATTTCCATATTAAGATTCCAAATAAACTATTTTTTCCCTTTGGTTAAAAGAAAAACGACGGTAAATGAATTAACAATGAATTTAGGGTTAATCCTAAATTTTATGAGTTTGAAAATTATTATTCTATTTTAATTTTGCCTTTATATTTTCAAGGTGTTTATATACTATTGTGTTGGCTTTGCACAGCCTGTTTTTTGGTAGCGAGGGGGTGGCCACAGAGGTGGCCTCTGTGAGAAGCTGCTGGAAGCTTCCACCACGTCCAGCAGAGCCAATTTCTGATGGCTCTGAGGATGGACACGCTGCTGGACAGGGCTGGGACACTTAGAGATGATGGTAATGCCTCTGTGGAACAGATTTATAAAGAAAATCAAAATAAAGTGTTTTTTTTCTAGCCAGAGAAGAGGAGGAGGTGAAAACATGTGAGGGAAACACCATGGAGACACCAAGGTCAGGGCAGAAGGAGGGGCAGGAGGTACTCCAGGCACCAGAGCCGAGATTCCTCTGCAGGCCATGGTGAGTCCATGGGGAAGCAGCCCCTGCAGCCCCTGGGGATCCACAGGGATGCAGAGATGCACCCACAGCCATGGGGATCCACAGGGATGCAGAGATGCACCCACAGCCCCTGGGGATCCACAGGGATGCACAGATGCACCCACAGCCCCTGGGGATTCACAGGGATGCAGAGATGCACCCACAGCCCCTGGGGATCCCCAGGGATGCAGAGATGCACCCACAGCCATGGGGAGGTGCCCAGGCTGGAGCAGGTGATGCCTGGAGGAGGCTGTGATCCCTGGGAGACTCAATGGAGAGAGGGGGCCCTGCTTCCAGGCTGGAGCAGCCTGTCCTTGGAGGGCTGCACCCCTGGAACAGTGACCCACACTGCAGCAGCTTTGGGAGCTCTGCTGCTGCTGAGAGTGGAGCCAGGCTGGAGAAGTTCCCAGGGAATTGTCTCCTGTGGGAGGGAACCCCACAGCTTCACAGGGGAAGGACTCCTCTCCTGAGCAGTGGAAGAAAACCTTGGGTGATGAACTGACCAAAACCTCCACCCCACTGTCTCCCTGCACTGCTGACACAATTGAGGGAGGAGCTGGGGGAAAAAATGGTGTTTTTAAGGACTTACTTATTATCTTCCTCCTGATTTTTCAATTATAAACTTACCTTGTATGTCCAAGTTGAGCCTGTTTTACCCTCAGAGTGTTTTCTCCCATTCCCTATCTCAACTCTTGTGAATCCTTATTTCAATTTTTTTGTTTTTTCTCTTCTGCCCAGCTGTAGCAGGAGAGGGTGAGTGAGCAGCTCTCATGGTTGCTTGGCTTTTAGCCAGTGCCAAGACCTACATGGTTGGTTGTCCTTCTGGATTTCCTTCAGTCAATGGCTTATTTCCATTTCAACTCTACTTGAAACACCGAAGCACTACAGCTATAAATATTTGGTGAGTGAAATGTTGGTTTTGTCTGACATTTTGAGTCAAAGATGACTTTTCTTTTTTTTTTTTTTTTTTTTTTTTTTTTTTTTTTTTTTTTTTTTTTTTTTTTTTTTTTTTTTTTCCTGTTTTTCTGGTTTTATTTTTCAAACAGAAAATAACGCCTCAAATCAGTGCCAATTTGTTGTTGGCAAATACAAAAATAAATCAGGGAATCAGAGTTTTTTGATGACTGTTTTTTTAACCTCAGTGTAGGCAGTGAAAGCAGACTGTGGGTAAAGTACATTAGGCTGGTTGGAACCCTTGTGCTTTGCAAAATTACTTGCAGTTTTCCTCCATGGGGATTTTACATTAAGGCAGTTATTTCAACACCATTGTTTTTACAATGGATGGTAATAAAACCTTGGATATTTCCCAGTTTGATTAGGAAAGAAACACATATATACCCAGTCCTGGGACCTGAGCATGTTACTGCAACGAAGACGCTCGGAAATTACTTTCCATTTTAAGAATTACTAATAAAAGAATTCTTTGCATTATGGGTCAAATTTCTATCTGTGTATTCAGGCTTGACTCCCTTGATTTGATTGCTCTATACATTTCAGAAATCATTGTAGCTTTGAACAAGATTTGCTTTCAATAAGACATTATTCACGTCTGCCCATGAATTAGGCTTTGAGAGATTTGTACTAATATTTTCTATTATGTTGGTCAACAGGGTGGCATTCTCTAAGTTTCACTTTGATATTCAGATTCAAATATTCACAACAAAAATATGAATGTCTCATGATTGCAGCTGTGCAAATAGCAAGGGATTACACCAACTTTGAAGTTGCATTCTGTTCTTACTCTTCTTATTATTCATTTCCCTGTGAACAGTAATGGCAGAAATGTGGGGAACTTGCTAAAATTGACAGAAAATAATGCATATTCACATCTAAAGTATCCACCATGGCAAATAGCTCATATGGAACACTGTATGGATAAAACCAGCCCTGTCCCAGAGTCTCAGGACAGCTGCCAGCCACTAATATGTATTTAATAAATTGAAATGGACAAATGGGTACCACTACATCAATGCACTTTTTGTTTGACTGCTTAAAGCAGCCAGAGATTCCTTCAGCACAGGAACACCTGTACTGGGTACTCACTGAATCCTTCAGATTCTATCCCATGCATTATTCTGTGGTATCAATGTAGTGGAAAGAAATTAAATGTAAACATTTGCTGTAAGCAGAAAGAAAAAAAAAAAAAAAATCTAGTGTTCAGCACTTTAGGTCATGATCCCTCAGCCAGAAGGAAATAAGTTGGTTTTTTCCTTTTTTTTTTTTTTTTTTTTTTTTTTTTTTTTTAATTTCATGTTTGTGAGAATGTGAGAGTAGATGGGTAATTGAGGGAGAAAAAAAGGTTAATGCACACTAATTAAATTACCTGAGTTTCTACTTACCTTTTCCAAAAAAAAAAAGAAAAAAGGTCTGAATATTTTCTTCATTCAGTTGCTCATTCAGTAAATGCATCACAGAGAGGATTAAATATATGGGAAGAAAATGACCCTTGAAAATTACATTCAGAAATAATACTTTAGTTGTGTAATGCCAGTCCACAGGCAAGAATTTGTCAATAGATAATATTTGCTGGGCAATTTTGAGTAAGGAATACAATCTTAAAATTGATGTCATTTACAAGAAAGCTATGAACAAAGATGAATTAAATATATTGAATTAATATATTAATAACAAAAACATTTCTGCCTTCCTCAAACCATCCAAAATTTACTCAAAAACAAGATCCCATTTACTTAAAGGATTATGAACCACAGAATAACTTTTCAGCAAACTGGAACAGAGTCTGAAGCAGAGTAAAATAGCATGAGACCTTAATATAGTGTAATACTTCACAGCAAGCATTTCAGCAGCTGTATAAATAAAACCACCATACTAGTGAAAAGAGTGATTGAGAATTCAGTGAAGGATATTTCCAAGAACTAAGACAATAATTCCATATTGCTAAAGTGGAACCCAACTTAGCATGAACCAGCGAGGAAGAAAGTTTTCTTAAAAGTACCCCAACCCACAAACTTCTCTGTAAAACACCAAAGCAATGTGAAATGTAATGTCACAAGGTCTAAACCACAGATTTCAACTCTGTTCAGGAGTAGACAAGGGCAAAATATGATCTGAAACTAAGAAATTTTCTCTATTCAGGAAGACACTTTTAATGAGAAATAATTTGGTTTAAATTAGAAAATAAAAGCACTGCATATATATATATACACAAAAAATATTTTAATATGGTGCAACTCATTCATTATACACTGAACAAAATTTGAGCTTCTCTATAAGCTCTATTTAAGCTATTCTCTAAATATATTGTACCTTCCAAGCTCTTCAGTGGTAATGCTCCTCTTCCCAACAAGAATCACCATCAGAGACCATATAAAATTCAGTCCTGTGAACATGAATAGCTGAAGGTAACACTTCAGTATTGGGGTCTAATGAATCAGAGATATAAATCTTCTAGAGACTATGTGGAACTAATTTAGATATAGTCTTTTTTAGCTGAAATTCACTAATTTTTCCCCCCAATAAATAGGGAATTTCTGATTCTAGATAGGTTTGTCAAGTGTTTTTAGATCTCTTTTAATATTTAGCTATTTAAACATTGGATCATTGCAAAGTCAGAGGTGAAAACAAGTTTGACTACTACTACTCCAGATCCTTATAAGAAATTTTATATAGGCTGTGAATTCATATGAAAAATGTCTTTTTGCTGAATTAGTGGGTAAAGGCCATACTTGCTTTCAAAAATATATAGTGTAAATTGTGAATATGAATAGAGGCAACAAGTTGTTCAGGAGGAGTGGCAAGGTGGATAAAACTATTTCCTTTGAGCCTCTTTTAAACTGCACTGGAGAATTTTTAATACAGGTAATTCTTCCTGAGTCTTGAAAACCCAAAACCAACCACGAGGTTCTAATATATAATAATATCTAAAAGCAGAAAAAAAAAGTACAAAACCAAAATGTGAAACCACTCATATAACAGAAGATGAAAGAATTGGAAAACCTTAATAGAAATGAGAGTTAAAATGGATAGGCAAATTGTTTCTGTGTTATTACCCTAAACAAAACACTAGAGCAAAAAGATTATTTTAAATGGATCAGTTAAAGCAATTTGTAACTCATCTAACATTTACATATTCCAACCTAGAATTTCAGTGTCACTTAAGATGTTACATACCTCATCACTTTTACATTTTTCATTTAGCGTCCTGAATAGCTTAAA
>WEIU01019290.1:150799-165799 GCA_013389925.1 Aegithalos caudatus
AAAAAAAAAAAAAAAAAAAAAATTGGTTTTCCAGTGCACTCAGTGCAAGAGAATGCCAGGCTCCAACACTCAGTCCCAGGAAAATTTCTATTCTGCCACTAAAATTTCTTTCCTGCCACTCACATGCCAGGCTCCACGCTACAAAGCGCTGCTCTCGCTACGCGAGCTCTAACGCCGCCGCTCCTTTAACTTGCCTTTTGCCAAAAGATTTCATTTTCACACACAAAAAAAAGCCTGAACTGCACATCTCGAGCCTGCACACCTCCCAGCACTGCAGCAGCATGAGCTTGCACTGACGTGAGTGCTGAGGCAGTCCCCTGGTGCAGGGATTAGAGGGGCTCTGCCCTGTGGTGGATTGTACAGAACGATCACGGAGCCGCCGCGCAATCCCCGCAAGACGAGCGCTGATATCATAAAAACCACCACGCTCAGTGACTGGCACCAGAGCTGACAGACTTGGCAGAGAGGCCAAAGATTCAATTGACCTAAAGACTAAACAATGCTTTCTTGGGTTGTTTTTTTCTCCAGTGGAAATGCTCCCTCTAGACCAAGGCTGAGATAACGTTTAGCGTGGCAAAGATTCTCCGTGGCACAAAGCTCTTCCCTATAAAAACAGCCTTAAAAAAGGGAAGAGCAGCAAAAGCTGGCTTAAGAACTGAATGTGACTAAGCCAGATTCTTTATTCATCCCATTCATTATTCAAAGACACACATAGATATATGTGCACATGTTTAAATACAAACTGACTGAAAACTAACATAGCTAATTTTGACCCACATTATAACTGCGTAACTGATTTCCTTCTAAACACAAAGCACCTGAGCATACTGACAGTATGCTAGTGCATGCAAGAGCAATTCTGTTCTCAGCCAGGCCACCTTAACTCTAGAGAAACCCCACAGATATCAATGAAATGGTATTGGATTTGTAATGGAGTAAGAACAGAATATTGCCCAGCATATCTTCTTTTTAGTATATTTTATTTTAAGCAAAACATGCAGAAGGAATCTTCCTTTGCTCTCCTGGTATCAATCAATGACCATTGCTCTGTTAATGTATTACAATAAAATATCTCAACGGTGCATTGAGCTGGTTGACTGTAATATATCAGCAGATCAATGGCTTGCAAAAAGAGAATGGTCCAATGCAAGATAACTTCTCCAATTAGATAATTTTCAAAGATTTCACACACTGAATTCTCAATGACTTAAAAGGAACAAGTCAACAGTGCTAACTGACTGACTGGAGATCTCACAGCATTTTTCCAACCATTATCCTCCTTCTTGTTCCCCCTTTATTAAAAAAAAAATATATTATCTATTTAATAAATTGAAAATGCTTGTATTCAGACCAGGATACTGCAGCTTGGGCTCCCCTCCTTGCTGTTAAGAAGCTTCTACCCACTGAAAAAACAAAACAAAATAAAAGAAAGAAACCAAGAGAGGAAGAAGTAACACAGGGAAATTGAGGTCTGCAGTCCACATTCTCAGTGAAGGAAATTTCCAGCCCTTCTGTAAGTCCTAAGATGCTTCCAGGACTCATTCATTTCCAGAAAAATCCTGCATCACCTTAAAGAGAGCCAGGACACCGCAACATCAATTCTTTCTAACTACATTTTCCTTTGTCTAGAATATCTGCCAGGTCTGTCATCATACTTACACAAGGACATGATGGTTTTTACAGAGAAGACATGTACATATTTCTTTGCATGCAAGTGGACATCTGAACATACAAAACAAGAAGCTGTCCTCTTAAAATTTAGGATTTCTTCCTCCTCCCAAAAACTAGAATCCTTCTGGGGGTGAATTTATTTATTATGAAAAAAAAATAAAAAGTTCCATTTTAAAAGCCAGAGCTAAAATCTTTGCTCTGCATGCAGTGGTTCTGCTGCAAATAAATTTTATTCATACATCCCTCTTTTTCATTGACATCATATATTTCTGTAATGGTGCATAATTAAGCATTGACAAATCTAAATCAATAAACATCTTCATTGGTTGGGGTGGCATCAGCACTTAGGAGCTCTGCCTACAGAGAAGCCCTGGGGTCTCAAAGATCAAATTATATATTTCAAGATATTGACATTTCTGATTTTTCCAATCTAGGAATATAATAAGTATAGCCTCTCTGCTTTGCTATGTTTTTGTGTTGGTTTTTTTTTAATCTCATTGAGAAGGGAGAAGAATAAGCAAAACCCAAAACCAACCAAACAAAAATCACTTAAGCTAAACAGCCCAGTTCAGTGCAATCTCCCCAAGTAATGGACATTTTTAGAATAAGATCTCCATGTAACAGAACTGTGAGGTGATGATTTGTCAAAGAACTAACAAGAGTAAGTGGAGAGTTGGGCTTTCCCCTGTGCTGTGACTTAGCAGATGGAGCTCCCCAGACAGCTGCATTTACCTGGCAGTGAATGGAGAGTACTACAAAAAATTATCTTAAGGGTTGTTTTGTTTTTTCTTAACCTAAACTATTTAATGATTCTGTGAATCTGCATTGTACCCTCTTTTAAGCAAATTGAATCTATCTCCAGTAAAGTTCATTTTCTTTATCCAAACTTATGCTTGAAACACATAAGCAAACAATAATCCCTAGTGCCAAAGTATTACAGACTTCATCTAATTACTCAAAGCTATTACTCAAAGCTATCTTAATTGAGATTTCTTTTTTTTTTTCTTTTAATGGTTACATATGCCACAACAAAACCCAAGCAATGCATGTTAGAAAATTACTCTTCAACATGGTATTTCTGTTTCTGCTCAAAACCAGGAATTGCAAAACATGCATAAAAACCTAAGCATAACAAAAATATTTTTCCATTACTCAAAACAGGTAACACACCAGAAAACATCAAAGACCTGAGATGATTTAACTGAGCACAGATGTATTATAAGGTCAGAAAAATTGAAAGTTAAAATTGTCCATGCATTTTTAATCAATCTCTCCCATTTGTTTGTTTTAGGATATGCTCTATTATTATCACCAACTATAATACTAGAATTTATTAATCAAAGATTAATAAATTTCATTTTTCAATGCTAAATAATCTCAAAGGATTTTCCAAGTAATTAATTCTTTTTTACATCATACTTGTAAATAGAAATGAAACACTGCCTTGCCATTCTACATGGAAGAAAGAAATAGAGTTCATGTAGAATATTAACACTGGGACTAGTTTCTATTTCTCAAATTCTGCTTACTGAAATTCAAACTACAAGTAATACAGAATTAATGCAATATAAAATATGGTGACAGGCTTAGAATTGCATGTGTCGGCTCTGGCACAATCCAGAAGTGCATGAAAGGAATTTCTAATACCCTGCTTGTCATACAACACAGCCTATCTCACAGAAGTGCTAAGAAAACTTGTATGTTATTACCATTCAGCATCTGACAAATAGTATATGATTCCTCAACGACTCCTGAAGGCTTCAGATCTTTAGTCACAACAAAGTCAAAGAGAAGTAAGGATGTCATCAAAGTCATAGACAGTCTTAAATAAGTTGTGGACTACCAGCAGACCCTGGGGTTGCCTCGAGCAAGCAAATTTAGTTTGCTAACATATGTCACCAAAAAGTAACATCCCAGGCATTTGTCTCTCATGGACAGCAAATGAAACATTAACCACGACGACTATAGACTTCCAAAAGTTTGAGCTTCTAGCTCCAATTCCCTCCTAATATTTGACTAAGGTGTTGAATATGTAATTGTTTGGTTTTGAAGGCACAAACCTACAAAATAATGTTTTTGGTCACACAGTGTAAGGGTCCCTTCTATTATTTGAAGGATATGAGGGCTGAGACAACTTGCTGAGAGCAGCAGCTGTGCAATTCCACAATGAACACTTCAAGACATGGAGGGCACGTGTCAGGATCCATCTGCCCTGCTCACAGGAGCACTGTGCACTTCCACAGGGATCCACGACCTCTCAGCACGAGGGGAAACACCACTGTGCCACAAGGACACTCATCACCACGTGTTTGCTGCATCATGGTGCTGTGCCAAGGACATCAACACCTTTCCCCATGAGGTTTCCACTCAGGTAGTGATTTTTTTGTGTCAGGGTGTCCTGGTAGGTCTGAACAACTCATCAGCATCACCACCACCTGTAGGATTAAAACCAAAACCAAGCCAACAAAATTAAGAAAACTCCCAAACAATTATATATATATATATATATATATTTGCAAGACAGCTAGGCCAAATTCTAATCTACTTAAGCAATGTGCTCTACCATTTCTGACAGTTTCTCCAGCATGACTGAAAGTAGAAATCAGGTTATTACTGTAGCCTTTGACAGAAAACGTTGTTAAAGCAATGTTGTCTTCAGAGCCTTTCATGAAATCTGTAAACACGTTTAACATTTCTTTGAATGGGAAATATGGCTTGTCAATCTATATTGACTCAGTGAAAAGAAAAGCCCAATATATTAAGCTTGGATCCTTCAGGCATTTATTTTCTCTAATGATTAACTTTACAATATAATTTCATCCTTTCACAAATCAATTGCATTAATCATAAGAACTCAAAATGAATGTTTACACTGCATTTGTCTTCTGGTTTAATTCTTTTGGACACTGCTTAACTGAGTAGAATAAAGTATGGGGGAAAAAAAAGCAGCATAGGTACTGCTGATAAATTAAGACCACAAATTTACTAATCAGAAGGAGTTACTGAGTCCTTATCCCACTGGATAAGACCACCATCTTTTCTGAAATGGGGAGGTTAGTAAAAAATGTGCCATGGTTATTCTTTGTGGAGATAAACCCATGGCCTATAATCTACAGTGTTTATAGCCCACAGAGGGATGTTATTAGTCTTTCAGAGCCCTCCTTATGCACCACGTGTAAAATGGACCAGGCAAAACATAAGATGTTCTCTATAGGGGATTTTTGGACTCAGAAAGAGGTCAAAACTGTTTCTGTCTGGCTGTGATTTCTGTGTTCAGTTCTTCTTTCCAGTGTTCTATCTGTATGTGGGAAGAGAAGTGGTCACTCCAAATTTGAATGTCATTGTGGCTTTGACTTTAATCTTAAAAGATGTCATTCTAAATAAGCTAAAGGATGAAAGAACAATGATTGCAACACTATTCTGTCTTCATAGTTTGTTACTATAAAGCATTTATTAACACACTATAACCATCAGTGGATAATTTTTGAAGTAAATGAGGAAAAAAATATTCGAGAAAGCAGAAACTATACCTTTTGATACATATGAATTTTCCTATGAGAGAGAAGAGAAACAGGAATACAAAAATAAATAGTTCATAAAATCTAATAATTTAGAAAATATTCAAAAATCCAGAAAGATACACATAACTCCATTACTGTGAATATGACAGTCAGGTTTTGATGTTAACCACTTGGTCTGATATCCATTAACCTTAATATAGAGATAAGTAAATGTTAAAAAACAGTTTTATTTGTTGACATCTAAACATTCTTGTGTGACAAAGTCAAACTTTAATAAGCTACTGCTAAAAATCAGTCAGAACAGCAGAATCATAACAGGATTTACATTTTGAAATCTTTCTCCTATCAATTGGTTTCAAACTTTATTCCCCCTGATTTACTGCCAGAAATCTTCTCTGACTCCTCAGAAACCCAGCCAGCTCCTAAACTCAAAGGCCCCAGGCTCTCAACCCCATCCCAGCCACACTGAACAAAGAATAATTATTTTGTTTTGTGCTGTGTAAATGTAAAAAAAACCAAAAAAAACCCAAAAAAAAAAAAAAAAAAAAAACCAAAAAAAAAAAAAACAAAAAAACCAAAAAAAACCACAAAAAACAAACGAAACATAACAAACATGAGTGTAAATTCTCAGAAAAACAGAATTGCTATTTTCCACCCAGCTTTAAAGGTAAGAACAATGACATTTAGGGAGCCTTAGAAACAATCCTATTTGATGTGAGATTTCCAGCTGCAGGAATTGATCAAGGTTCTGAGGGGGACAAGCCCTTGGTCTCTGTGCCTTCTGTCCTGTGTGGGGTGGAGCTCAGCCCTGCTTGCTGACTGGATTTTTCATGGAAAGCCCTTCTGAGCCTTAAACCCTGAAAGGGAGCTTGGGTGTACTTTGCTCAGGATATTTAAAGTTTATTCTCTGGAGAAATTAACGCCACTGATCACAAAATCACTGGCAGTTATTTCTATGCATGAATTATTTGTCCAACACTTGTGCAGTGCCAACAATTCCATAAAAAAAAACCACGACAGATTTGAAAGGATGAAGAGCTACTTTTGTTAAGTAGCTGTTTGTTAATTTGGTCTAACTGAGCTGGTCCTTGTTGAAAAAGGTCCAAAAATTAATGAAGCTGCTCCACATGATGTCCCCCAAGTTCTCTGATATGGGACACACTAACACATGACACAGTTTTCCTGCTGCTTCACTGATGGAGGGCCAAACTCTGGGATAGGTGTATCTCTGGATGTCTTCTCAGTGATGGCAGTGATTACAGTGAAGGCTATAACTGAAAATCTATTTGCATTCAATTTTATTTGCAAATGAACAAAAAAAACAAGATGGTAGTTGGGAAAAAAAAAAAAAAATCAAAGCCAAACTGCAACAAACAAAAATCCCAACCAAAACCAGCCTACTCACACACAGATTTCAGATTTTCACAGGGTTCAGAGCTAGTCCAATGCAGTCACACAGCTGGGGAAGGGATGTCCAGACAGAGTAGTTTTGTTTCCAGAGTGGCTGGACTGTTCCTCCAACATAGTGAATTAAATCTTCAAAGGAGCACCTAGTCATGTCAATCCTCATGTAAAGAACTTGATACTGCCAGCATTCCCTTACTTCAGCAAATAACAGGAATCTATATCTTTCAAATAGATAGTGAGATAAGACATGCCTTTTTAATACCCACTGTAGGAAGACTTTAATCAATAAAGCCTCCAGTTTTGATCTACAGCCAGCCAGCCCATACATCAGGGTTCACATTGCTTGCAAAAAAGCCATGCTAAGCCTCTGTTTGAAGGCCAGCCTTATTGTTTAACTTACCAAAATATTCAGACTGCTTTCATAGCATATCTAATACCTTGAACAACCTGAAATCAAGGCTCAGTAGCAACTTTCCAAAGATTTCCAAACAAGCAAAAATAACTGTTGTTTGTTTTATCATACTATGAAATTTTAATTTAAATTTTCTTAACAGCTAACTTGCATAGATGCTCCTGGGAAGAGTGCTAGTATCCAGTCAGCTGTCAGTAAACTCTCATTTCAGCAACATCACACAGGAATATTTCCACTCCTATTTTCTAATTGTTTAACAAGAAGCAAATGTCACCATAGCCCAGATTCAGTGTGTATGAAGGGTAAAAAAAGAAAATAGCCATATTTTACATCTGAAAAGACATTTCTGGTGCAAGATCTTCTTGATAGGCACCAAGACCTTGGTGTAAAATAAGGCAGAATTGCTGAAATATGAAGGTACACCAAGTTGACTCAGAAATAAAGTGCAAATGTGTAGAAATAAGGTATGGGACAATAGGACTGCAGGCAATTCCTCCATCATCCAGAGTCTTTTTATCAGGGTTTGCAATAAAAGTCTCACAGTGATGCTGCTGTGATGGCAGAAATGTCAAGTGAGGCTTGATGGCTCCTGATATGAAACACAGATCAGATGCTCACCAAATTATGTCATGTGAGTTCCAAAATGTTGGTGAAACTTACCACGTAGATATCCAAAATAATTAGTCACGTTGCCATAAACCAGCCTTCTGCCCCCACAGCAATGCTAACCTTGAAAACCAGAAAAAAATATTGCTTTATGGTCTATGTATCCAAGAAAATAATCCCAGAGAGCTTTCACATTTTAATTGTTCATAGCTTTATTAAACCTATTTTCTTAAATTTGTCTTCTATGCAGGTCTCAGCCTGCCTTGCAAAACAAACAGAATTTGAAGAAAAAGTTCTCCACAGTTAAGGATGCATGTGGAAATTCAGCATAGAACTAGAGGAAAGCAGACTTAGAACAGCCAGCCAAAATGGCAAAAAAAAAAGCCACTAAAGAATTTATGAGGGTCTGCAAACAGCAAAAAATAATGGATGCAGATTTTCTGGCTTTAATTATATTGGATGCTAACAGACTGAATATATAGAGATAATTTATTTTGTAAATAGCATTTGAGATTAGAGAAATTTAATTTAATTTTTGCAAAAATAACGTAGTAAAGAATTCTCACTTGATTTATTGTGTGCAAAGGTTTCCTCCTTCCCTCTGTAGCCACACGAGCAAAGGATTGACCATCTGCACATGGACAGGAAAAGGTCCCTGGGACACCCTGCAGTAAATTCAGAACCTTTAACCCTGGACCTTTGTCCTTGCTGCTGAAAAGAGCCATTCTAACACCTATCAGTAGAATTAAAGTTTACATCCTGTTGTTTTTTAAGGTTTCCAGCTGCTGGAGGAGAGCGTGGTTACTGATGCTTGAGCAGCAACACTTTGTTTATTCAGGCTTTGTAAATGATGCATCCAAGAAGATGGGTGTGGGACACATCTCTGGCTGCCTTCTTCTGAAACCTGCCCAGTGCATATGTATTTATCTACTAAAATACTGCAATTTCCAAGGCTGACCAAAGTAACCTGTATCAAACAGCAACATTATAGATCATGTTAGGACAGGAAGTGAAGAATGGCTCTTCCAATTAATGCCAGATAGGGAAATTCATTACATAAGATGTAATTACTTGAGCTGGAATTTGTCCAGAAGCTGGAGTTCGGCCAGAACATTACTTTAACATTAAAATCCTAAATAAAATAATAAAAAGAAAAAGGAACAAATCCTAATGGAATCCAAACTAGAGAAGAATTTCTTACTTTTTGATTATGTGTTATCCAGTCGATACAGAGCAACTGTGATACCCAAAGTGAGTTTTCTCTGGGACCCCAAGTTAGAAAAAAGGAGGGGATAGAAAATTATTAACCTTTTTCTGAGGTGCATTTATTGACATTAATCTCCCAGTTAAACGTACAACACTTGTGATTTTTATAACCCATTTGGAAAAATTATCTACCTTTGTCAAAACTGCAGGTGACTTTATAAATGATTAAATGAATTCAGAATAAAAGCAGAGAATTGGTAATTTAAATGTGGACAAATGTACACCAGTTTGAATGATCTACTTGTACACTGCATGGAAATGAAACTACCATCCTTAGTCATGAAAATCATCATCACCACTTCCAGAATTTCCCAAGGATTCTCTCAGTTCTCCTTAGGAAGGCTCCCATTAAAATCCACGTGAATATCTGCCCTCCCAAGTACGCTAAAAAAATAAATCCAGTTAGTTAATCTGAGAGCAGCAGAGCTAATGAAGGCTGTTTCCCAAATCCCCACTCAATATATCCAAGTCTTCCTCCACTCCTTCATCCTTGTTCAAAATGAGGACACAGCACAGAACCTCCCCTCCTGGATTTCCTAATTACTGAACAGGGAAGAGGCAGCACAAGAGCTATATTTATACTGCTTGGCCAGCCAGCACATGTCTGCTCCCAGAAAGAAAATAACATTGGCCACACACTTTTCCTTGCAGCAGAAGCTTTAATTTGCATCACCTTTTCCTCTCTCTGGTAGCCAGTTTTCACAAAATTGGTAGAACACCCCCAGTAAACTTTGGTTGAAATTAATTAAAAGGCTCCAAAGTTATTTGGAGCAGGCCGCCAGACAAACAGCATGACAGCAGAACTTGTGTTTCCTTAAGAAGGCAAGCTAAAAAAGGAAGCTATTAATAATTATTATTTCTGTATACCACGAGGCCCAAGTTCTTAACTAAGGCCTACAAACACTACTGTGATACTTATAATAAACAGAAAATTTGCCTAACAGAAGGAACAACAGTAAGATGGAATGATAACACAGCTTGCATTAATTAACAACAGAGCTCACTATTCACAGAGGAAGTTGCCATAAGTACACAGACCCAGAGCCAAATTTTTGTTAGAGCTGAGCTCCCATTTGCTGAGGATGTTAGGACAAGACAGATATCTTCAGAAATACCAAAAAGTCAGCAATCTCTATTTAGGTATCAGCAGAAATACTGGGAACTTAAAAAAAAAATTAAAAATAAAGAGAGAATATTCTCCTACTGTTCACTGCAGCTGGGAGCAAGGATGTGAAAAGCTCTGGGCTTTTCAACTTTTGGGGTGGGGGGACAATGGCCTCAGGTTGCCTCTTCCAAGTCTGACTGTCTGAAAGGCAAATAATTGCTGTGGTAATAAACCCAGCATTGCTGAATAATTTATTCACAGTAGAAACAAACAAACAAACAAACAAACAAACTGTTGGGGCTTTGTACTAGGAGAAAGCTGTATTTTAAAGGTCCTTAAGATACTGCCTCAGTCACCTCTTTCTTAGAAGACACTTAAACATCATTAGCAATCAGTATGATTTAGTGGAATATGTAAAAGGGACCTAAATTGTGGAATGGAAACTCCTTAGAACACCAGCCAAGGTAGAGTGGAAGGATTGAAAAAGTTATGTGTACATTATAACTATACCTGTACTAATAAAGTTCACTAAAGCTAAATTTTTCCTCAGCAGAACACAGAAATCCCTTGAGATTTGAGAAAACAGTGCCATAATTTAGGAGGGGGTATGGAATAACCCCCAAATCAAAACAAAATAAACAAAAACCACTAACCAGTCCAAAATGTATTCTGATATAATACTGTTTTCCTCAGGCAGCAAAATGCCCTCTTTGTGGGCCTCAAACCTCCAGAACATAGGTCTGGAAAAAACCTTTAGAGTTTCCTTTACAATTGTTCAGGTGTTCTGCCTGTGAGCTGATTTCACCTGATCCATCCTAGGAAGGCCCTCATTTCACTGCACACTTAAATTTAGACAGGTTCAGCAATACTCCCAGGAACAAATTGCAAAATGTTCCCATCAAGTGCTGCTTAATATGCATTTGTGTGGTAAATAGTCATGTTTCACCTCCTTCCTTATGGTTCTGCACTTATTTTTCTTTTAAATAGGAAAACAAATTAATAGATTTTCCTGTCTCTCAAACCACCTTGCTCTAGAAGTAGTCAACTTACTTTGCAGAGTTAATTTTACTTTGAATGTATGGAGAGGACATTGTATCATTTTCTGTACATCTCCACAACCTCATTATACCAGAGATATGGGTGTGCATAAGCTCCTAGTAAATAGACCTAAAACACCCCAAAACAATGTCACAAAATAGCAAAAAAAGATATATTTTATGAGCTTATGATGGAGTAAGTATAACTGAATACATTTGTCCTACAAAAGAGGTTTTGTGTCCATTGATCTTGGCTTCAAGAAGGGCTGAAAATAGGCATCACAACATTAAAAAGCTGAGAGAAACCAAACTAGATAGTGGTCCTGGTATGGATCATAGTAAGGTCCTTTACTAGGGATCCATTGTACAATAAATTATTTCTTTGGGTTTGCAAGTGTTTTCCAAAAGCACTGGGCATCTTGCCATTAATTAAATATAAATCCAGTTATATTGAGTGCAGGCAGCCCTTTCTTCTCCAAAAGATCCAGATTTTTCCAGTAAATCACATTGCCTCATCTCTCCCATCCCTTGCTGCCTCCTTTTTACTATCACTCTCAAAAACAGTGAATTTCAAAGCACTGAAAACCTGCCTCTATCACAGCCCTCCTGTGCCAGACTGACTGAGATACTCCTGGCTGAAACACCACAATAGACCTAAAAACTGCCCTCCTCTTTAAGTTAGATTTGCTTTAAGTAATTTAGTCTTTTACAGGAAAGCATTTATCTCTGAAATTCGGTGCAGAAGTTGATCAGTAACTGATGTAAGTTACAGTGAGTCCCAAAGTGAGCTAGGCCAGAGATCTCAGTAAGAGGGAATAAAGGGGCTACCAGCTAAAATAACTTTTTGATCTACTTATTTCTTTATGCTCCTCTGACACATCTTCACTGTGTGCAAATGGAGCCACAATTACATGAATTGACCATCATTAGAAAAAGATCAGCAGCCAAAGTTACAAATGCAAGCCTTGTATTATATTCAAGTAAAAAAGGCTGTAACAAAGTCAAAAATCCAGGACATGTGAAGGAAACAGAGTCTTGGGGATGACTTGGCAAAACCATCTCTAGTAGTTTAATCAAAAAGGGGAGATTAAACACTACCTGTGGCAAGACAGATCGTTAAAGCCAAACGATGATCTCTCAAGAAAAGGAGAGCTGTAAAGCTGAAGGCTGTAAAGATGAAGGCTTGCCAACCCTCCTTAATGATAACCTTGTCCAATAATGGATTTGATTTCTTTTTCACAACTTTTGACAATCAAGAAGAGAATTAGGTTTAAAACAGAGGTGTTAGGTCATCACTTTTCCAGCACCCTAACAAGTCACGCAGGCCAGAAGTCGTGCAGTGACATCAAATGTTTTATAATGAAAATCTATTTTATCACAGGCTAAAGTAAATGGAGGGTTTTCATTGTACAATTTGAAGAGAATACAGCTTAGTAGTTAAAAGGAGAGGGGGAAGGAAAAAAGTGGGGAGGGAACCCCATGCACGTAGGCAGCACAAGAGGAGAGGACTTGGTCACTGAGGAGACTCAGAAAGGTCACAAAGAAGAAACTGAGAAAGGACAAGAACACTGAATGCTTCTTCTTGTCAGGATAAGAAGGAAACAGCAGCACAAGTTTAATTTTGAACCCTATAATGACATTCTGACAGAGGCGCTCAAAACCCAATGCTTTTTCATGTTTTTACGAATGTTTTGAAGAATGGGATGGAGATGAGTCTCATCAGACTGACCAGAGCAGTGGTAAAGTACTGTTTTGTCTGAGAGAGTGTCTATCCCAAATTTCTTAGTGGCATACAGAGCAAACATGGAAACATTTCACCACATATTTAAATGAGATTTCCCCTTAATAAGAATATTAATGTTAGCTTAATTACCTTAAAGCAGAGTCATCGTTGTTTAGGGCATGCTATGACTCTCTGACATACAACACATGGAAACTTAAATAATGAAAGGGCTTTATACAACATTTCCAACAGGTTACGGTTTAGGCCACACTTGTCAAAAGTAATATCTTGAATGGATGAAGTCACTTGTGTGATGAGTGATAAAAAATTTAGCTTTATGTAAATGACCTCATCTCCAGAAAGGGCAGAGACCCATCAGGCTGGGTTGTGAAGGCTTGAGGGCAGGCAAAAGAGAGGGAGGGAAACATGGAAATTTGGGTCAGTAAGAGCTCCTGGCCATGCAGAGCAGTGTCTGCTCCACATCAAAGATGTCACCAGTCTCTGAACCAGCAACTGTCTGTCCTGTCTGGCCTCTGAGCTTTTGCTTTCCTTCCCTGAAGTGATTTCAAGGGGGCATGGCTGTGTGAGAGATACCATCCCTTAGATGAGCTGGAAACATATGGCACTGACCACATGTGGTCATTAGAAAGTCCCGTGCCAATTTTTGCAAGGCTAACAATATTAGCCCCAGTATCCTGGCCAAATTCCAATATAGGTAATTATATTCTGGATAATGACATACAGGCTAGTTTTATAAGGTTTAATATACATTGTGGAAAGTGGCTTGCACCTAAGGGCTCTGAGTTAAACTCATTGCACAGTCAGCTGGGATAAAATTAGAGAAGAAACTACCCAAGCATGTCAAATGTTTAAGCTTTAAAACCCTGTGTAGACTGAAACAAAAGAGGAAGGGATCCAGGGGTGCTTTAGCATAATCAAGCTGGCTCATGCCGCTGAAGACACAGCTGGGATCCAGAGCTCCCTGCTGCGAGGAAATTTGTAACAGTATCCCCACCCCACCTTCAGCAGTGGGTGTGCATGCATGTTAAATTACCAGGTTAGCAAAGAAGATGGAGCAGTAGGATGCAAAGTGTTGTTTGCTGAGGTTTTATTGTTATTTTTTTTTCCTTGATTCACCCCCAGGTAAATTACAACCAAACAGGTCTTATAAAAAAGCCCCACAATTCAAACACCCACACCTGTTGCACAGCAGCCCTGTGACCCCAGCTCAAAATGCCAGAAGTGTTTTTCTCCCAGTAACTTGTGTTTGTCTCATCTTGCCCTGTTTGAAGACACCAACACCAGCACAAGACCCAGCTGTATCCACACCCTGGCAGGTCCTCCCCTAGGTTCTGATGGTGGAAACCTCTGAGGATGATGCCCAGCCCCAGAATAATTTGGGTGGCAGGATATGTCCCTCCAGCATACCATTAAAAATCCAAAAAAACCCCCAGAGCATTTGGAGTGTTCCTCCCACACCTCAGCTGGCTCAGGAGGCACTCACTTGCAAGGGTTTACTGGCCTCAGTCAAATTTGTTGACATGACCTACAATTTCGGATGACACAGAGCCAGAGATGGAACACAAGCAGAGATGCCAGACCTAAGGGCTGAGACCACAATGGGTAATAACATTTTTTTCTTAAACATTTTACACGTTGTTCAAGCACAGAAGCCACCTTGCATGCCATATACTTTATACCATGCAGAACAGAAGAAAAACAGTTTATTACTCAAAATCACAGCTGAAAAGCTAAGGAAGCTGATTTTTCACTGTGAGAGTGGTGAGGCACTGGAACAGGTTGCCCAAAGAAGCCATGGATGCCATATGCCTGGAATTGCTCAAGACCAGGTTGGATATGGATTAGAGCAACCTGGTCTAGAGGAAGGTGTCCCTACCCATGACAGAGGGGTTGGAACCACGTGGTTTTTAAAGTCCTTTCCAAATGAGAGCATTCTATGATTGCATGATTCTTCAAAACCAGCTTAAGGTCTGAAAAGCTTCACCTTTGCCTACCAGGATATCCCAAGCAATGGCACTGCAGTACAAGCAGCCATCTTTTAGTCTTGAAATAAAGCTCAAGCTAAGCTGTGATTTGTTTTTCCCAATGTTATCAGCAAGTCTGGTCTTGTTTTGGTGTTGTCATCAGGATCCTAAACTTTAATCCATGTATTTCATGTGCTGGTGCAAGCACAACATACCTGTAGGCACACCACCTCATTTCAAGATGCTCTGCACCTTTCCCAGGCTTGA
>WEIU01019290.1:168299-174119 GCA_013389925.1 Aegithalos caudatus
CAGGATTACTCACACAGCATGACAGGCCTCGTTTCCATGGCTGTTGGAATGACTTTGAAGCTTGAACATCTTGAATGTCATCACAATCACAAAGCAGGCTTGTCCCTTTTCACAGGTCCCTCTTCTGTGATCCCTCAAGGACTATTATCCTGCCCAAACTCCACAGCACTGTGGCTCCACAATTTCATTCCTCTCCCCTATTCTTCAGTGTCACAAGGTCTTACTCATTGCCACAGGGCCCTTGAAAAGAAGACTTACTGGTAAATGCAGAATATTTTGCTCATTGGGGGATTTCTGTTCTTTTAAGGATGTTTAGGTTGTGATAATGTTATCAGAATGGAAGTAAGCATCTCTCTTTTGCTGCTCTGAAAAGCTAGTAATGACCATCAACTTCTTTTAAAAAATGCTGGGAATTGTAGAGCTGAAGAGCAACCCACGAGAAAAGTGCATTATTTTCCTCCCTAATATGCAAGCCTTGTTAAATACCAACGATACCAATCTCTGTGACTTTTGCATTTGATTAATCCTTCCCTGCAAAATGAAGCTGCTGATACTACACACTACCATCTGCACTTGTGGTGAAGAAAATGAATTCCAAACAGCCTCTGTCTGCAAGAGGGGCCATGGCAGCAAGACCTCATGGGAGTTTTATGTCCAATATAAATAGTCCTTGGCTCATCTGAAAACCTTTCTTCTCCTTCAGACCCTTTGCTGAGCTCATTCTTTGAAATCTGCTCTCATATATCTCAATTGTAATAATTGTTTTCAGAAAAATTGCAGAGGCATAGAAGCAAATATGGTGAGCTGCTCCGTCCCTGAGTTAGTTTATTACTGCTTGCTAATTAAGATTATTGATAAATCTTATGTGTTTATTCCTTGCAGGCTATTGGAACAATACAGAATAATGCTGTTAAACACAGCAGGTGACCCTAATCCAGTTAATGAAGTATTAGAGAAAATTTAAGATAAATTTGAAGAAGTTACCATGACTATCCTCCTACGTTCTAAGGGATGTCTTGTATCTAGTGGCTAATGGCCCATAACCCTTATCCAATATGGAGTTGCTAAGCATTTGATCAGATAAAAAGCATGTTTTCAAGCAATCATTACTCAAAGGATCAGACACAGTGATACTAATGTATGATTTTGTACCATGAATAAAACATTTCAGATGATATCCCTCAAAAAATCTATATTGGAATTTATATAGGTGAGCAAGGAAGGGTCAAGTGAATTTCACAGAAAGAGATAGAGACCCATCTGTGTTAAATTAAATGGGTTAGTATAAACCCTAACAAGACCAAGAGTCATGAGCTCAGAATATATGGCCCTATATGTAAGAGTGACATCCAGGTTACTTTCCATTCTCCCTTGGGTCTATCCCTATCCTGTTAAAGAAACTAGTACTATTTCTTCTGAGAAGAGCTTAGCTAGCCAATATTACTGGCAGGACAGGACATCATAGGACGAATCAAGCTACCTGATGTCCCTTTCAATTCCTGTAGTTAACAGGAGAACACTGACAGAACATTTCTGTATGGCCAGCCCCTCACTGTGTGACTCTGAAGTACAAAGCCTCACCCACTCCTCCTTCAGCTGCCAGAATATCCCCAGGTGCTTTTACACAGGTGTGTTCAGACAAGCCAAATGCCTCACCCTCCAAATCCACCAGCCTGGATGAGTTCTAGGAAGCTGTAGCAGGGAAAGCACATTAGAGACATACTCTGAAAGCCAATCCATCCTGAGTCAGCTCATTTGCATGGACGTGTTCCTGAAGGAATCACTGCAAGTGGAAGAACTTGCCACAGCTGAGACTTTCATGCACCAGCCACAATTCTTTTTTTGATTTTGAGTACTGGCATCATATTTCTAGTGTACAGTATCCCTCTAATACCATAAGCAATATTTGTTTTTAAATTAAACATTACCTTTCTCTTCCAGAGCATCACTCAGTTTTCTTTAAGCCCTACCAAAATAACAAATTCCTAATCCTTAGTACAGATAACCAGCTCAAAACAAACAGGCCCTTTTGTAGCATTGACAGTATTACATTTTTAGCATACGATAAGCTTTCAACTAACACCTAGACTTTTCCTAGCACTGTGAAATGTAGGTGGTAAAAAAACACAAAGCTATTTGCTTATCCAATTTTCTGAGTACATCTCCCACACATAAGGATTTCAACTGCAGAACATACAAGGCTTTGCACTGGTTTTGTCCAGATCAGGTTTTTTGTTAAACAACAGAGTGATTCATACAAGCTTCTGAAATTATTTTAAGTGATTCTTTTTGATTTTTTTTTTTCCCCTGTCTTGGCAAGTGGAGAAAATCTGTGCTTCCCATCAAACATAAGTAGAAAGGCCCAAACACAGACCACATAACTGTGATGCCTTGGGAAGGCTGACCTGAAATAGAGACTGGGCAGAGCTAGAGAATAAATTTATTTATTTATTGAAAGGTCTTTAGGGTACACCCTGGTCAGGACAGGGCCTGGCCAGGCCTACACCCAAGGTGGACCCAAAATGGTCACAACATGGTCACAAAATGGCTGGCCAGTCATGAGATCTTACACTTTTACAAGTTTTGGTCCATTTGCATGTTGGGGTTTAATTCTCCAATTACAGATCCAGGTTGAGGTCCCATCCTTCTTGTTCCTCCCTTCAGCCACCCTTGTTTGTGCTTTTGGGGCCTGAAAGTTGTCCTTGGTGTGCAGAAGGAAAAGGATTTGTTTTGTTTCCCTACTTTGTGAAGAGAGCTCACCAGCACTTAATATGAACCTCAGAACTGCACCCCTGGGCAGCACAGAACCTGAAATACACAAACACAGAAATTCAGGGCATCAACTGAACACAAAAGAAAGAGCAGAACACTTCGTACAAACACCTGCTCTTTTTCCAGCTCTCCACATCTCACCCACCACCACAGGAAGAAGCAGCTGATTGAAGCCTTCCCCCAGAGCAGTTTGGTGTTTTGTGGCAGGGATTTGGATTGATGAGGAATGCCATTGGGATGCTGCCTTACAGATGGTGGGCAGCGCTTCCCCCGCGCCGGGGAGGAGGCAGAGCCTTCATTAAAACATCAGCTTCCCCCAGAAGCTCATACTGTCTGACACGCCTAACCTGTGTGCATATGTCAACACAGAGAGCCTGCTAATGCTGCTGAGGCTGTAAATAAGGGTTCAGACTATACTCTGAAGGAGATTAATGAGTGGAGTGCTTCCTTCTCTGCTGGAGGCTGAAGTAGGTTCCCTATTAAGATGCAGTATCTGTCACTGTCAATAGAGACATGCTGTGTGGGTGTGAGAGGAGGTTAAGAGGTGTCTCTGAATCTGGTAATTCCATGCTTTTAAGGGTCTAGCACGGGGGACTGACACACTTGAGCAACATCAGCTTCTTGAAACATGCTTTCCATTAATAGAATAAGTCCAGTAATGTCTGTGGCCAAAGAGGGACAAATGCAGAGGAACTGGAGGTACTCCCTTTTGAGGAAAGTACAGAGTTTGTTTCTCACATTTAGGAAAGGAGAAACAATCTACTATCCTGTGCAAACCCCATACAAATTTCAGAGAAGAGAGTAGATGTTCCCTTCATACACAGTTAGAACTGCAGTCCTATGAGAAATTGTATGTCTGCCTTCCTTCTCACTGTAGTTCAGGCTGAACATCTATTCTTCTGTCTAAAACATCCTGCTATCTCTGATATCAGAATGTCTTGCAGAACTGCTTCTTCTTCAGAGAGTATTTGATATCATTCTCTGAAAGAAGGGCTATCCATTTTTACCCATGGGAAAGCACAAGGAGGTTCAGTGTCCTGTTCAAGTCTCAATTGTAAATATAAAACCAGAAGAGAGGTTTTAATTCTGAATTCACAATCCCTTAAACATGTTTCTGCTCTTGGAGCTGGATTCAAAAACAAGATTCCCCATACAGCCCATGTCCATATTTTAGTGAGGGTTGCTGGCAAAGACCAAGGAAGCTCTTCTCTACATTGTTCAGGACTCTTTTCTATGTATTTGAACCAGAATGACTTTCTAGACCAGAAACTTGCACTGCACAGTGGAATAACACACACAAGCTGAAAATGCCTGTGAATTTAAACACAGATATGTAGCCCACTGGCTCCTCTTAAAACCCCTAGGGAATATATAAGTTTATACAAAGCAGCCTTTCTTCATTAATTAGAAGATTTGCCTTTTCTCCAGTAGTTAGAAGACAGAATAAAATGAATTTAACACACAGCAATATTACCCATTTTACCCCTAACACTCATGTCTCCTTTATGGAAAATTAAAGAACCTGAGGAAGTAATCTACTATTATTTAAAATCATTAATTTCAAAAGAAAAATTAATGTAACAAAATATTACATTAAGACTTTGAGACTGGGTTAAGTTTAGCAAAAACAATCAACTAAAAAAGAAAGTGAAAAGTTGAAAAGGAAGAAATTGTAGGGAAAAAAATGGGAGCCTATGTCAAAAAATCACTTCTAGCTTTGCATGTTAAAAATTTATCTCACTTAAGTACCTGGATATGTAGCCCAAAGTCAATGGGAATTACAAAGGGCAGCCCCTCTGAATAATAGATCAATTCTTTAGCTTTATTCTCAGTTATAGGCAGAAGCCAAATGCTATTTACCCTCCCTTTACATCATCAACCTTACTGAACACCTAATAGTTCATGCTTTTGGTTTTTATTTTTACTTAGAGAATAAGCCAATTTATTATAGAGTCTCACCATAAAAAGACAAAATTTGAAAAGCTGCCTACAAATTGCATGTAAGGATTAAGTAGCCTTTTGGACACTCCAGAATGTTATGTTGTGCTGCTTGCAAGAGGAAAATCAAAGGGGGGGGGGAAAAAANGTTAATTTTATGTATAACATGGCAGTGAGACACATGTGTTACTCTACACTATGCAGTGATGCTTTCCCAGTCTTGAAAACTTCCCTGGAATTGCTCAAAGAGCATCTGGCTCTGGCCTCTTGCAGTGGCTGAGAAAATGTTGCTTTCCCTGGCACACAACTTCACTGCAGAGAGGAGCCAGGTAACCAAGGGCAAGAATCATGGGATTGCTTCAGCTGGAAAAGACCTTATTTTTTAAAAAAGCAAGGTTTTTATGAGCTGCTTCACCCTAATATTGAGGTATTTTCAGATTCTAGGTCTAGGAAATGGCACCTTCTTTGCCTTCAGCTTATAAGAGGTACAAAATGACCCCATAAACTGGGGGAAGGTGACAGTGGCTGTGGGTTTGAAAAAATTCATTATTGAGCATATATTGTTTGAGTGGAAGGAAGAGCTAAGTCAAAGAAAAAGTGTGAATTAAATCTTGATGCTGAGTTTGTTTTTAGAGATACAAATAATGCAGTGCAACCCAACCCCCCCAAAAAAACCCCAAACTTGCAGTAATGTTTAAGTGTCCCAGAGAAAAGTGAATATCTAGACCCCAATACTGTGAAAAAGCAAAATATTGCTTTTGTGGGCAAAATTGAACAAAATAACTCCTCCTTAACTATAGCTGCCTGGCTTTTTCCCCTCGTGTACAGACTTTTAATAGTTGGTATTTGTTCTTCTTCTTCTAGAGATATGGTGTCCCAAAGCTCAGGCTAACCCTACTTACTGATGTCAATTAACAGCTCCAAACGTGGAGTACTTGATGTAAAAGGAATGGTACTTTACCTGAATCTAATGTAGGACAATATTGTTAAAAAAAAATCAAAACAAATGAAAATAATGTTTTAAAGTTAAGAAAAATCAAATTATGCTTGGACTATGACTGGGTTTATTTATTTTTTTTTTCTTTTGCTACAAATACTTATCTCTGTACT
>WEIU01019290.1:185686-214560 GCA_013389925.1 Aegithalos caudatus
AAAAAAAAAAAAAAAAAAATATAAAAAAAAAAAAAAAAAAAAAAAAAAAAAAAAAAAAAAAAGATAGAAGTAATGTTTTATGAATCAGTCTCCTTTTGATGTTAGGGAGTGGGATTAAAACCTTTGTGAAAATTCAACATGGTGTTGTCATGAAATCCAAGTCAGTTTGAGACCCCAGGAGGCTTTACAGGTCTGGTGTCCTTCAGAAGATTTTTATCTGAATGAAAATAGTTTGTATGAGTGAAACCACCAGATGCACATCCAATTCCTAATAAATCTCAAAACAAACACACACGTAGGGAATTGGACACATGGGCTTTNAGACATGAGATCTGTACAGATTTTTTTTAAAAAAATTAAAATTACAGGAATTTCAATAAATATCTGAGGATCAAAATTCCAGACAGCAGTGGGGTTTCTAAGTTTAATATAGGTCATGGGGACTTGGTGCTCTCTTACAACACCTTCAAGAGATTTTTGGATATGATTGAGCAATAAATATATTCAATCCTTACCTAGAGGACTCTACTCAGAAACAATGAGACCACCTCAGTGGAAAAGTTCCTCTGCATTACCCTGGTGCATCAATATGCACTTTCCTTTGCTCATGTTCTGCCCTGTATCCCTTATTCTCAGCCATGCTGACTTTTAACTTGCACTGTTAGTAAAAAAAAGCTGAATTGGGAGCATTAGAATCTCCCAACTGATCTTTTTTTTAAATCTAAAGTAAAGTTAAAAACCACTTCAACAAAGGGTAAAGCACTCTTAGGAAGCCACAGACCCCAGCAAAGGTCAGCTTTAAATTAGAAGCCACCTCCATTTGGGGCAGAGGGAGGAGAGCAGTGGGATGAGTCCAAGAAAACTAAAAAGGAACAAAAAAAAATTGTAAGAAGAGAAAAAAATGAAGAGAGTAAGTAGTTTAACATTTTCTCTGAAATACACAGGCCCACATTACGTAGAAGGTGATGCTTTTCTACTCAAGGAGAACACCATCTACCCAAAAAAATAATCTCTGAACATGGAAAGGTCACAAAGCCTCCAGGGCAGCACCTTTAAATGATAACAATGGCAAAGCCATGCCTTTCCCATTAAAATCAGTGAGGTTTAGCACCCTTGCATCCTTCTCCCACACTGATTGCCCAGTGCTGAGGATCAAAAGCACCAGCTTCAAGGATTTTACCTGAGAAAAACATAATTTATTGTTCTTACAAATGCCTTTAAATGTAGTTGGCATGATGTCCACAGCAATCCATTAAATATCTCTGCCTTCAGACACAGCAGGGGGAGAGGGTTGGGAATTAAACAGCTTTGGTTGCAATAACACTCATCAAGAAATGGGAGTAAAAGGAAATATTTAAAATGATGATTTTCCATGGTCTGGATAGTTATGTTGAGATGACTGCTTGCAAATGACAGGTTAGATCCATATTCAGATCCATCTGATCAGTGATCTGGGTTCCAGAAGTGAAAAGTTTTCCACCAACTCAAACCAGACTCAAATTTCAATTCTCAGCATTTCTGAAAAATCTTTTCACTTCTTTGAGTGTCTGAATATAGATTTAGAACCTAAGTTCAAGTAATGTTTTAAAATTCAGTTCATATTTATGTACCTTAGGATCTTCCCTGAAAACCAACCACAGTGGATTTTTTTTCCTGAAGCCATATAAAAGATAAAGGTTATGAAGTTACAAATATTGCACCATAAGAGGTAGTTCTAATTGGCCTGTCCCTCCCTGAGGACACATTTACATAGAAATTCCTCAGGATTAACCCTTACAAATTAACCTCTTTCAGGAGTCACAGTAGCCAGATGAAAGATTATAACCACACACATAAGAGAATACGAAAGCCATAAATGGCAGAGGCTAATTCCTAATAAAAAGTTATAGACTTTTTAGCTTCTATAACATCTCCTGTCTCAGTGCACTGACCCTTTTTTTTTTTTATAGATATGGACAACCTTAGCACAGTGGTATGATACCATAATTCTGCTTTTACAGGTTAGAATGTAATAGTATCTGCTACAGAGAGATAAACTTACTTCTTCAAGGTCAGTGATAGGTGTTATACCTAGATCATCTTCCTTGCATGTCTAGATTTTAGTCTGAAAGCTGCTTTGGTGCCTGCTAAGGCACTGGAGCAGACATAAGTGTCCCAGCACACCAATCCTGCTCCATTTCTGCTGTTCTTTTCTTCTCCTTACAAAGGAGGCTTGACATTGGCAGAGAAAGTTAAAAATGTTTCCAGTACACAACTGCCCAAACTAAGGGCCAGAACGTTTGGGATCAACAAATCTGTGCCAATTTACATGAGCTGTGGATTTGGCACCTGCTGTCCACCAACACAAAAGGTGCATGGATATTCCATGGCATCTCTGATCACTAGACTGATTGCTTAATTGTCATGTTCCTCTCTCTGGTGGGACCCCTGTGCCAATTAAGGAGACTCAACTGTGTTTTTTAGAAATTATTTAAGAAAAAAATAAACAACAAACCCAAAAACTCGGGCAAAACATCTGTGTGCCTCCTACGTGTTTATTTATTCATTAAATGTATCTCTTTGTTAGATATAGTATTTGCTAATGGAAGCAGATAAACCTTCTCATTCCCTTTTTATACTATCAGTTTGATTTGCAGTCAATAGGGGAATGGCAAACTTGGATTGAGAGGGGATATCAGAAGCCAAGGCAACAACTTGCACACAGTTCATTTTATTCCATTGCTTAAAGCAACTCTGTTTGATAAAAGAGCCATTAAATATGGAAAACTGCACGCACCACAGTGCATTGTGCTGAATAAAAGAGGCAACACAGTGCCTCTCACAAAGATCCACACTGTTTGTTTCTCTGGTTCTGTTAAAAGAGCAAAAGATCAGCACATTTCAGGATCAATCCAGACAGGAGAGTCAAGCCCAATCGTAACTCTAACTGCTAATAAACCTGAACTGCCTATAAAATCACTGATCAGAATTCCTCTCAAATCTGTGGATGCTCAGGCTGGGATTAACCCCAACTTCATACCAAAACCCACAGATAGGTTGACTTAAGATCAAACACTTAGGCAAGGAGTGATATTTTCATTGCTGTAATAATATACTGAGGGAGTTCATGCTGGGAAGACTAATTAGTATCCAGTGCCATAAACCTCCAATGAGCACTGAAAACACCAGAGAGTTCAGCAGAAGATGCTCACAAAGAAGAGAGGAGCAGGGAGTGCAGGGGCTGAGGAAGGGTGTGGAGTCTGTTCAGTGCATACAGCAAAAATCAACAAGCCAAATGTTGTAGGAGTGAGAGCATGAGGCCACAACAGTGCCCTGTGATACAAGCCATAACACCAGACCATGCTCACTGAGAACCACATTCATGCTCTCCAGGCCTCTGGATCTCTAGCCCTTCCCTAATCACATGGATTACATGAATTAATGCATTGTTTCCTGTGATTTTATTCCATATTGTTACTGAGCTCACATTTGAGATGTAACTTGAAAGGCAATTCAGATCATAGAATGTACCACAAAGAGAGAACTCAGGCATACTTAATTTGCCCAGCCAGAGCAGTCTTTCATTCTTTCCCTTTTTTCACCACACCTCCTGCTCATCCTCCTCCTTTAGTGCACCTCTTATCATCTGAGTGACCAGAAATAAATCAAATTCACTATTTGCTTTCTTCTTCAAGGCTTGAATCAAACAGCTAATAGCACAGTTCCTAAGGAAACTTAGAGTTCCTTGCCACCAAGAGCCTAGCCTAGAGTTGTTTTATTTTACAGTTAACACACACAAAAAAAGCTAACCCTTGAGTAAAATAAACAAGCTGCAGGCTTGCAGTCCTTAGTTATGGACAATAGAATTGCTGAGGATTTTTCCAACCAAAAAAATTATATCTGACTTTTTATTCCATCAACGATTTTTATGCCAATAGTCATTGTACTTTGCTCATTCAGCAATGGGAGAAAATGCAAGTTCTCTTAACATTTCATAGACTCCACACTAAAGGAATTGAGTCACTTTGCATCAGAGTTTGAAAATACTGCTTTTGAAATCTGCTGTCTTCCTTAGGTAATATTATTTTCACACAAACTCAGGCATAAAAAGAGATCTGCAAATTTTGTACTCTCTGCCCATAATTATGTCATTGTAAATATACATTGTACAGAAGTTACTCTGGATCATTTAATTGATGTAAATCTGTTAATTCTTATAATGAATATTAACACAGAAATTGTACTGTGTTTTTTAAATCCTTACCAAGACTGATACAACTGTAAGAGCTTTTTGGAACAGATGGTTGGTTCTTGTGTGTGGTGCTTTACTTTCCCTTTTATCCTTTTTTTTTTTTAAATTTACAGCACATACTGTTAACACTTGACCTGACATATTCCTTTGAATAATTATTCCAGTATCCTTAAAGCAAAAGAAAAAAAAAATCTGAGATTTTTATCCCTCTTAACAACCTAAATGTAATTTAAGAAATTAAGAAATGTCAAACTTGCTTGTAAATAACACTAAGCATGGTAGGCTTGGGTGCTTTCCTCCAAAAGCTCCAATTCTGCCTTCTGTATGTGTCCACCTCTTTAGGTGGGTGACTTGAGCAAATAAAGAACTGAACCCATGGGGCACAGAGAAGTCTCAGTAACCCTGAGCAATTTAATTCCTCCAGTGCATCACAGGATTGGATCCTCAGTTCTCTTTCAGCTGCTGCCCAAGTGAGGAACAACTGATGGCACTCCTTGACTGAGGGATAATCACTTAAGTGAAAAAGTATTAAAAGGTACAAGATGCAAAAGAGATTGTTAAACAATTCTGTAAGATGTTTATAGCTTCTCTCCCAGCACTGAATTATTTCAGCACTTGGTGTTACCAGGAGAGTCAAAAGTGGGGAAAAAAAAGAAATAAAAGAGACAGAGTCCAATGTCATGCACATCTAGAGCATTTAACAAACCCCTTCACATAGTCCCAGGCAACTGCAAGTATTTCAGTCTGTTGCTTTCTTTGCAGCCCCTGTACTCAGATTTTAGAGAGGCATCCTTCTCTTTCCTTCCTTTGGGCTGTGAAGAGCACAAAACTCTGATTTTAAAAGTGTGCTGAACTGTTTCTCCAACTCATGTCCAAGCAGAACTCTAGGAACTCACTTGATGTGAGCATACCCAGGGAACAAAGATCCATGAAGTTTCTTTTGCCCTTCTAGACTTGAGGAGAATAAACATTATTGAACATCACCATGCCTATCTCTTCAAGTGCAGCTTTCAGGGCTGTGTCATTATCAATTCATTTAATGATCATTATTTTTTTCCTTTTGTTTCTATTCTTTTTTACATTACTGTCAAGTAATATATAAAAAAAATAGAAGCAAAAGGAAAAGAAAAATCATGAAATGAATAGATTATGACAAAATGGGTCTATGCAGGTGAAATGTATCTTCACCTTTGGAGGTTCACCCAGGTTTGAGATCATTCTGAGATTTCATCCTTGTATTTGCAGAACAACATATCAAAAGATAGTGAACCCTGCTCCTATCCAAGAAGTTCTGACATCAGTCTCTTAGCTCTCAAGAAGAAAAAACAAAACAGGCTCTAAATTATCAACTTTTCCTAAACTTACATTCTCAGCTAAGATAAGACTTCCCAAAAACAAGCTTGAAAATCTAAGCAACCTCTCTTTTGAGATTACCAATTTAAATATTGTGTGGATGCCACAGGCAATTGTTTTTTTCTGTGAGGATCTACAGTACTTGTCATTACTTACAGTGCAGAGTTAATACTTACTATTTTCTGTCACTTTAGCATGATCATCTTAACTGAAATTGTAAATATTTTGAATCAATGTAAAATTAATGCATCTTTGCTATATTTTACTTGTGTGTCTGTGAGTATATGTGCATATAAATATATTCCCATACGCACAAAAAAACGTTAACAGAGAATTAAGGTTGCCTACATTCATTTCTTGAGTGTAACCCACATCAAAAGTGCAGTGCCAGGCAATCTCATGCTAACTGGAAATCTGGATCTACAGCCTTCAAGGATTATTAATAATAAAGTCGAAATGAGCAACCAGAGTCATACCAGAACATGTCTTTCAGCACGTAAAAAACATCTACATGCATTTTCCTCCACTAAAAAAAAAAAATTAAAAAAAATGTAGCTTTCATCAATATATTGTCTTGGCTAGATTTCCAAGGGGAATGGAGGAAGATTGTCCTTTCTCTGGAAGTGCATCCTGTTCAACCAACAAACTCTCTTCATCTACCCACAAGACCCCACCCTCAGTGATACAGTCAACTCTCCTTTTGCCATAATATTCAGGCACACCATCTTAATTTTCTCCTCAGCTACATTAATATCTGTTACCAACCCAGGCTTTAGAAAAATACAGAGCTGATTTATACTTTAGTAGAGAAATTAAAGATCAAAAAGATTTATTAGGGTTACTCTACCCTCCCCCCCCACCAGTGCATAATCACTCCCCACCGTATATTTTTTATGGTAATTAGACACTCAGGGCTCAATCCTACAGAATGTTAAGTGTTCTGGCCCAGTCCAGCAGAGCTATTAGGTGTGGAAATGCCTGAGCAATCCCTCAAAAGTTTAGCTACAAGCAGGTGAACCATCCTCTTTATTTAAACACACGCTGAATTATTTTCCAGAGGTTCAGCATGGAGTAGACCACAAGCTTTGTTTGTGCCACCTCTGTTTCTCTAAAGTGTCCCACTGCTACCATAATGGCACTAGGAGCAAGTCAAGGTTCTGGCCCCCTCCTTTTAGGAGCAACTGATGCTGATTTTCACTTAACAAGGGTAGCCCAGTTCCAGGAGGGAAGGCCACCAACACTTCACTGTGCACTGCAGGTACACACACCCTCATCCTGCTCTATCTTCCTTCTCTCCCCTTTCTCCCTTCTTTCCCTCCATGGCTTGATGCAATAAGAACCTACACTAAGCCCTGTGCATCATAAACACAGTTTTATAAAGTTCTACACTCTCCAGTCTTGGGTGAAGTGTTGGTAGAGCAGGACTGAATCAATATGTTAAAAGTGATTTAAGCATATGCTTAAATGTCAAAATGTATTTAAATGCCTTTAGATTATTTATATTATAGCTACAGAGGAAACATTCTATCCCAACAAGAACCTTCTAATATTTTAAATAAACATATGAAACATATGGCTGACTCTCTGCAGATGTGCATGAAGTTTATAATCTTTAATTTTTATTCCAAACACATTAATTTTTTTTTTCTTCAAAATGACCTGGGTAAACTGTGAAATTTGCTTAAGCTATTAGGAGTAAATCTGTCACACTGACAATTTCAAGCAGTGTCCTTATTGCTAAAAGGGCATATACTGTAAGTTACAGGCTTAATGGCTATTGCTTTTTGCCCTGATGTGCACAAGTCCTTTACCTTCCCATTTATTTATTTCCTGATAAGCAATCAATGTACAAAAATAGAAAAGCCAAATGGATTAAGAGACTGGTTCTATCCTGATCTCTGTCTAATAAAAAGGGGTGGCTGTCATGAGTTGAATCAAATTTACTCTTAGATGATTTTATCACTGAAGATTGAGCAGATCAGTGTGAAACAGCAGCAGAACAAGTACAGCTCACCTTATTCCTGAAGGTTAGAGGTCCCACATCCTACTTAACTCATTGATATGGACATATGCAGGGCACTGGGAATTTGTCTGCATCTTTTGTGCTACATAAACATTTGGCTGCCCAGCCCTCTAGCTGTGGCCTAAACTCCCTGTCCTTTTGACACTCACATGTCAGCTTTCCTTTATCTGTGAAAATCACAGAGCTACCCATGAACATGAAAGCAAATGCATGTATGAGTGTTTGCAGGAGAGATTTACCCACGTGGACTTGCCTACAATTGACTTTAGCAGGTCACCAAATAAATATGACACTTTTCTTCTCCAGCTATTATATGAAATCACATTAGTGAATATAGAAAGTATAATCCTCTAAGCCACAAGACATAGTGAACCATGGGGTTTCAGAATTACCTCTTCATCTACGAAAACAGACACTTTTTTCCCCTTATATTCTAGTTGTAACGAGAGGAATTTACCAGTCCTTGTCACCAACCTGGCAACAAGGGAACAAACAAAAGTTCTGTGCTTCTGAAAGTAGTCCATTCTTAAAACTTTTCTACAGTAGAACCTATAGGAATTACTATGAGAAAATTACTCTTAACTATGAAGAATTACTGTTACATGGAAATACCATGGGAAATATTTTAAAAAGAGCGCTGAGAGTGGGAACTTTTTTAGGCAGAGCAAGTCTTGATTAGGAGTCTATCAAGTATAAACCAAGCAAATGTAGACAAAGACCAGGAAAAGACTCCTAACAATGAAGTGTACTGGAGTGTCAGCAGGGGAAGGCGTGGATGAGATAATCAGCTGTGTCACTTAAAGCTGCACAAAACAAAGTACTTGTGGTGCACTGGCTAGAATAATTCTGCATTATCACAGGGAGGGTTAAACAACTATTGACCCAACAGCTCTCCATGCTATTTCTCTGATTCTAAGCATCACATGTTCTGTAGGTGGAGAGGGAAGGGTCACTGCTGCAGGAAAAAAAAAATTAACATGTGCCATGAAGTGTCAGATGTTACTGTACATACTATACTCAACTGAAAATCCTGTGAGGAAAATAAATGCAGGGCAAATTTGTGGGTGACCTTCTAGTTTTACACATCACACCAGACATAATGGGTTTTTACTCAAATAAGTGTTTTGTTTGAAATTAGTGGCCTGATTTAGTTCTCAATGAAGGCACAAATAAAGAAAGCCACATTCTCAAAAGGCAGACTTTGCAAACCATTCCTCATCAGGCCTCATAAAGATGTATTTTATAAAGTGGAAAAGAGTTTCAAAAGAGAATGCAGAGGAGGTAAAATCATTAATAAATTACCAGGAGGAGAGAGAACCAGAACACGAGACTGCAGGAGAGTTATAAAGGAAACCTGATCGGGATGAGTGTAAAGCCTGACAGGAGGGACTGCAGCCAGCCTGGAGCTTTGCACAGCCACAGACAGACAATCCTCCATGCCTGCTTTCCCTGGCTGCTGGGCCATTGATAACCACATGAAACCTGGGAAGCTGAAGCCAGCTGAGTGCTTTCAGGGAGGCTCAGAGTGGGATGGAGTCAGGCTGTCTGTCCACTGCAAGCCACAGCGTGAGCACCCAGGGTTTAATCTGAACCAGGGGTTTATGACTGCGAGTGTATCACCGTATTGGCGTGTCATATTGACTTTCTGATAATGTTCTAAGCCAGTAGGGTAAGAAAGAGAAAGTGCCACCGGGTACAAATTGTGGCATCAATTCTCTGCCAGACTGATCAATTGGATTTATATATTACCTCCAGCTACGTACTCAAAATCTATAAGTTTCGCTCCCTCCAGTGCGCAGCTCACAGTTTAAGTAATTGCAAATACAAATGAATTTTAAAAGGGTTTAGAGGGCTTTAAATTAAAAATGTGTGAACATTGTTATTTTAAGCACTCTAAATTATTTACTAATATAACCCAGCTGATTCACTTTTCTCTTCTTTTTGTCTTAGCTTGATTTTTTTTTTTTTTTTTTTTGATCCCTGGAGCCTCAGCGGAGCTTAACATAGCAATAAAGTGCAAACAGCAAAATAATGCTCTATTTTACCTAACTAAAAGAAGTCCTCAAATTCAGCCTACAGGATAACAGGCTGCAAGACGTCAGCAGTACAAGGACTTGTTAAATCCTGCATTAGAAATGGGCAAGTTGTCAAGAGACATAAAAATGCATTTGACATAAAGGATGAGTTTGAGCACAAAAAGTTAAGGAAGTGTTTAGGGGGCTCTGTTTTGCACAGGCACCATGAGGATGCAATGAGGTGACAGAGCTACAAAAAAAAATACTTAGCACAATACCTGGAAGGATTCTGCTTATAAGACATTGCTGAGTCTCATTTACCTTCATCAAACACTGCAGCTGTTTTCTGTTTTAACCACATATATAAAATGCTTGAGTTACAAGTGTTAAATCAAAATAATAAATTAGGTCGTTTGAGCTCATGCTAAAACAGAGAGCATCCTCTTGCATTTTTCCACATTTTCTGGCTTTGGTCTATTAACTGTAAAAATTATTTATAAACTTCTTCAGAGACAACAAGTGAGATTTGGTGCAGTAAAAAACATCTACATACAGAAATAATGACATGTGACTTCAATTTTCCTACTTACAGGATCAGATCCAGTGCTGCATCATGGTTTGTGCCTCCCTTACATGACACTACTGATACATGAACTACAGAATTTGGTAAGGATAATCTGTAGAAAAACCCAGAAAATTCATCTGCAATATTAGGTTCTGAGTTTACAAGGGTATTGTCTAGTTCCTGAACAGAAAATAAGATAAAATTCTGTTTTTCATCTTGCTGGGAAAAGGTATAAGTAACTCTATATGTTTGTCATTGTTATTTTTTTAATTCAATTTGTTGAGTGAGAGAAAGAAACAGTAGTCTAATGTCTAAGGATTATAGCACAGTACATAAAAATATAATGTTGGGAATTTGAAAATAATTGAAGAAAGGCTATTATTGTCTTGAAGGAAATAAAGTTATATTCTCATTATTGGGATAAATATATAATCACAAAATAAATGTTTGTCCTCATTACTCTCATTTATTTTATTGTTAAAGTTATGATATGAGGTAATTTGAGATTATTTTCTTCCCAAATTATGCTGCAGTCCTTATTCAGGTATATCATCACAGTCAACAGTAGTGTAACTAGAACCTGTGAAAATTATTTTTACAATCAGCATAAGTCCTGTTTTAATACTTCTTTAATTGTGGTTTGTTTATTTTTAAAAATTCTGCAGTAGGAGGGGTTTGTTTTCCTACTGATGTTTATTCTTAGGAAGAAATCTCACAAGTCCAGATTTAATTTAATACAGAAAATAATTCTCACCATTGGACTTCCCAAATTCATCTAAATCACTACAGAGATGACTTTGTTAGACTTCATTAGCAGTCAGCACTTTCAGATACCCCCTAAAACTTGGGATGTTCGTAATTCCACTTGGAGGAATTGAGCACATGCAATAGATACAACACATAGCATCACATTTTTGCCCCCAAATTCCCATTTACTTTGAATATGGCCAATGGATCTGGTGCTGAAAGACAGGGAAATCCTATTACCTCACCAATGTTTCCATACTCTACCCTATATCAACTCACACAAAGTTTAGAGGGGCTGATTTTTCAGCTTGCTGTCATCAGCTTTGTGTCCTGGTTCTGCTGCCCAGGACTAAGTCACAAGGAGCAGTAAAGGGAACAGAAATAATTCAGAATCTTCAAGACTGGCAGGAGAGAGTTAAGTGAATGCTTTTCAGGGCTTGAAGCCTCAAGTTTAGGATTTGCTCTTGCTTTCCTGAGTGATTCCACCATGTGTGAGGAATACCTTTAAGGTTAATGGGATTCTGAAATCAATAAAAATGGCTTACTAATGGTTTGAGGAAGTTTTTGTACTACAGGGTGTGAATTTACAAGGTTATTATCTATTCTGCAACAGCTCTCCCCTTCTGCAGTGAGGCACCACTTTCAGAATGGAGTGAGGTACTTAGATGGAGACTGAGAACAGGGAGATACTGTGAGGTGCCTGCATGCTCTGGATTTTCACCCCAGCCTAACTACAACTCACAGGCTTCCCACAAGTTAAATTATGTGAGGCCAGTGCTGCAAGTCGTAGGACAATTCCTCATGATTCATAAAATGGTGTCACATACACAAACATGCTTGTAAATTTCAGTAAATATCAATTCAAATAATTGAGACAGTTGATTTAAAGGTTTTACTGAAAAAATGAGCTTCAGGATGTTGGTCTGGGTTTTGTTTTCCCCAATACTCTGAGTTGGAATAGCATCTCATTTTTTTTTTCCTATTATTGCTCCTTGGTATTAAGGAGACTTCAACTTGGCCATGGTTCTTGAAATAAAGTGTAGCCCCATTTCTAAATGAAGCTGCAATTGCACAGGGGATCCATCCCACAGACCAAGGCAAAGAAAAAATTCAAACAGCCCAGTCTGTCCTGAAGAGGCAGCAACCACAGAACCCTGTACTGCTGTCACATCACAGGGGACTCTGCACTGGGGCAAAACCAGCTTGGAGAAAACACTGCCCCCCCTTAGAAATCCTCTTCCCCCACCTGAATGCCACCCTCATCTTTGTAAAACACAGTATAGGTTAAAAGTGATGGCTTCATCTGCTTAGCCTGCTGATATGGAAACAACTCACCATGCTTTGGAGACTTTAAAACTCCCCTCCTTCTTTACCACAAACCTCATATCAGTATTGCTCCTTCAGACATAAAATAATTCATCTGTGTTTTCCTTACAACAAAGAATTCATTCAGAGGAAATGTTGAGGAAGCAGCCTGATCTGCCTGGTATTAAAGGCTTGTTTGACAAAACAAATTTGCAATAAACACTCAGAAAACAGGAGCCATGCCAGTTAGAATGATAGAAAATCATGTCGAAGAGATAAATGGATCATTAAAGAGAAGGTACTTGAATTTTCATTACAGATAGCTACACAATCACTAAAGGTTTCTGAACTTGTCTGCCTTGTTGATCTTGTGTGCTCCTCCTACCTCTAACTATTATGCCTAATATCCATATTTTCGCATAGCTTTTGAAACCTATATATTTCATCTTCTGAAGGTATCATTAAGAACTCTTTGTAACTATCAGAATTCATGAATTTTGATATGCATTGGCCTGAGCAGTATAAAAAACTGTTTAGTGAGTAATAATGTGAACATCATACCTAATGATTCAGAACCTGCATGACATAAGTGATGGTATTTTGGTGAACATATGGATTTTAACTAGAGCTTGGCAGCACAGGACCCTTGTTTAGCTCGGGATGCAGAGGAAACTAAATCAGAGGGATGACTGAATTATCAGTTAGAATTTTTCCCTTTCTGTAAGCTCATAAGTGAAATGATATTGGAAGCCAACAGACCTAGGGAAAAACAGTATCTTCCCATTTCCCAGTTTTATTAGTGCCATAAAATTGGAAGAACATTTCTTTCTATACATCTAATTCCTTCAGTGCAACACAGGTTTAAACACTCAAGAGGCAGCTGCCATTCACTACTAGGCACCATAAGCACTGTCCACACAAGTGCAATTAACACTGATTGTCTGGTGTTTGAGATTCAAGGTAAAACACAAATTCATTTTTCAGAAGTACAGAACTGGCACGATCTAGTCTTGCACAAAAGGACAAGACAGACAATCACCAAGTGTATGTCTAGAAAGCTTTTACCTTTCTAGTGAGTTTGGATTTCTAGTGAGTGGGTTTAAGTCACAGTTAAACTTATATCAGCAGAGTTGCCTCAATTTAATTAAGATGAAATTTTCATGCACATCAGTGTCTTCTGTCATCATTATGAGAGCAATAGGGAAAACCAGTGATATTCTCAAGTTGTTATTGGAAATTTTCCTGCTTAGAAGAGACCCTGTTTCCCTGCCTGTTAACCCCAAGCTCACGGCTCAACTTAGGAAACAAAACAAATTACCAGAAGGTAATAGGAAACAAATTGATTCCCTAGACCAAAGAAAGCTGTAGTCTCCAGACACTCTCTTCTTACTACTTCAAGCTTTTAAAAGGGGTAGTCCTACTTTTATCCAGCCTGTTATTTTCTTTTTACCTCTTTGCATCAGCCTGTGACAGAGATAACACAGAGAAAGAGCAGCAGAAAAAAAGATTTATCAGTAAATCTGGAAGGTACAACTTTGCTTTTGAACCTTCTATGTAAAAACCTAAATGAATTGCAAAATCAGCCAGAGAAACATTACATGTATCATCAAAATCACATTAGATCAAAACACATTCAATTTTCCCACTCCTTTCTGGGAAAGAGAAGATTTTTTTTTTTCTGAGTTGCCTTATATTGTGTGAGAAGCTACAGCAAATCAACAATGCTATCAGTAGAACCAAAAATACCCCATTTGATAGCAGTTGATCTTCAGATAAAATATTGACATTATAGCAAATAATAACATACAACCAACAGGGGACAGGAGAGCTGGGAACATAAAAGCATTAGACTTTGATTAACACATAAACTTTCTTTTCTCACTAGCACTGGGTTTTAGACCTTTGAGTGGGAAAAATGCAGGTGACAACGACTGAGGGGTGGTGTGGGAGTCAGAGCTGGGCAGGAAATGTCCTTGCAAAGCAGTGCTTCTCCTGTCACATGCAGGAGCTGATCATCGTGGTCAAACCTCTATCTGGGAGTGCCAAAAAGAGGTGGGAGGCAGAGCAGAACCCTTAAATATTGGCAACTCCTAGAATACAATGATATTATGTATAGTAGATTGTATGTTACATTAGAAAACAAATTAATAAGGTATTGTCATTAAGGTGTCAGATAAGTTGTAACTCAAAAAATTAGCTGTCCCCATGTTAATGTTTTAGAGCAGAAATGGCTGCCTCAAGATGGTGGGAGATAGTTGCTATATATTCCCAAATTACATCCAAATGTGTCAGTGGGTATCATTTCCATTGGCCTTGCCCTCTTCCAAACACATCTTGCACTGCTGCAGCCACTACTGGTCTGAAAGATGGATTTGGCATCATCACAAAGGTATTTACTTCTGTTGAAAAGCAGAGACTCTTTAAGAACCTTTTAAAAATCAGACACAAAAAAGGAAAAGTCCCTAACACAAGAATAAAGATGACAAAAGTTAGTTTTGCTATAACTTTCCTCTAGAGCAATTTTGTACTCTATCAGCTTCAGGTAGACCACCTGCACAATGACAAGTAGGTGAAGGTGGCCTTAAATGGGTCTTAACTGGAAGAGAAAAAAAACCCTGGTGTTGTTGCTTAACACCTTTATGTATTCTCCAGCTATAGATCCCAAAGTGTTTATAAAGCTCCAGAAATATAATTATCCCCATTTCATAGCCAAGGAAATTGAAAGGCAATATTAAGTAGTTTGCTGAGGGCCACACAGTGAATCATTTGAAGAGCCCAGTTGCTACTGTAAATCTCCACACCTAGGCAATGATTATGCTGCTGTGACTCAGACAAGATATTATTCCAGAACATCAATTGCTGCTGCATAACCAGTGTCACACAATGACTCCTACACCACCCTTCTTTCTGTTCAGAGGCCTGCTGGACTTTTTAACTTGTCTCCATTTTGCTCTGCAAGAACATAGGTGCTCTTCAGAATTCCCTCAAAAATTTCTTTTTGAAGGCGCATCCAGCTTTCCAGAGCTGGATTTTTTTTCCCCTCAAAGAGCTTAAATCACTGTTTAAGATTCTAACTTAAGTGTCTAACTGGTATCCATGCTCTGCAAAACAATCCCACAAATGTGCTTTTGAAGGGTAACATTCTGCAGCCACCCACAGTTGAACAGAGATAAAAGTCTGGGAGATCCCACCAATCCTGCACTGACATCAAAATGCTGAAGCAGAAAAGAATGCTATGATTTCCTAATGGCTACAGAGTAAAGAAAAAAAAAAAAAAAAAAAAGGAGAAATAGATGGAACTCATTTGAGTTGTGGGCTAGTCCATCATTTGTAACTGTATGCTTAGAGGTGTACTGGTGAAGCTGTGGACTATTTCACAAGAAGATGGGAACAATTTTTTGTCTAAAATTTAAGCCAACTAGAAACTATGATAAGTATGACACCAAGTTATCTACCCTGTTCTCAATGTGATGAAGGTTTATGAACTGAGGGCTGTTGCTTCCCTTTTCCTCACAGCTGCCAACCTGGCTGAAGAGGAATATGGAGGTCAGGAATATTTGTCATTAAATAGAGATAACTCCTTGATGATGCTGAAAAAGTGATCTGCTGTTAAACACAACTGGTCTGGCACTCCTCCACCTTCAGTTTTTAATTTATGGGACTCAGGTAGGCTTGGTTAAACTGCAAGTGGACATGCCTGAACTCTGTCCAATGTCACAGGTTTTGAATATTTGCTCTGGATAACATCTGAAACTTTGCTGTACATACAACTGTTTCAAAAATTTTGTAAAGGATGCTATAGTTATTATAAGGTTTTATGAGTCCTCTGCTAACAGGAGCATCTACCTCCATGAAGTACCTTTTATAAATTTTACTGAATTCTGAAACTGAATTTTATTACAGAACTGCTACATTTTAGTAGCCAAATCCAGTCCATTTGAAAACACTGCAAAAAAATTCCTCCAGGGATTTTGCTGAATCAAAACCCAAATGATTTTTGCTACATTTTTATTTCACAAATAATTTTCAAAAATATTTTCTTTACCTTTTTTTTTTTTTCATATATTTATAAATTCCCAGACTAGAAAAAGAGTGACTGTCATAGTCAAGCTTGATGATTGGTATGCATAGAGAACAGATTTTTTTTTTTTTCATAAGGACTCTATGTCTGATCTCATTTTAAACCTATGGCGAGCTTACTTCCTGCAGCAAAGTGTTTTAATATTTAATTATAGAAAGCCATATTTTTTGAAAGGTAGAATTTGTTGAATACACCTGAAAAGAGAAAAAAAAGCCTGGTCTGTCAGGTCTCCTCTTCATCTTTTCACACAAGTACACACCACAGACCTACAAGACACATCACATCCTAAGGCTCATCTGCCACTATATAAAGCAATGCAGTGTTTATTCCACATTCTTCCTAAAGGGTAGGCCCAAAAAGTGGACAAATCCTTTCCAGTTTGGGGAGCAGAAATGAAGCTCAGCTCCCTCTTCCTGGTTTTTAAGCTTCCAAAGGTTGAATAGTAGCAAGAGCTCATTTTGTGGTAATTATATATGAGAACCTTTCCAAGTCCTTCTCTGACTCACTGTTTTCAGAGACAGACTCCCTAATTCTTCTTCCTAAATGTTCTACTTTGCTTTTGGCTGCATTTAAAGATAGTTTGCTGGTTCTTGGCTTTTAACCAGGCAATTCAAATCAGTTTATAAAATTAGATCATCGTTCTCATCATAAAGACCGTGAACATCACCAGGTTTGCATCAGCCTAAGGAATACTCTAAGGTATAAATAAAAGGGTTTATGTTTGTTCAATCAGATTTTTTTCATCACATGGTACACATGGTGGGGAAAGGTTTTTTTTCCATTAGTCTTCCAAAGCAGGAAAATTAGGTGCCTACAAAACAAGAGAGCAGGGTTGCTATCTTAATTTTCTACATTTTGGTGAACTGGGTGAATTTAGCATCGCAGTTAGGTCCTTTGAGACTTTTGGGTCTAAAATAATCTAAGGCTATTGATAGGAATATGTTGAATTTCAGCAGTTTCTGCCTTACCTCTTTCTTTGTTACAGATGGCAAACTTTCATTTCCATCCACAACATCATATGGGATGGATACATCCTCCTGTTTCATTCCAAGTGCAGAACAGAAATATTTATTAAACATTTCTGCCTTATCTGTGTCATTATTTATGATTTCCACCATCTGCATATTCAGTGGAACTATATCTGACCTAAGATTCTTTTTGATGCTAAAATGTTTTCAAATTGCCTTCTTGTTGTTTTTAACCATATTGGCCATTGATGTTTAACAAAGTTGTTAATTTATTTTATCAGTTACTTATAAATCTCAATGTATAACTTATGACTGCATTTTCCATCCTTGATACATCACTATTTTCTGGTTTTGTAGTAGGTTTTTGTGGTTTAATCAGGACATTTTGATTACTGTAAGTTTTTGCGTGCAAGCTTATGTCCTTGAACAATTCCCAGTATTCATTAATACTTACTAATTAAAATTTACACTCCTGTTCAGTTATGTTAACGGATTCAAGCTTGGAAAAACTTGCCCCCTAAAACATCTAAGTATAACTACTTGGTGTCATCTACAGTTCATACTTATAAAGTAAATATGATCACATTGTTTAAGAGTCCTTCCTGTTTGATTGTCACTGGTCTGCAGTATTTATCTCTTTTTCCATCAAAATTATGTTCAATTTTGAACTTCCTTGTGCAAGACAAATCTCCACACTCTGAGATTATCTGCTACTATTTTTGGAAGCTCTAGGGAATTCTGGTGCTGGCAAAACAGAAACTTAGAAAATATTCCTCAGTTTAAACACTACTATGATAGATTTTTTTTTTTTTTTCTCCCCATATGGAAGGAAAAATGGTGAAAGAGCAGCTCTTCTCATTGCCTCTATAGCTGTTTGGGGTGTTTTTTTTCTCTGTAATGTACACAGGAATCTGTAATTATCTTTTCACTCAGAAGTACCAAGTTCCTGTTACTAGATTATTTTTGACTCCTCTACATGCAATGTTTATTTGATGCAGTATTCCATCTCCAGTCCCTCTTCCTTATTAAGAGGGCTAAAAAAATTTAATCAATATCTGTGAGGCTCCAGCATTATGACACTTTAGTAAATTTCAGAAATATTAACTGTGTGACATTTCTTCACATATATTAATACTGCCTCTGCTCACCTATTAACAAGATGCTTGAAAGTTTGTTTGGCAATTCTTTTACAATCTAATCTGTCCCTTATCACTTGGCTTTGTAGCATATCTGGTGGGCTGGTTGTAATTCACATGCACAGATTCTTTTGCTGGAAAATTTTATATTATTACTCAAATTCCCACTTAGTTTGAGGCCCTTCTGGCAGTTTTTCATTGACTGGGATGGCTTTTGCTGAGATGGTCAACAGGATCAGATTTTCCCATCTCCCAGGTAAGAAATCATCAACAGCCTGTCAGATGATACTTGACAAGATACTAGCACCAGCCTACATCCTCCTAGCTTGAATCTCACCTAGGCTTGACTTCAAATATTTCCACTTCAGTCTAGAAAACCAGAAAAATGCCAGTAGCCCTTCTATGCCCTTGAAATAGCTGGCAGGCTCTTTCCAATATGTTGTCAAGAAAGACAGGATGCTTTCACAGGCTTTTTCCAGATTCTCCTGGTCTGAACTATGTTCAGTCCCCTTTATGAATGTTAAAAATTGACTGAATAAAGTTAGTCAAACATGGAGGAATAAAAACATGTTGTTTATGGCAGGTCACTGTTTAGCAGGTAAAATGATCAAATATAAATAAAGTATGTCATAATTGCATGTGAAACAGCTTGCAGGCAATTTGTAGACTGAAATACTTTGCCTAAACTATTAATCAAGTAACTTCCACTGATGAACAAAAGAACTTAACTCTGCACTTGAATAATTTGCAAATAAGGAAAAAAGAAATAGATTTGTCAAATTAATTATTCATTATAAGTAGTTGAACCAGACCTATCCCTTTTTATCATTTACATTGGTTTTAAATTCTTAAAGTGGTTTGGGAACCTTAAAGAGTAAAATTTGCTATAAATGCTTAATGCAGTGATCATTTATATATGGCACTGTAAACGTACAAACATACTTTACTTCTCACTGAATTAGGCAGTGGAGACCCTAAGAGTGGTTACAATAGCTTCAACTCTCAAAAAAGAGGTAAAAGCCTGATATTTTTCATGTTGACTGAAGAATTAGCTGGATACCTGCAGTTTGAAGATTAGTGCTGCAATTGACCCTCTGGGCAGCTTAAGGAGCCACTGGCAATGTGTCTGCACCAGGGCAAGCAGCCAAGGCTGGCAGGGGTGCAATGGGCACAGTCCTCAGGTTTCAGCAGGGGCCTCATTTCTAGAAATGCTCATCTGCAGCTCAGAGCTGAATGTCTTTGGGGGTTTCTTCCCTTTGGTTTGGTTTTAGCATGGTTAACTTGGGGAACTTTAAGAGCTGTGACTCCAGTAACGAGCTATGATCCAGTAACACTCATCTTGCAAAGTTCACAGAGGTGGTGTGAACACATTGCTTAGCATGATTTAAACTAGGACTCATATTTTTCCTAAAACATCTCTGCCTTCTGAGAACTGGAATACCATCAAACACATTGGCATAGCTCACACTCTGGCATCCTTGTCCACAGTGTCAACTCCATAGAAAGTCTTTACTAAAACCACTCAAAATCTTACACTTCAGAGGTTAATACAATCAAAACTACTTGCTAAATTTAGAAGATTAAAAGTGTTTAGAGAGATCAGGGACAAATATAATTTTGAAATCTTACAATGACTTAAATGACAAAAACAACCCCCCACCATATGCTTTTTTTCAGGTGGCTGGGAGTGTGTTGTTGTTTTCTTGCTTTTGTTTTTTATAGCACTGGCATTTAACAGAGAGGCTCTGATTTTAACTCTGAGTAAATCTGACACAGAATCACCCAGAGGAAATAAATATAAAGTACTATGAGGTCATGTTTACAATTATTTTTTTAAGCTCTTTCTGAATTAAGTATGCCTCATCTCTGCATCAGTTGTGTTATACTAGGTAAGCAAAGCACTTGATTCAAATGATTTTTAATGACCAAAGCCCCTACATTTTAGGGTTGAACATCTGTTATCTATTCAGACAGTGAGTATTCAAGTCAGTATTTGGGTGAATAATTTGCAAATTCAATGCATAGAAAATTTGGTACCAGCGCTAAGGTTAATTCATTTTTTCCTGGGATGTTTTGTAGCCAAATGGAATCCAAATGTCCTCACACATTACTTCACACCCACCTACTTCTCTGAGAAACTAAACACTGTTGGACAGTACTGAAGACTCTAAAGATAACATGGGATGAAACAGGAGCCATGAATAAAGCAGGAAAAAGAAAAACGCTTTAGCTGTTAGTCTACAAAATGCAGTGTTCAGCTCAGTATAGCAGAAACAAAGTAGTTAAAAAATCAACAAGGAGACTGTAAGAAAAGCTACCACTGTTTGGATTTATTCATTATTACAGCAGCAGCTCATAATGCAGTTTCACAAAGAGAATAGTGAAGTAACCTACACGTGGTGTTGGATAGGAAGATTTCAAAAGTCCTTAAAACAGGAAGAAACACCTTTCATCCTCAAATATTTAATCTGCAGCATATGGCTTCATTTATTTGCTGTTGTTTCTTTTAAGACCAACGCACACCTGAAGCTTTCCCACTTCTAGTCACAGAACTCTCTGATGTTTGTATTTGTCTGGTGCCAGAGTAACTAACCTGGTACTTTGGATTGCTAAAGGCAGATAAGCAGACCATGAAATAACTCACTAGTCACTAGCAGCACTTGGGATTCAAAAGCTTAATAGGGAATAAGCAGTGGCTGCTTTTGTGTGTGGTCTCTTTGCTATTTGGTCTTGTAGTTCAGCTGTAGCAAATAGGATTAGTCTGGATGACTGTGGCAGGAAAGTGTGCTTACACTTCTACATTTATGCTAGATCAAAAAAATATTAATTAGAGTACACTGCAGCAGAGCCCAATGGAAGTTGATTAGTGTCCTTTGAAAGAGGCCGTAAGACTTTACCATTTGCTGGTTTGAAGTTCATTAACAGCAAAATTGAGCTGTAGGACAGCAGAAGGAACTGAGAACTGTTAAAGTTATCCTCTTCACCCTTTTATACAGGAAGGTAGCAGGAGATTGAGGAACAAAAACTAAGCTTGCACCCCAGGGCTGGACTGGAAGACCAGAACATTTCCACCCTCTGTAGCTCTGCCTCTCTAACAACTCTTGATAGCAAAACTGGGGAATGAGGGTGGGAGCAGGAGAAGGGAAGCATGCTTTGCACCTCACCACCAGTCCTGCAAACCTCAACAAGCAGGGAAGTCCTGTTCTTTAACAGGTTACCTAGACTTGCTCAAAACACTGCATTTAACACCTTTATATTTGGGTTCTTGCTCTAAAGAATCTCCACAGAACAGATAGACTGACACTGATGGTTAAAAGCTATGTTATCACTGACCTGATGTACACCACCATTGGTAACAGGTAACTGATCCCTGGGTATGAAAAAGCCTTTTGTCCCAAAAGAAAAATGAGATTATAATATTTTACTCAGAAATTATGCCCAGTCTATTGATGACTTGTCATGGTTAGTACAGCATTTGATTAAAATGTTAAAAAATTAATGAGTCCCATATATGCTTCTTATATACACTCTAAACTTACAGGATTATAAAGTTGTGGGGTTTTCACTCAATTTAGTACCTTGGGAAAAATAAAATACAATTATTGTTGTGACCGCTGTTCTAGGTGAAACTTGCATCCCTCTAACGATGTTGAATACATGACAAAAGCTTCTGCATATTTTCTGCTGGCTCCCAACATGATCAGAACCATTTTCAGCTCCTCTAAAATTACACTTCTGTTTTTACTTAAACAGAGTAAAGTTTAAAGTTTCATAGGGAAAAGTCACATGGGGTTTTTTGTGATTCTTTACCAAAAGGCATCAAATGTTTTCCTGTGTATTTCTCAAAGACTGCACAGGGTTTTCAGTCCATCTCATGCCTATTTAATATATACTACTGACAACTTTTCTTTACTGGCTCAATCATACAAACAGATCCAAATTTCACAAATACAAATCAGCTGCAGAAGAAAGGAGAGAAATGTCCTGTTTGAGACCACAGTTATTTTAACACTCTCTACCCACTTTACTCTAAGAGAGAGGTAGTGGCAGAATCACGAGGCACTGCTGTTATATCTATTAGAAGTATCTTAAAATCCTCAAAGATTTCTTCCTCAAAAGTGTGAAAAACTTAAAAATAATAGTAGTATCATTTCACTAACTGAACAGAACCTCTGAGAAACTTCCTTGGACAATATAATTTGGATGTTTTCAACATCGCTTATTTTATTTCACAACAAACTTAGATTTTATCACATGATTGCTTTCCCAATTATAGTGCAAAATAAAAGGCATCATCAAATAGTTTAATAGGTGCAGAGGAAAATGTAGTTTTGTACATCAAATGATGCAGAAAATAACGTGACAACAACCAAAAAAAAAAAATCTGTGTTGGGATAAAAAAAAAAATTATTGCTGTGGAGTTATTTGTCCTATATCTCCTCAATGGAGGAAAGGGACAGAGAGCCCAGAGGTTTGATTATTATTTTTCTGATAAAGTGTACACTGGGATAAAGGGAAGATTTCCTCTTCCAAGTGGGGTCTGCAGTCCTTCCGGTGAGTATGTAATCTCAACAGTTAAAAGACAAATCACGTTTATCCATAAAAACAGAAGTCCACGCTTAGGCTGCGGGGTAGGAGATTTAGGCAGAGGCCCTGACAGTTTTTCTTTAGAAACCTGTTTGTATTTTCCCCACAATCTACTCAGACACATACTAATAGAATTTTAAAAGGTCTGTACACATCCACCGGTGCTCAGATCGCATGTTGATAAGCACCTCCCGGTGATTTTCAGATCTCCAACCCCAGCGTGGACCGGTGATTACCTCCGTCTGCCTGGCAATACAGAGCACTAATCTGTCTCAAAATAGAGGCCCCTGAACAGCACAGGGTAGGGAGCAGTGGATCACCACATGTAGCACAGGTATGTATTATTTATGGCCGTGCCTCTGTGTGATTACCTCCAGTTAACTGGGAGATTCTCTAAAACAAAGGTTGCTCAAGTCCTGCTCGCCATTGGCACGAGGCTCTCCTCGCTCCTGCTCTCTCCCCCACTGCAGTAAGCAGACATAACAGCCCTCAGTCTAATTAGCTGTCTTTAAGGCAGGGCTAAGTGGGCTCAGTGGGGGGAAGAGGCTTTTCCTGAGCCCCTCCAAGCCTCTCCTCGGCGCTGGCAGACGGAGCGCGCTCGGCCTCCGAGAGGCACCGCCAACTCGCTGACATTATGTCCACGGGTTATCATTATCATCCTTTTTTTTTTAAAAAAAAAAACAAAAACAAACCTGATCGATTGCTCCTGACCACAATGATGCTTCAGGGCATCTCTCTCTCTGCTGGGGAGTGATTGACCATTGGGTATCATTAGAGAGGGGAGGTGAGGGGAAGATGAGGAGGCTGCAGTAGCAGCTCCGGCTCCTCCTCGCACACGCCTCTCCCTCCCGGACACTGCTGACCTTTCACTCAGGAGCCAGCTGGAGTCAGGAGAGATTTAATTGAATGGCTTCCTCAGATGTGTTTGGGGTTTGGGTGATGGAGGAGGAGGAGGAGGATGCAAGCACTGAGCAGAGAGAAGTGCAGGGAGAGAGGAATGGAAAAGAAAAAAATAAAAGCCAAAACAACAACTTTGGGTGACCTTCAAAGGCTAATTGCTTGGCTCTTCCTAGGCCTGGGCTTTGGCTTGCAGTGATCCTGGCACTGGCAGGGCCAGGGCTGCCCTTCCTGGGCATGAGCACCTCCACTGCAGCAGTCCTGCTGCCCTGGCACTCCCCTTCACCCTCTGCCTGCGCATCCAACCACAGATGAGCCAAATCGGCCACTTCTGCCCTCCTGGGTGATGCCACATGGGCAGAACCAGGGTCATCCAAAATTCCTAGGCCTCCTCATCCACTGGAGATGTGGGAGTTGTTGGGAGGGGTGAGGAAAGAAGCAAGCATTCCTCTGAAAGAGTGCATAAATAGACAGCAACACCCATAGATAGTTCCTTTTCTTTTTTTTTTAAACGTCACATTTCTCTTCAGGTTGAGCAGAGAAGCGGACAAAAAAAAAGAAAATCTGCAGAGGAGATTCCAGCCAGAGAAACCCAGCAAATGTCCTGGTGCTTGCCCTTTTCCAGTTACCTCCCATTTCCTTTGGTTTGGCTCCTTTGTTTGTACCTAGGATGCTGCACCTTGGCAGCTCTACCCACGCACCTCCTGCTGCTCCTCCTCTCCTTTCCTCTCCCTTCCCTGCATGTCCCCCTCAATGCAGGCTCCCCCCCTTTTCCATTTTAACATAACTAAAAAGGAACGAATGGATCTCAGCTGAGTTAAATGGGTGACAAGGGAGATGGAAAGAAGGAAATTCATCCCTTCTTGTCTTTGAGAGCAATTTAATTAGGCCCAGGCCCCCTGTGAGTGGGTAAGGGAAAGGCTGAGGATTGGCTTGTCTGGGCTTCCTCTGAAGGCAAAAGCGGCCTTGGACACACATACAGAGAAAGGATTTTTAAAGGATCATGTAAGAAGATCAACAGATAAGCAGCTAATTTTGTGTACTTAGGGAGAAAATGAGCGCGTTCACTCCCACTGGAATAGCCAGAGTGATGGGATGAGAGGAAGGCAAACGAGGAGGAAGCAAGGAAAAAAAAAGCTTAAGGTATTTCACCATTTCTGCTGATTGCCAAAATTAAAGATTTATACTGCTTGATAGGGTACTCTGGCTACGGCTTTCACAGTGACTGTGCATGTGTACATATATCTATATACATACATATATAGATATAGATTTTTCTTTATACAGCTCAGTTATTTCAAGAATTTTCATCAGAAAACCACTTTTAAACTAATTGGAGTCTGTGGAGAGGAAACCTCATTTTTGGTTCAAATGAATTTTCTGAAAATGTCATTTGATTCGGGAAATATGACTGATCTGCCCGATTTCTTGATAAGAAATGAAATGAGCCGTTGTCCTTCAGGATATCATAGACTTGAAATGGGGGATTTTATGGTTAATGCCATCAGATAGAAGTGTCCTACTTTGAAAGGAGAAGTCCATCAGCCCCAGGGAAAGGCTGAAGACCGAATTTCGTCTCTAAATCCACAGCTGCAGCTAGAGCTGGCACAGAGCAGTGATAGATTTTCTTATTTCCCAAGCAATAATTACAAGATAAACAGCAATAAATAACATAATGATTAATAATAACAAGTAGTTAGTACTTTTTCAGCTCTTCGTTTTAATTCATAATTTTTCCCCTCACTGATGTGGTCAGTGCTGACCATAGAGGCTAAAATTAATCCGCAGTATTACAACACCTTAGCTTTTAATTGTCTCACACAGAATAAACCTGTATTTGGAGATGGCTGACTTCTCTGTGCAACAGAAACAGCATCTCTTGGATGTCAGTGTAACCTTGCTAAGTCCATTTTTTGTAGGGAAAAAACTAAGAAAGACAAGATAAGTGACTTTCCCAAGGCCACAAAAGGAATTAGTCAGAGAGACAAGAAAGTCCCTCAAAGTCCTTGCTGGAGGGCTGGCACCATTAGTTAGTTTATCTTTTTCATAGCAGCATATATGCAAATAGAAATGGAGTCATATGGATAAAAAAAAATGAGATCAGGGATGAGAGAAAAGGCAAAGAGAGAAAGCCAAATAAGTGTAAGTAAATGTTCAAAAGGGCTGATTCAAGCTAATATTGAAGCAGCAGGTTTTAAACAAGACATCAGGAAGGAACAAACTGAGTGAGCCTCGTAAGTGNACTTTGGGTGACCTTCAAAGGCTAATTGCTTGGCTCTTCCTAGGCCTGGGCTTTGGCTTGCAGTGATCCTGGCACTGGCAGGGCCAGGGCTGCCCTTCCTGGGCATGAGCACCTCCACTGCAGCAGTCCTGCTGCCCTGGCACTCCCCTTCACCCTCTGCCTGCGCATCCAACCACAGATGAGCCAAATCGGCCACTTCTGCCCTCCTGGGTGATGCCACATGGGCAGAACCAGGGTCATCCAAAATTCCTAGGCCTCCTCATCCACTGGAGATGTGGGAGTTGTTGGGAGGGGTGAGGAAAGAAGCAAGCATTCCTCTGAAAGAGTGCATAAATAGACAGCAACGCCCATAGATATTTCCTTGTCTTTTTTTTTTTAAACGTCACATTTTTCTTCAGGTTGAGCAGAGAAGAGGACAACAAAAAGAAAAACTGCAGAGGAGATTCCAGCCAGAGAAACCCAGCAAATGTCCTGGTGCTTGCCCTTTTCCAGTTACCTCCCATTTCCTTTGGTTTGGCTCCTTTGTTTGTACCTAGGATGCTGCACCTTGGCAGCTCTACCCACGCACCTCCTGCTGCTCCTCCTCTCCTTTCCTCTCCCTTCCCTGCATGTCCCCCTCAATGCAGGCTCCCCCCCTTTTCCATTTTAACATAACTAAAAAGGAACGAATGGATCTCAGCTGAGTTAAATGGGTGACAAGGGAGATGGAAAGAAGGAAATTCATCCCTTCTTGTCTTTGAGAGCAATTTAATTAGGCCCAGGCCCCCTGTGAGTGGGTAAGGGAAAGGCTGAGGATTGGCTTGTCTGGGCTTCCTCTGAAGGCAAAAGCGGCCTTGGACACACATACAGAGAAAGGATTTTTAAAGGATCATGTAAGAAGATCAACAGATAAGCAGCTAATTTTGTGTACTTAGGGAGAAAATGAGCGCGTTCACTCCCACTGGAATAGCCAGAGTGATGGGATGAGAGGAAGGCAAACGAGGAGGAAGCAAGGAAAAAAAAAGCTTAAGGTATTTCACCATTTCTGCTGATTGCCAAAATTAAAGATTTATACTGCTTGATAGGGTACTCTGGCTACGGCTTTCACAGTGACTGTGCATGTGTACATATATCTATATACATACATATATAGATATAGATTTTTCTTTATACAGCTCAGTTATTTCAAGAATTTTCATCAGAAAACCACTTTTAAACTAATTGGAGTCTGTGGAGAGGAAACCTCATTTTTGGTTCAAATGAATTTTCTGAAAATGTCATTTGATTCGGGAAATATGACTGATCTGCCCGATTTCTTGATAAGAAATGAAATGAGCCGTTGTCCTTCAGGATATCATAGACTTGAAATGGGGGATTTTATGGTTAATGCCATCAGATAGAAGTGTCCTACTTTGAAAGGAGAAGTCCATCAGCCCCAGGGAAAGGCTGAAGACCGAATTTCGTCTCTAAATCCACAGCTGCAGCTAGAGCTGGCACAGAGCAGTGATAGATTTTCTTATTTCCCAAGCAATAATTACAAGATAAACAGCAATAAATAACATAATGATTAATAATAACAAGTAGTTAGTACTTTTTCAGCTCTTCATTTTAATTCATAATTTTTCCCCTCACTGATGTGGTCAGTGCTGACCATAGAGGCTAAAATTAATCCACAGTATTACAACACCTTAGCTTTTAATTGTCTCACACAGAATAAACCTGTATTTGGAGATGGCTGACTTCTCTGTGCAACAGAAACAGCATCTCCTGGATGTCAGTGTAACCTTGCTAAGTCCATTTTTTGTAGGGAAAAAACTAAGAAAGACAAGATAAGTGACTTTCCCAAGGCCACAAAAGGAATTAGTCAGAGAGACAAGAAAGTCCCTCAAAGTCCTTGCTGGAGGGCTGGCACCATTAGTTAGTTTATCTTTTTCATAGCAGCATATATGCAAATAGAAATGGAGTCATATGGATAAAAAAAAATGAGATCAGGGATGAGAGAAAAGGCAAAGAGAGAAAGCCAAATAAGTGTAAGTAAATGTTCAAAAGGGCTGATTCAAGCTAATATTGAAGCAGCAGGTTTTAAACAAGACATCAGGAAGGAACAAACTGAGTGAGCCTCGTAAGTGACTTGGGGAGAAGGTTGTTTTACCAAAACATTGTTTGCAGAGGTTTGAAAGGCTACTGAAAGTTTGGATGTGAATTTCCAGGCATTATAATCCTGGCCCATCTGGACTCCTGCCCACACTAGGAGCATACAAGCCTTAATATTCAACATGCTGTCACCAAAGTTTATGGCAAAATTCCTGAGTGTAGGGAGGTCCTTACAGAGCAACAGCATTTTATTCTGTATTTGATCCAGGAAAGAAGGGCAGGTGCTACCAACAAGTTTCCCCTCAGCTTCAGGATAGTGCATATTAAAAAGTCTAATAGGAGGAAAGAAAAGCAAGGAAAACCCAGGTTTTCATATTTCAGTAAAAATAAAAATCTAAAGAATGGGTAGACAGTATGTCTCAGTTTGAAAGGGATTTATTTTACCACTGTGGCATACTGCTAGTGGAAAAATTACCAATTCTTCTACTGACACTGCTAAACTGGTTTCTTCATATACAAGTTCACTTCTCAATTAGTGGTTGGACAGACCATTTCTTAAAGGCACAGAATGGAAGCAGCAAGATGATGTAGTACTCTAACCTTTTCCCTGTTAAATGGGAAAAAAAAAAAAAAGAAAAAAAAAGAAAAAGC
>WEIU01019290.1:243869-263458 GCA_013389925.1 Aegithalos caudatus
AAAACTGGACCTGCAGTGGGCACTGGGAGGAATTGGAAAACATGATAAATTTGTCAGACTTTGTGAGCTTTTCTTGGGACACATCTTTTCTTCTGTCATTTAAGTTAAAAATGAAATTCAAGTATTGACAGCCTATTTTAAAGATAATTTGACTATAATAAAAAAAGAAATTTAAAAAAACCCTCATAAAACCAACAAATAAAAACACTTCACAACCAAACAAAGATCAAGTGTGTACTAATGAATTTCAAAACCAAACTTTGTTCTTTCTGGACATCTCTAACAAGCAGCTCTACTAATGGCCCCTTTTGACCATTGCACTGCTCTCAGAGTTTTTCCAGAGACAATTCATAAAAAATAATAGCTAATGAATCTCCAAAGCTGTACTTTCTTGACTTATTACATTAGCAGGACCTCTCATCTGATTGGGAATTTTGAGAGAATCACAGAATTCATTAAAGCAATTTACTGTATAATGGTAGATGGCTAAGATAGATCCCTACTAATGAGATGAACATTAATTAAATAAATTGTAGAATAGAAGTGAACTGTTTAGCTGAGTTTAAAAGCCTTACAAACAAGCCTAAATTCTGTTCAACCACAGTTTTGTCAAATGAAAGCACCATTTTTTTTTTATTGTTGAACAATACATTGGAAATGGAGCTCAGGAGGGATTGTCTTTAGTATCAGCAAAGATCCAGTTTAACTACAAAGTGAAATGCCCCCCCCAGAAAATCAAAACAAAACAAAAACACCAACAACAAACAGAAACCCACACACACCCCAACCAAAACATAAATTTCAGAATGAGGTCTCCCTCCTGGCATCTGCAGGTCTATTTAATGACCCAAATATTAAGTAACCAGAACATTACAGAAGAAAACATAAAGGAAAGGTCATGTCCAACTTCCAAAACATTCCTTAGTTTTATATTTTCATTTTCCTTTCCTAATATCTTTTGCCTACTACCTAAGCATTAACCATTTCTTTGGTATGACACAAAATAAGAGAAACTGATGAAAGAATTACTTAATATCTGATTTAGGTTTTACAAGATGCCTTCAGAACTCTCAAGGATGGTGTTAGCTTCAAGCTGATTCCATTTTTGTTTGTTTACATCAATCTACTTTTGAGACAACAGCTTGGACAATATGAAAACTCAAGCTTTTTGTTCCATAGGGCCCATTTTACACTAAGAACCTGAAGGTGAAAAGAGCATACACCTGTTAGAGTGACATGATAGAAGTCAGATTTTCTTTTCTTAGGTAGCAGCATGAGTTTTAAAAAATACAAACCTATAAAAGCCACTTACAATCCAATGATAGGTGGGTTTAAATGAGAAAGAAGGTGGTGTTACTGAAATAAAGGATAAAGATAAAGCAAGAACAGGACACTCAAAACCTTCAGGTGTCCTAGGCACACATTCAAAGAATTCCTCAGTAGTAGGACTCAAATAAAATTCTGGACTTGAGAACATTTTAGAATCTGAAGTCAATGTACATCAACCTTGATTTCCAACATGCTTGATGGTGTTATGCTCTGACCCCTTCCCCAGCAAGTTTTATTCTCTCAAAATTCTCTCTCCTCTAGCCGAAAGGGGGAAAAGCTGCAGTGTTCAGACCTGAAACCCTTCATTATAACCAGTGGAGAGGAAGTTCCTGTAAAACAATTGGCAGCTGCTTGTGCTGAAATGTGTTTTACATGGGTTGTCACACAAAAATGCTGGAGGAAGGTGTGGGAGGCCAGGTAGAGACTCCACGAGTTCTGCTGACGGGGAGTGATGTAAAAGAACAAAAGATGGTCACTGGGTGTGATTTTGAAAGCTGAAGTGAGCCTCCTTGTCTGTTCAATGGAAATAACATTAATCAAATTTAGATGAGTCAGGATAACAGTGAAAATAAACAGGTAAATAAGACAGTTTTCCATAGAAGGGCAAATCAGATCTTTTTCTCTGAAAGAACTCAAAATTTTCCATGAAATGTGACTTTCTGTCTATTAAATTGTATGTAAATATACCTAATTTTATCTCAGTCAGAAGAGCACAATACTGTCTTGATCCTAATAGAAGACTTCCTCCTCTTTTTTTTTTCCCAAAGTTTTTAACTTAATAAAACTTCCCCAAGAAGTTCCAATCGAGAGTGTTGTGTTTTTTTTCCTGACAATTACACACACATGCATAACAAGAGACATATTAAATTCATCATTATCATTCAATCACACTGAAAAAAGTCTGTGTATTACATGTGTGCCACCAGACTCATCACCCTCCTCCAGAGAGCTTCTTCCACAAGAGGATTGAGACACCAAAGTTGTAAGAGGAACTTATTCTGACACTGTCTGTTCTCTGGATAAATAGAGGGCTCCAGAGTTGTCAATACAGCACTTTTGCTACCCACTGGATTCAGTGCAAAATAAATGAGGATATTTTCCTCTTGCAGCATGTATTAAATCCCATTAGCATTAATGAGAGTTCCACGTGGGTTTGGCAGGGAGCACGCACACAAAGTGCAGAGCAGACACTTTCCAAATTCTCAGCCCTCCCTTATATCTTCCAACCATCTTTTCTCTGTGAAAGCCTTGCCATACAGAGCCAAAAATAAAATAAAAAGAAGGTAAATCAAATTCTCATGCATGCAATATGTTAAGGTGATGGGGTGGGGGGGAAATCTGAAGGCCTGATGTGTGCAAATAATTATTACCATGCTTGCATTTAGCCAAGTGCTACCAGTTAAACTCCCAGGCAGCACTAATACAGTAGGAAGGCTTTGAGTTGGCTGAGCAACTTTTCACAGCACACTGGTAAAATAATAAATTGTGCTATGACCGATAACATTCAATAATTTCTCTGATATATTGCTACAGCCACTTTTTCTGCAGTGTAAAGCTCATATTTCTCTGTCATATTAGTAATTTCCATATTGCTCTTGGAGTTAGTGGGGAAAAGTACATCACAGCAGTAACAAAAGGAAGCTGACTGTTCTTTAAAATAAAAAAAAATAGAGACAGAAAAATAAAAAAGGAAAGGCCAGGATTTTTTTTTTTTAAATTCCACAATACACCAACAGATGACTACAGGAAAAAAATACAACAGCTTCTACAACACTGCTTCATTACAGACCCAGCAGAGTAAGAGTCATGGATCCATTTTGCCTTTTTCTTGCTTGATAATATCACTAAAGCATTAATGGAATCCTTACACTCCATTGCTATGGCATGAATTTATCTACAGTGTATTCTTTATTGGTTTGAGTACAGATATGTTGTTTTTCTGCATAGGGAGGTGGGGAAAGGGGGTTCTTTGTATCTGTTAAAGAAAATACATTCCTTATTAATGGAACATTGGTGAGAAAAAAGCAAACTTTCATACAAAATAAGAGAGATTGATATTCAGGTTAAGTTATTCAGATGAGTGAGAAATTAAGAACTCAACTATTACACCAAACTTTGTTGACTCAGACTTAAGTTATCCTTCCAGACTCTATTAAAACTGGCAGAACACAAGATATTCTATTGTTAGGTCTGAAAAAGCATCCTTATTTTAAGGGAATTAACCTTTTGAACTGGTTATCACTGTAGGATGCCATTATCCTCTTTTGATTACAACACTGCAAACATTTTCTGATTATTATCAACTTAAAGTTTTATTTATTTCCATATAAAAATGTGTTGAGTAGAGGGCAAAAAAAGTTCTTTCAACAACATTTTTAAGTTTGATTTTTGGTATACAGAAAAACTTAGTAAACAAATAAAAAGTAACACAGAATCAATATGATCATGCTTTTGGACACACAGCTCTGGGGAGGGTGTCCACACATCAGGTTAATACTGAGGGGGACAGGAGCTTAAATAGCTTTTAATGTTTCAAGAACTGCAAATTTCCAGTACACAGGAGAAATTCAGTGACAGTGAACATCTTATTTGCTATCATGCAGTCCCCATCAGTTTTTCAGGGCCTAAGTAATTTACAGACAAACCTATCTATGTTATTGCCTAAGGAAATAGCAAGAATCAGTGTCAGAGCAGAACTCAAAACACACAGAAACAAGGCAGAGCATGTAAATGATCACTTCAGAGGGCTAAGTCTGGAGGATGAGATCCTTTGGACCCCTGAATAAAGCCTCAAATGTCATTGCAATGACTTGTGAAAGCCACAGGTTGGAAAAGTCACAAGAGGTTGATTTATGCATCCAAAGGCTTGTCTGTCTAAGATTTCAGGCAAGCCTTTGCTGTAACTGGTTTGTACTGACTGGCCTTTCCAAACTAACAGCTGCATTTACCAAGAGTCAGGTGAGGAGAGAGCAGGAAGGAAGGATAGGAAGGATGATGTTCTCTCACATATGAGCACATCTACAGGATCAGCTAAACCCATTCCCCTCTTCCTGACATCTTGCCTCAGGCATTTCTGAGCTTGGTGGCACACAGGCACAGCAACAGGAGTCAGAACTGACAATATCCCCCATCCTCAACACCTTCCAAGTAGGTGATATGGTTCTCAGGCTCATCAGCACAAACCACAGGCCAGTTTTATCTGGTATGGTATTGCCAAGCAGGGGCAGCTTCCAGGCCAGCTCCTGTGGCACCATGAAACATTGCTGGCTGAGTGATTGATGAGAGCAGCCATGGTAACAACCTCTGCTTGTCCCTGCATCTCCAGACCTCACTGCAGGACATGGAGTGAAGAGTGACTTCCAGAGGAACAATTCTCTGGGACAGCCTTTGCCCACAAAGCCACATCTGGGCTCACAAAACAAGAACCAGCTGGCACTGAAGATGGGACTGCAGAAATATTGTGCCTGGAAACAGCTGCAGAACTTCAGCCTGATGTAAATATTTCCTTTGATGTCAAGCAAAGTCTGCAGCTTAGTCTTGAGCTGTAACAGGAGGGTACCAACATGAGAACTGTATGAGTTGTGAGAAATCCACTGCCCTGGCTACCAGCTGCAGATCTCAAAGGCTGGACCAGCTGGAGTGGAGATGCAACCTGTCCTCTCACAGCTCACTGCATCTTCCAGGTCTTGCCATTCCCTGGGACAAAGTGACAGGTTACATTTTTGCCCAAGTTTATTTGCCTGTCTTGCAGTATAATAGAGGGAGAAAGAATTTCCACAGTGTACAGCATGATGACCATCTACCCAATTCATTTATAAAATAAATAGTAAAAACAAATTAAAATATCTAGCTTGAGCTAAGTCACAATTGCCTACTAGTTTCTGCTCAGAATCTACCAGAGTAATAGACATATCCCATTATTAGGAAAAGGCAGCTTAAAAGCCTCTATGAATACAGCTCATCTAAATTAAATTCCTATGGGATGACCTGTACATATTCTTTGAGGAAAAAAAATAGTGCTCACTTTGGGCATTTCCCTTCTACAGAAATTTCTGCTGCTTGATGTGGCTTAAATCTGTGGCAGAACTTGCCCAGTTTCCTTCCAAGTAACAAGCCAGAGAAAGGTTTCTTTGAATTGCAGAACTGCCTTAAAAGTAGAAACTTCAAAAATTCTAGAATTGACCAAAAATATTTATTTAAGTAGGTGTGCTATGCAAAGAGAAAGGCTTGCATTGAAAGGAAAGAGGCAGCTTGGGTTAGATTGCTTTTAAAAAAGTGATAAAATAACCAGCAGCCAACTGTCATTTCTGGCCACAGAGTTTTCCTTTCTATGACCACTCAGGCCAAAAGGCTGAGGAGATTTGCCAAGCTGTGAAACTTTCATGAGCAGCTGGAAGAGGACAGGCACAGTTTTGAGAGCTTCAGAGAAGGCTTCTCCATTTTGCAAATTTAGAGTAATATCTATATTGCAGATGTATCTTATGTTTAAAATTTTATTTTGTGCAGGCAGGTTAAAAATTAGCTGTATTGTTAATTCAGGTTTACAATGAATTTGAAGAATATCATGAGTTAATGGTTTTAATATCTTTGTGCAATATTTTTCCTATCTAATCCCTTTTTAAAAAATACATTTGCAATGTATAAAAATCACCATTCAGATTTATACTGATTAAAGAAGAGCCTTACTGATAACAAACTTGCACAGACAATCCAAATTAATGGTTGGTTTGATGAAAATGCAGGTTGGATGTGATAACTATGAGCTGGTATGGTCACACCGTGATTCTCAGGCAACACAGATGTGATAAGTGCTCATTTTTAATCTGGTACAGTTTGCATGTGCAGCAGCATCGTGTTGGAAGAGAACATATGTTTGAATAGATTAAGTAACCCAGCCACTGCCTCAGGATTCCCAACAACAGAGGAAGATGGTGCTCATTGAAGGGAACAAGAGAATACTGAGGGGGAAAAAAAAAAAGAAAAAGGTGTTCTAGTACTGTCAGCATAGTCCTTGCAACACTGACATCATTTTAATGTGTGCAGAGATATAACAATTTAGAGGAAAGAGGAACAAGAGTTTGAAAACTAGCATGAGATTTTAGGAGGTTTATATCCAAGCTTTTAGGAGAAAATACCTATAAGGACCTACAGATAAGTACTGTACTTAGAATATTCTGGATACATGCAAACACACAGCTGTACAGATTAAAAATAGTACACATTCCCATCATTAAAGACTATATTTTAGAATACAAGCAAAAGAGGACTAAATTAAGATTCAACTGGTATCTTCAATTCTAGTGCTTCCATTATCTATATTAACTAAATCAATCACTAATTACTGTAAATATAACACCTTATCACCATCTGGTAATAATAAAAAAAAAAGATTCCAGGAGAAAAGCCCTGAATCATACAAGACTGTCAATAAAAAACCTATAGGAAGTACAATGAATTACCCAAAGCACTTTTCTCTCAAAGTTCTTCTGCATGAGAGCAATCCCAAGGCTGCAGCAAGCACTTCCTAAGCTCAGAAGGGCACTGGCACTGCTCACAGTGATGGAAGTGTTCTTTGTGTTGATGGCATTGGCAAGACTCATTCAGTGGAACACTGCTTGGGTTTTTCCCTTCAGTTCTCACAATGATATCTAAAAACCACACTTCACATCATCAACCCATGTCTAATGTGTTATAGTATTGTTTCTTCAGCCCTGCCCAAGGCAAAATAATTTCAAAATCATCCTCTGTTGCATTGTTCTTATACAGACAACACTTTTGCCAAACCTAAAATGTGATGTTAGTAGCAACCTTTGTGTAAGGAACTGTGATGCACCTCCAACTTCTCCCTTAAAATCTCAGCTCTGAAAGACAGCCAGCTAGACAATAATAAAGAAACAGTTGCTAAGAAAAATGACTTTTGGGGGCTTTATGGTAAGATTTCTTGTGGGACAGTACTTGTGCAGTAACACAGAGCCAGTCCAATACCCTTTTGTTATTTCATGTAAGAAATCTGTAATTTCCTGGATCGTGTATCACATACATCAGCTTGCTGAGGGATGTGAAGAACAGCACAACCAACAGAAGCAAAACAGAGAATTTTAGAAAGACTTCACCTGGCCTGATGCTGAGAGTAATACAATATAATTTACTCCTTACCTATAGATTTAAGCTGTTCATCTCTAATAGTTAACCTAATAAAAAAACCACAACTAAATAAACAAGCCATGCAGTACTTGTCCAATTTGAAGCCAAGTAACACCTACACAGGCTGAGAGCTCAAACTGAAAATCTTTGGCTCAGCCAAATGGAACAAATGCAACACACCCTGGAAAAACTCTCAGATTTTGTCATTAGAAGGAGGACACTTCAGAAGCACAGCATTGCTCTCTGACCACTATTTTATCATCCCACCAGCCTCACCCTTTTATTAATATCCATAGGATATTAATATATCTAATATTATACCTAAATTTATATTATATATAATATATAAATATGCTTATTATATATTATATATAATAGCTTTACTCTTCCTTTAGAAGAAAGCAACAGATGAAGAGATAAGAAAGAGCATCTTGTATTGGTCCTTTTGGGTCCAGTTGACAAAGCACAATCCTTGTCAGCTGCTGTCCCTCTTTTCTAGTGCAAATCTCTGTGTGTGCTATAGAGCTATCAGAAGCAAAAATAGTACAAGAAGTCAAACATTTGGCCATGAAGCATTTCAGCATCAAGAGACTGTTGTCTTACGTTTTCAGCTTCTACCCAGAATATTTTTAGCAGCTTTCAGAATAAAAGGACATTGCCAACCCTGCAACAGTTTGGGAAAAAAAAAATAAAAGACGACAAACTAGACAAACAAAAACTGTTTCAGCAGGGTGAAAAAAATACATTTTTTTTAAATTTAGAGGCAGAATTTGAGGTGTGGAGCAATTTCTCTCCCTGCTTTCTGAATCCATCAGAAGAAACAGAAGCAGCCAAGGTGAACATGTAGCTGAGAATCTTGTTCACTAATAACTATTACCTAGGTAACAAAGTTTTTACAATCAAGATTCTTGTTCTCTAGGAACCTTTAATTGATTCCAGTTTTCTAATTAATCTGAAAGACGTAACCTAAGGTAGCAAACTGGTAAGAAATGCAGAAACACCCAATTAGGAACAACTCTAACAGGTAAGGATGGGGGTTCAGATACATCAAACACCTTAATGCAGTCACTGCATGATAATATGTTCTACTCAAATTTGTTATAGTACTACCAACTGCCTTTTGGGAGGTTTTTGTTTGGTTGGTTGGTTTTTTTGTAGGCTTGGGGAGGTTTTTTGTTTCTTTTTCTTTTTGGAGTGGGGGCCTTTGTTGGTTACTTTTTTTTGGTTTTGATTTTTTTGCAAGCAGGTGCTGAAAACCAAAACATCAGCTGCCAAAAGAAGCAGAGCTTCTAAAGAGGAAATAGGAAATACAAAATTGGAAATAAAATTAAAAAAAAAAAAAAAAAAAAAAAAGCTATGATGTACCAAAAACCAGAAGGTTAAAAACCAAGGAGCTTTGTGATGCTTTTACCTCAAAGAGCAGACTGGGAGTTACACTTTAGGTCTTAGGTGAAATGAGTTTGACAGATTAGGTCTGATTACCAGTGAACTACATCAAAACACAACACACACACAAACACAGCTTACTCCAACTAACTGTTCCCTGCTCCAGACAATTTCCCTCTGGAGCTGACATGAAGATAAATGAACTCCTGTCCCCAGGGACGAGTGTCCCTCACTGAGGCAGAAAACACCCCACAGTGACATGGATCTTGTTACAGACACAACCAGCAGCCTGTGGTTCCCAGCAGTTAAATGTGGGCACTACACAATCCAGGACATTACTAGAACAGGGGTTAGGCAGAGGAGGAAACACCTAGAAATCCTAAAATAGTAGAAATTTTTTTCTTAATAGAAAAAAATAAAAACTTTACATTTTTTCTCAGATGGGGGGGATTTTTCTCTCTCTTCTGTCTGTTGTCCTGATTCCTGGCTTTTCTTCAACAAAAGACAACATTTCTTGTGAAAGTAAGGCATATAGAACTTTCTGAGAAGATAATTTATCTCACACTCCCTGCTTTTCTTCCTATTGCTTTGTCTCTTTATCTTCCAACCCCTCCCTTTCATCCTACTTTTGCTATTCACCACAATTTTCTGAAATGAAACCAAGCCTTAGCCATCCTAATGATGCTTGCCCTATCTCTCACTAGATCACACCAGGATATCCTGCAATTCCCTCCCTTAAAATTGATTCCATTAGGAACAATTCTCTCAGAAGTTTGCTGTTGAGCATATTTGCTAGGGGGTATTTTGAAGGAGTAACCACTTTAAACACAAAGTCATCAGTTCTGTAGTATTTTTCAACTTGTCTTATCTAAATGACACTGCTTTGCATTCAAAGTGTAATCCATGATCAAAAAAAGTCAAAAGCCACAGTAATGAGATTTAAAAAAACAGGATTTCTCTCTAAAACAAAGTATCATCTGCACAAACACCTCAGAGAATCCCCCAAGAAATCCCTAGGATAGCTGAAATATTTCTTGAATGCCATTAACATCCAGCACTTTCATACTTGCAAATATCTTTTTCTGGATAAAAGCTAGAAAACTTTTCATTACCTGTGAAAGAAGCACACCGTCAAGAGAAGGACAGCTCATGCTTCATATCCATACTTGCACCAATAGCTAGAAATTTGTTAGCAGAGGTTTAGCAACTGAGTTCCTTGAGAAAGTGGTCCTTACAATGTTGTTTTCATTTATCAAGCAATGAACAGATGATCAAACACTTGAACCACTGAAGACAAAGACTTTACTCAGATCTGTCTGCAGACCCTGAGAAAGCAATCCTCAGTCTTCACCTCTTGCCAACACATAACAAAATTACAATGAGTCCAGCAGTGGCACAGTCCAGAGCAGCTTCAGCCCTGCTCTGTAATTTCCTCACAAAAGCCTCTCCACAAATTCCCTTCTTCCCTAAGATTTTTTATAAAGCTATTTCCAATTTTTATTGGTGAAAAAGAGCATCATTATACAAGCCTACAAGCATGGCTTTCACAAGCAGGGGTGGGTGCAGAGCCTCCAACCAGTTAGCAGCCTTTTCTGCCTCCTAAAGTAAGTTTCCCAAATGTAATTGTTTCAGAGATTCCCAACAGGATAACGATGGTTACACAGCTTCTGCAAATGAAACCCACAGGTTATGCAAACGAAACCCTCCCTGTAGCTCAGTTCATTTCTGCTCACCCACAGACTGAAGCAGAGAGCTCTTCCCCCCCCAGTGGCTCTGTTCATCTCCAGTTCTGAACAAATCACTATGCAAGCAGCCCCAGGGCAGCATTTTACCCTTTGCACCAAGAGAAGAGAGCAGAAGATGCCAGGGCTTGAAACAGACTGAGACACACTTTACCAACACAACCATTAATATTTTGATCTAACCAGTGATAGACCAAGTTTGACAACAAAAGGATACATCATTACTTAAGATAACAGTACCCTTTAAAACTTTAAGTAGAGTAAAATAAGTTACTCTATGGCAGTATGGCTAAAATGCTTCTTGTCCAGGTCATCAACCAAGTCTTCAGCATCCCTCTTTTCATGTAACTAGATAAATACTGAGTTTGAATCTTCATAAGAAGAACCATACCATTACATATACTTGCCTTTTATACAGGACAACAACTCCTGTCTCAGAAGTGTTGCTGGTTTTTATCCTCTTTTTAGTTTGATCTAAAGATCTTCAGCCACCTCACCTTTCCTACCACACATCATGATACCCACCCTGCATTGTCACAGTCTTTCATCAATTAAACTTTAAAAGACAGAATCCAGATGTTTGTGCCCAACATTTTCTTTACCTTATTACCAGCACAATTCCTGCATAGGTGAAGGTTTGATTTTGACTTTCGTCCTCATGCCATAACTCAGGGCAAATTCATTACTAAAGTTGCAAATTTGGCCTGATAATTAAAGCAGGTGTTGGAGGCATAAAGCTGACCTCTAATTAATAATGAAAGCCAGAATTCTGGATGAGATAAGGACAGCATGAGTTTGGCAGCCCACAATGGATAAAGGTACCAGCAGAGCAAACACACTAGGACAGGGTTCAGGATTAGCAGTGCAAGTATTTTCTCAACATTCAGTGACACAGGAGGGTATATTGTCCAAAAAAAAAGACACTATCCCAGACACACAGGGCATGGTCACTGATATACACAACATATTTTGTCATTCTTAAACAGGAATGACATCACACATCACCCTGCCAGTTTTACAGAAACACAGATCAGCTGCTTGCTTCAGGCCAAGTCTGAAGAATCAGCTTGGCTGGGACAAAAAGAGGGCTCTGGATGTTGTGCACACTCACATAGGAATTGTTGAGTGCCTTCATCCAAAGCAGTCTCTTCAGGCACACAGTTTACAAGGGTGGGCTGGCAAACACAGGCAAGATACACAAAACTGCTGTCCCAGAAAGCAGGGCTCCCTCCATGACACTCAGCGGCAACAGTTTTGGGAAGGAACTTTTGAAAAAAATCCATTTGAGGACAACAGGACCTGGCAGCTGTCAGCCCTGGTAGTGAAGTCAGTGGGGAGAAAGGCTTGGCCAGCCATGCCAGACCTTTGCCAAGCTGTGTGGGGCTAAGGCTCCAGCCAAACCTTTCAGCACACTGGACATAATTAATGCAGAAAAGGCCCTTTGCCCTGCAGCAGCCCGAGAGGGGCTGTAGGGAAGCACTGATACTGCCCTAATTTTATTCCTAGTTTATTTAGCTCCATGCATTACAAAATTAGGTACTTGCAAGAGCTCAAGATGTAAAATATATTATTTCAGTTTTTGCAGAAACCATGAAAGACCCCAAAGCATTTGTTTGCTGATGATAACTAATGTAACAAGACGTACAATCTTCACTTTTTTTTTTTTTTTTAATGGCACAAATACCATTATTTTCTGGAGAGGTCCCATCAGCAGAAGATCAGAAATTGGTGTTGCAACAAAAATCTTGCCTTTTGTAGGCTTATCTTCAGGAGCTATAGGATATTTTTACCATCCTGTGGTAAGATGCTCTGTCAGTAATTGTTCCAGGTTCTAGCTTAAGCAGCTGGTTAGGAATGCAGGCATCCTATATAGGTGAAGGTATACAGGTATGAATATCTTTTTCAGTAAATGATTAAGAATAGAAGCCTACCTGAAAGGTCTCAATTGTTCTCAGAAGAACCATCTACTGACATCTCAACTGACTATGCAGTGTCTCAAAGAGATAAACTTTATCATAGTTTATCTCAGAGATAAACTTTGAGACACCTACAGCCAGATGCTCAGGCCCTGGTTAATCTCACCTAGACAAAGCTCTCTAACAGTATAAAGTATCTCCCTTTGTAGGCAAAGGGCAGAAATAGACTTCAGGATGCACCTATGGACTCATGCCCTACTGTGCACCAGATCTTCTCTCTGAAGACCAAAGAAATTCTGACAATTCACTTAATCTAGTCACACAAGTCTTGAGCTGGAGATGTCAGGCAGATCAATCCCCACACTTGATGAATCTCCTGACTCCCTCTAAACACTTCAGCTTTTCTTGGCTAGCCACAAAGGAATGTTGCAAAGCATACAACCAGTTTTTCCTCTCTCAGAAATGCACTGCCAGTGTTCACCCCCTCCCTGTGCACCTCAGCCCTCCCTCCAGAGAGGTGTCAGCATTGCCTCAGTGTCTGCCAAACAGCCCAGCTCCAGCTTTGCTGTGCTGGTGGAAAGCTTGGCCTTCCTCCTGCATTCTTCCCAGGCATCCATGTAAGAGATTTAGAATGGATGTGGGGGATTAGATGTACATAATACCTCCAAAAGGACAGAGCAGAAAGGAGCAGATGAATGCAACTAACCACATCACGCCAGGGCAGGCCGAAAATATTCATCCCAGCAGACAAAACCAGGAGCAGCAGAGTGTGGGTGATTTGTGGCTGAGCAGCAGCCCAGCATAAGTGATCTAAATCACAATGATTTAGATGTTCTTGATATCTAATCTCGTGTTGTACTGAGGACATTACAGTGCAACTCCGAGCATCCAATTCTAATTTAGCCACAGTTGTACACATTAACTTCTCTACAACACTGCTTCTGTTCTCCTGCTGCCAAGCCTCGTGCCCCTTCCCAATATACCCTTATGAGGAATTTTTTTTTTCCTCTTTTTAAATCACAAGTCAGACACAACAGTCTGCTGAATCAAGGAACTCTTTAAAGAAAGCAATAGATTTTGAGTCTCTAGAGTACTTTGAGATCACATTTTCTGGCTTTCTTCCACAGCAAAGAGGACCAGAAATACACATTAAAAAATAAAAAAAAATAAGTCAAGGGAAAGAAAATTAGAGTGGAATCACTTGCCTCCAGCATCTGGCTCTTGAAGAAAAACATACATGACCACCATTTCTTCATTACCCCCACTCACATGATTCTTAGCACCCTCTATTAGAAGAACAGCCTCACTGGATGATTCACAGAGCTCCCTGTCTGCCAAGCCTGTTTGGGGCCATATAATTCTACCCCTTGATTATAAATACTGTTTTTATGTAAGGATGTGGGCACACTTACCAGGTCATCATTTCTTATGGAAGGTTGTGAATTGCAAGCTGCAGTCAGCAATCTGCCTGATGTTCTGCTAGTTAAGTAATGCTTAAATAAGAACAATATCAAAGTGATAAATACAAGCCCTCTTTGCTTTGCTCTCTTCATGGCCTCGGTCTACATTTGATGTCAAAAAGTACTGTGAAGTATTGTAGATAGTGCTGATAATGAAAACTAAAGCTATGGCTGCCTAACATTCTCATTAGAACTTCTTATTTTCAGTCATTTATAACTTTGCCAAAAACAATGCCTCAAGCTGGTTTAAAGGAGGAGGGGATCAGTAATTAAGTTAATCTGTTCCTGAGAGCATCAAGGAAAACTAGTCTTTAACATGTATTTAGAGAAAAGAAAAAAAAAATAAATTCCAGTGATTTCTTTGAAGCATCCCTACATTTCACTGCTCCAAAGCTGGCATTCATAAATTTGTAAAGGACTGTTTTAAAATAAAGCAAGTTTCTTCTCCATAAAGTCATAAATGGAAAAACCCAAAACAAACAAACAAACCCAAACCAGCAAACAACCACACACACAAAAAATATCTTTGAAATTATTTACAAGAAGGAAGGGTCAACCAGTGGGGAACATGATGCAGGACCATGATGCAGACATCTGTATTTTACACTGAGCAGGGCCATCCATCCCTCCCTAATTCCTCAGAAAAGGGAGCAAACAGCAAATGGGAGGAAGAAGGGGTGGGTTAAACAACAAAGTGCCTGAGGGGCAGTAATATTTTACAACATTAAACCCTGGAGTTTCTGTTGCTCTTTCCCAGCTCTCTCTTCACACACTGGCATTCAAATTTGTGTGAATCCATGCAAACACAGGACACACCCTGTTCTGTTCTGTTCTCAGGGTGAAAACCAGGCACCCTGAGCTCCCCTTCCCTGCCAGGGCCAGGCTGCAGCATCACCTCTGTGCTTTCCTGACCACAAACTCCATGCTCAGGAGGGTGGGTGCTGATGATGAACATGGCAGGTTGAGCCAACACACTGAGGAAGAGGAGATGTGTGGTGATGCACATGGAATGCAGCTTTCCAAGGTTAACATCACCCAAAGGTGCCCTCTCCTTGCTCTGGTGTATCAGGTCCTTGCAGCCACTAACACAGAGCAAGGTTTGTAATTTCTACATGAGGAGCTGTACGCTTTTTCAGAGGTAATTGGGGGATTTTTCAGGGTACCTGAGGTTCTGCAGGTTTTTTTGGGGTGTTACAGCCCTCACCTCTGTACCCCTGCCAAGGTGGCTGCAGGCAGCCCTTCCCCAGCCCCCTCTCAGCCTGCCTTTGCCATTTCCTCACACTTGGCTGTGCTCACCCTGGGCTGTCTCAGCCACCCAGTGCACAAACCAGCCCTGAAAAACACCACAAAACCAAAGCTGCTTTCTCCTCTAACTGTCCCAAGACACAGTCACCTTCCCCTCAGTGAATTCTGCTCACATGGATCCCACACACTGAGAATGCCTCCTCCACAAGCCAGCTGCTTGCTCCTGACAAAACTCACCTCCTACCATGGACTCTCCACCTCCCTGCCCAGCACTGCAACACCAGCTCTGCATTTACACCTTCTCCCCACTTCCAAATTCACAGCAAGAAAAACATCCTCCAAATCACAACAAGTGGACACAAACAGAGCTTAAATTAATTAATGGGCAGGTCCAGCTACTCACCCACATCTTCCAACCCAAGGGCCTCACATGAGGTACTTCACGAGCATCCCTCAAGCTCTGCTGAAGAAAAGATAGAAAGGGTCCATCAACAGTAGCTTGGATTTAACTTTCCTACATGGTCTTGCTCCCCAAAAAACCCCAAGCAGTCAGGAGCTCAGCTCCCTGTTTTTATAGGTAGCAATGTGGACCCCACAGCTGTTTTCACTCTTGTCCCATCAGCAGCCTCACACCCACAGCTAATTCCACTTTCTTCTGAGCCCCCAGGTGACATCACTGGGAGGAAGGCTTCATCACATGTTCACCTTCAGGAAGTTTGTGTTGATTTCCTCTACATCTTTATCTGAAGTTTTAATGTTCAGATACCAAGATTCTCATTTGTCCTTCTGTAATTTTTATCGTCTCGATGCTCAGTTGCTGTGAGCTTTCATTTTTTGGCAACATTGATAAAGGGCTTGCTTTGTAAAAACAAGTTTTATTCCCCTTATAGTTGCAGAAGTAGGGCAAGCATGATTTAAATGCAAGAAATACTATATTAATTGTTTCTTTTGGTGAGTGGCAAGTAAGCATAGGAAACATCATAACATTTATGCAGAATGTTTTGCTGGAGCAGCTGAGCAACTACAAATCAAGCCAAACATAGAAGATTCTCCTCGTTTCTCCAAGAATTGGACACCTTATTGCTTGCCTGTTTTTAGTTTTAGTTCTTCCCATTGTGTTTTTTAAGTTTAAATAAGTGACAAACTATTGCTGTGCAGTATTTTCAGCCCAATTCACAAGCAGCTGTCTTGGTTTTAACTGTGTTGCTGTTTAATTTAATAAGTGCATTATAATTTTCCTATTTTATTTTCTATTAAAAACATTAATAAACTCAATAGAAGCTGCAATACGAACAAGTATTGGGGCTGGGATTAGCTTTACTGCAGTCTTGAATAGGTGTAAATTTTTTGGCATAAAAGGAAGATAATACACACAGACCAGACAAAAAAAGAACAACCTCTTTTTGCTGGAATAGAGATGTATCAAATCAGTGTCTGAGTTATGAATGAAGTGGAGATATTTTGCAAGTTTTACAAGCATTGATTCAGTGAGTGCATTTTTTCTTTCAAGATTTCCAGCTCTACCTTGCAGACAAGGGCAAGCATAGATAAGAGCCAGACTTGAACTATGAACTTTCTGAGGCTCAGATACCAAAACTTCATATTTTATTTCCCTTTGTTCGAGGCCCCTCTGATGAGACACTAAGGAAAAGTACATTGTGTTCTACTCTTCTCTAGCCTGTCCTTTGCCAGGGACTGTAACAACACACATACAGAGAGGTATAAATAAAACAAAGAGAAAAATTAACTTCCTGGAAGAAAAACTCCTGACTGTCCTCTCAAAATTATGTGCCAGCCCTGACCCTTTGTATGCATTAAGACATCCAAGCCTTTTAACTTCATGAAAATCTGTTTAGATAGCTTACTCTGAGGGCAGATTTATGTCCAGAAAATTTGGAGTTGCTTACCAAAAGGATGAGAGTCATTTATTTTCCTGTTACCAGTCTGCCACACGAATGAGATATCATCAGCTAAAATATTCAGCAGAAGCTACTCCTCACATTTTTTCCCCTTCTTTTTTCCTTTTCCCTCTTTGAGACCAGTTACCTATTTAACTCCATCCTGTCAATTAAACCAGAGAAAAAACGCAAAGAACTAATTAGGCAACTGTGTAATTTTAATTAGCTGTTTTGATAATTAAACTAATTAGTTCCCCTGTGTTTCCACAATATGTGGTGGACTGGTTTTGATATCACGGCTTCAGAGTTCCATTCCATTAGTTAATTAGTCACTTTTGCATTAGAAAGCTTTATTAATGGCCTTAATTTGCAGTTGAAATGAGAAATCTGCTGTCAATAATTTGGATAATTGCCTACTGTTTGATTATAAAGTACAAAAGTAGCAGCACACTATTACATATGCAAATCCCAAGGGTTATTTCCTGGATGCTTAGCTTTCTTGATCTACATTTCATCCTCTCTGGCTTTCTGTTTTTTCTTGACCCTGTTAGGGGGAAGAGAATCCAGCTTATTAAGAAAATGAAGGCCTGTTTTTTTCCCCTTGTCCTGTACTGCATGTATGCTTGTGCCTGCAATTGTTAAAGTTATTGCTTGCTTTGTACCTAATTAGTGTCCTTGGAATTAAATGAACAGCTCTGTATACACCTCTAGCTCCTGCAGCCATGTTTGTGCATTGAATAATTGATTCTACTCTGCTAATCAGATAGGGACATAATGAGCCAGTTTAATTAAATGGGGATCTAACCTGGTGAACACTGGGAAAATATTTGCTCATTTACTTAGTAAAAGGCCACAGTTGCTTTTCATTGGATGGAAGGGAAGGTTATGGAAAGTAAAGTAGGCTTTGAAAGCAGAAGCAGTTCACTGGCTGTCTACCCCTCGCAAATCAGGCTACTTGAATAGCAAAAAGGTTTAGCAAGCTGGGAAAAAAAAAAAAAAAATAAAAAAAGGGCTTAATCAAAGGGCCAGGAGACGTTGAAATTGCTGACAGGTTTCCCTGCCTCTCCCAAAGGTGTCAGCATCACTGTTCTATGCTCTAAGAGGCAGGTTGCCTGGTCTTACAGCCCTCAGTGATTTGCAGAAAAAAAAAAATTCAACTCAGTTCCTTGCCAGTTGGTGCCCGTGTAACTGCAATAAGGTAAGGCTCAGTGGCAGTTTGTCTTCTTGGTGGTAAAGTGCTTAACTTCAGGTGCATATGTGTTTGTCTTTTGTGAAACGTGCTCGTTTTTCCTGATGTTTCCTTACAAATCTTTCTCTTTTGCTCCTGGAGTTGTTCCTGTGAACTTGGGTATCGATATGAGAACGGGAGGCAGTGACTGGGGGAGCAGGGGGAGGGCTGCCAGCACTTACATAACTCTAAAGTTTTTGGGGTATTTTGAATAAGCAGCTGAAGGCTTTGAAGATAACATCTGATCACTTTCCAACTTTAAAGTGACTGGAGCAATAATTTTTTTCTTGAACGGCGGCTAAATCTTTAGAATGGGAAGATGATTATGGTCTCTAAATGCAAAAGATTACCCACATCTTCAACGACAGCTTAAGTGAAACTTACAGTCTTCCCCATAATCTGCAAAAGAAAAGTGGTAGCTAAATACACATCTGTAATTCTAATTGCACATCAGACCAACTTTACCTGCAGGGATAAAGTAGTGCAAGGCCAATATAGAAACAACATGGTGCTCATCTGCTGTGGTGTACTAGGATGAAATAGCATATTGACCCTGAATCCATACTCTGAGTAAAAGCAATTGTCATTCTGCCACTGTAACACCTTGTTGCCAGTGGCGATGTAATTAAAGCTGTGAGGACTCATTTTCCATTCTTATCTCTTAAGCTCGTCTGAATCAGAAACTGTTTGTGGTAACTGAGAAAACGTTCTACAAGGCTACATGTTTATGTATGAATTTTTGGTAGTCTATTTTTGTGGGGCGATGAGGGGGACAGCTCTAAGCATCTTATTTCCAACATTCATTCTCCTAGTGTATATATATATATATATAAAAAATACAACTTGTGTGTGGAGATATATATGTAATTTTATATATTTGATTCATACACACACATATAGATAGATATATAGGCACACACGCACATACAGTTTAAATTTTACTCACCCCCTTTTCTCCTCTATTAAAATTCCGAATGGCTAAGAGGATTTTCTCAATTTAGTCATACTTTTAATCTTCACTGAAATGAGTGATGACTTCTTATAATAAAAAGTTGACAGGCTTACATTGCGCACCGGTGGATTAGTTTCCCTTGGTGATGAGGTTTTCTTTTGTGCGCCGTGTGTCTGTTTGATGGAGGTTTAACAGAAAGCATTTTGGCAGAAATTGGATGCAGCAGGGATCATCTGGAGATGGCTGCTGTTCGATATTAACTGCACACAGTAACTTTTTTTTTTTTTTT
>WEIU01019290.1:264484-282773 GCA_013389925.1 Aegithalos caudatus
AACAGAAACAGCTTAATGTGCTTTCAAGTATGCCATGCTCATAATGTGTGCTCTTAAAATTTGGTTCTAGGTGTCCGGATATGATTGATTTCCATTTTATTTATTTCTTTAAGGAATTTGTGTCAAGTGCCAAATAGTTACCACTAGAATAATGAGTAGCATCTGAGCACTTTAAGTACTTTAGAATTTTATGTGACACTTTAAAAATGTAGTTTGGGGTTGTTATTTTTTTTTTTTTTTCAAACAATAGTTTCAAACAATTTTAGAAAACAATAGTCTCTTTTCTATTTCACTGAACTTTTGAGAACAGGAGCAATATGTTTATAATAGAGATAGGAAAAGCTTAATCTGCACTTACCTCTAGTTCAGACAGCCAGCAGTGACAATCCTGCTTTCCTTGTCAAGTTTCAAGAACTCACAATCCTTAATTTAAACACTTGAGAAATCTATGGAGCCTGTCAGTCTAGTTAATGAAGCCTCCTCCTTCCCCTTTTTTAAACAAAATCTGACTTTCTTTAAAGACCACTTAAGGCATATCTCTGATTATACAAACAGGCTCTGTCCTAGAAGAGTGAATAATCCAATAATTCCTCCTTTGACTTGTTTCCCTCACCACCCCCAATAGTTCCACTAGAGGAATAGAGCTTCCTTAAAGGTAAGGAGCTGCTTCCAAATAAACAACAGATAGAGTGCAAGGACTGTGCAAGGCTGGATACAAGTCACTGCTTTGATTAGAGGGCTTCTTGATCTTAGGTCACTTAGAAGGTTATGGACATGAGTTAATATTCTCTTAAATTCTCTTACACATCTATCAAAATATTTCCTTTTTTTAGATGTTTGCACAACTTCAAACTGCTTGCTCAGCATCACGCAGCATATATGAGAGTGTGCATTTATGATACAAGAGATGCTGTGCATTCAGCTGCTCAGAAAGTTAGACCAGTTAATTAGACAGACTTTGGCATCTTACCATTGGTTCTCTAGAACAGTTGAAACAAATTATTGAGGAAATCAGCTGTTGAAATAAGACTGATATCTCATCGTGCTAAATGCTGTGAAATATGTACTGACATCTCTTTCTTAATGAATTTATAACCTCTATTTGGATAAAGCACAGTAAATTATTTTACATAGGTTATGAAAAAAAATATGATTTTTTTTCCTCTTCCTATTCTGTATTATAGTCATGGGTATCTAGGAGGAAAAATGTGTGTAGCAGGAACATGAGATCACATAGTCAAGTTGTTTGTATAAGCTGTTGAAATGTGTAAAATTAGTAAATATTAATAGACAGATTGGCTGCCCATTGGCAACAGTCAACTCTGATAATAATTCCTATGGCTGTCACAATAGAAGAGGAACTTGAGATGAAAAATTTACATCGACATTAATTAATATGTCGTGAACACTAATGACTTCATCATCTGTATGCACTGAGAGCAGACAACATGAAATACAGCAGCCATGAAAGGATTTATAGCCCTTGATTACTGAGACTGGCATCACAGCTGGCAGTGAAATTGTGACCAAACAAGGGTGGAATTGGAGGCAGGAGGGAGGAGCAGAGATTTTGAGAATGAGTTTAGATCAAACATGAAGGATGTGGAGCTACAGAAAGATCTCTCTTTACTGTAACACAGAATACCACGGGTATCTTGAATATGTCATGGGTTTGGCAAGCTGGTCAGAAGGTCAAAGAGGGGGCCTATAAATGCTGAGAGAAAGCAGCAGAAAATGAAGGATGTGAGTGTGGAATTTCTGTAATGAAAACATGCACAGGAAAGGCCTCTTGGAAGTAGAGGGAGATAGGTGGCAAGACGGGGCTTCTATCAGAACAGTGGAGTCAAAAGATGGAAATCTGAGTCAGAAAATGGTGGCTCAATAGGACAGGAATAACAGCAGAACAACAGTGTTGTCTACTATGACCAAAATTTGGAAGGAAGAAACAAAACAAGTGATTTTAGCAATCTGAAGTTTAAAATAATAAGGCTGCTAAAAGATTGTGTCAGGATGAATGACAAATACAGGATGAGAGCAGTTAAGAGCAGAGAAAGTAAGGTTTCTGAATTAGTAATGTAAATATGGTTCCATCTCTTATGTGAAGATCAGCCAAAAGGTTTTCATCTGGTCTTAGGAGGTATCCAGAAATTCTCATTTAAAATACCTTTGATGAAAGGCCTTGGACTTATCACTTGGTTTCTAAGTGTGTGATAAAAACTCCAATTTAATACCATAAGACAGAGTAAATATTGTCTTTTTCATGTATAGGACTGTCATTGTAGACTTGGACATTAGATGCTTTTACTGTGGCTTTGGAAACTTGGCTTCTGAGTGCATTGTATTTATAAAGCTGTGGAAGTCTTTCATCTAGATGTGTAGCTTGATGTCTGTTTTAATTTTCAGAGAACTCATCCTGAAGGATTTTCAGTTCAGTTAATGTTGTTGATAGGGATTTTCTATTCGTGCACTGCATATACAAAGCCCAAATCTTTAGACTTTTTAGAAAAAAAAAATAGTATATTTTTGTATCAAATATGAAATGGTTGAGCTATCCTTAAATTGGAGCAATTTTCATGTCACTGAAATTCATCATTATCACACCTCCTGGAAACTGAGAATACTTCAGGCTGTGGGCTGGAGATAGCTGCAGACTTTCTGGTGTAAAAAAAGTTTGCCCAGTATAAAGCAAGAGCTTTACCTGCATGCCAGAAGGTGTATTTGTGGTACCAAGATCATAGCTGAAAAATAGTTATGAATTTCCAGCTTAGACTGAAATTAAAAGGAAACTTGTCACTTACCAGAAATGTTGCTTTTTATCCAGCCCCTAGGAAAGATTGTTTTGGGAGCACATCTTTTCATTCAATCTCATTTACGTTATCACTGTCTTTTAAAACTGTTTTTCCCAGTTACTTGATATTCAGCATTCTGTTAGCATTTGTCAGTCACATTTTTACTATTTCTTCTCCAGACTGTATTAGACTGTGGGAAGGATACAAATAAAATTTATCCTTAGAGGAGCACACAGTTAAGAAGCCTGAAGTTGTAGGTCTGGATGTATCTCTCCACAAAACTTATAACAATTAGGGTGAAACCCCAAAGCCCTGGTACAAACTGCTGTCCTAATGTCCTTGGGTCGATTGATGCAGACAGGTCCAGGAGACTGAGGATGAAAGTCTGCTCTTTGCCCAGAAACAGCAGTTCACTGACCATCAGTCTCACAAATGCCATTTCTCTCTCCACATGCTGACCTGAAATCCAGATTGTGCTGGCCTGGTGTATCGATTCCAGTTTTCTCTCTGGCTAAACTCTCTTTGAGCATAGTCCAAAGTGAAAGGTTTGAAGCTGACTGGTAGCTAATGTGATGCAGTTTCTTCCTCCAGGAAAGAAAAGGACCTGCCCTGAAAGCACAATTGATTAATTTAGCCAAGAGAAACGTAGTTGCTCGGGATAAGTAATGCCACAGCTCAGAGCCAGGAGCCAGAGCTAAACAACATTTAAGTTTCCCCTGCTTGTGGAGACATAAATTTGATTTCTGTAATGAAGGCCAAGGCATCTGTTGATCGGCAGGCAGGGACTAAATCTCTGTGATGTGTGGATACAGCCCTTGACAGGGACACACCTCAGCTCCTGGAAGAGCCCTGTGTTTGCATGAATCCAGGATTTTAAACCAGGCCCAGGAATAAATGTCTTTATCCCAGTGCCTCAACTTCTGGAAGGGCCCTGTGTTTGCATGAATCCAGGATTTTAAACCAGGCCCAGGAACAAAGTTCTTAATCCCAGCACCTCAGCTCCTGGCAGGGTTCTGTGTTTGCATGAATCCAGGATTTTAAACCAGGCCCAGGAACAAAGTTCTTAATCCCAGTGCCTCAGCATCTGGAAGAGCCATGTGTTTGCACAAATCCAGGATCTTAAACCAGGCCCAGGAAGAAACTTCAGCACTTCAACTCCTTGAAGGTTGTGGGGACTGACAGTGGTCAGGAAATAGATTTTTAGGCTCCAGACAGTGGCTTGGGGCCTGTGAGAAAGTTAAGCATACAATACTCTCATTCTACCTCTGGAATTCATAAGGAGGAACCCCAAACAATCCCTGTAGATAGCCTCCTGACACCTGGTGTTTTCCAATTTGTTTACTGACAAAGATGTTTACAAAGAGGTGTAGGCTCTAAACAATCCTATTCATTGTTCTGTAACTCTGTATAAAAGGTCTTTCTCTCAATAAAGTCTTTGCTATATGCCCTCCAAGAGATTGGAGTCTACGTGAATCATAATGATAGAAGGGCCCTGTGTTTGCATGAATCCAGGATTTTAAACCAGGCCCAGGAACACATGTTTTTATCCCAGCCCCTCAACTCCTGGAAGAGCCATGTGTTTGTATGAATCCAGGATGTTAAACCAGACCCAGGAAGAAAGTTCTTGATCCCAGCACCTAAATTCCTGGAAGGGCCCTGTGTTTGCATGAATCCAGGATTTTAAACCAGACCCAGGACAAAAGCTCTCAAATCCAGCTGACAGTGATGGAATCCTGACCCACACGTCACACATTGGGCATGGTTGTGTGTCCAACAGGGGCAGCCGATTCAGGCACACAGGAGATCCCCTGAGCCAAAGTTCCTGACTTACAGCCAATGCTCCTGCTGGAGACAGTGGTGTAAGAGAGATGTGAGGCAATGCAGAGCTTGGCTCCGTGTATTTCACATACATATTTAAAGCAGCCTGGCTTTTGCACGGTGCTTCCTAGCTTTATTACATGAATACATATGTTCCTGCTGATGTAATTCTCTTGAAAGATATAAATAATGGATATTCTTCATAAGCAGTTGACCCCCTGGAAAGACTGAAATCAGAGCGAGAGAGTTTGAACTACCTCGCGCAATTCAGCTCGCACCTGCACTCAAAGTCACTGGATAAAAGTCAGTTAGAGGAATTCCTGTAATGTGTCATTGCCTGCTGCCTCCAGTGTCACTCTGGTCACTAGCACCAAGGAGTCTATTAGATGGAAAAGACAGGGGGAGAAAAACAGTGCAAGTAATACAGCTTGTTAAACTACAGCCTTTTGAGTCATCGAGGGCACTTTTATTCTATTTTATTTTAACCAAGGACAATCATTTTCTAACAGAAGGGGCCTTTAGCATCAAAACAGGTCTGATGCCTCCTCCTTTTCCACAGCCAGTTCCCAGAATAAAGGAAACAATCCTCAAATATTGTCAGTTGTGAGGTGGTTTTATCTTTTGTGATTCAAAGACTGTCAAACTGGAGACCAAGCAAGCCTAAGTTCCCTCAAAGTCCTTATTCCACTGAAGTACAATGTAGAAAAAAAAATGCATAAAAACAGCAGCAGGGCCTTAGTTTTTAAAAGGCTCATAGATTTTGCAGCAGTAAAAAATCACAAAAAGCGAAATCTTGTCTACTGTCCTTACCAATGTGTCTGATCTGCACAGTGGTAGCTGCTTCCAGTCTGCAGGTATGGGAATTACCAAAAAAAGCTGTTGTGTCATTTTGGGAAGACTCTGTTTGTGCATGGTTTGAGAGGACTGGCTAGGGCTGGACAGATGGAAAAAAAACCCTAGAAAACAAGCAAACAAACAAAAAAACCCAAAACCAAACAATAACAACAAAACAAAAAAAATAAAAACACACACAAGAAAGCCTCACCCCCCCAAAAAAAAATCACACACAAGAAAAGAAACCAGCTATATTTCTTTTCTTTTATTTGAAAAGAAAATTCAACTTTTATTTCTCCCAGCTACTTTGAATTTTTCAGCTTTCCCATTCCGCAGGCACCACACCTTTTAGTACTACAAAGTAGTATAACAAAAGCTACTGGTTCAGCAGGAAAGCAGGCAAATTAGCCCTTTGTCCCTTCTCAGACCCCCAAAAAAATCTTATTACACATCTGTTTAGAAGAAATAAGTTGGATTTTTTTTGTATTTTGCTGGGATAAAGTCTAACATCTTTTTTAAAAGTATTGGTGTCAACGGAGTATTAGCCTGGATTTTCACCTTTGTAAATGAGATGAGACTCCAGCCCACTGTATCTGGAATAATTTCCCCCCTCCCCATGGTAAGTTATAGTATAAACATATCCTGCTTCTTTCATACAGCCACCTGCCATTTCTGCTTTATTGCTGCCAGAAGGTTTAAAGGCATGCTTTTAAATATCTTGAAAGTTTCCTGTGGATAAGAAAAGGTGGTTTTAGCACTTTTAAGTAAACAGTAACACACAAACATCACAAATCATGCTTTTTGATAGAATCTACATTAGCTACATGAAGCATGAGGGACATGACTGTGGGGGGAAGTGGAAAAAAAAATCCTCAGTTTCTGGCAGGGAAGCCTAGGAAAAATTAGTTGCAAAATATGGGCTGGATATCTACTGCTATATATCGAGACAATCAACCCAGAATTTCAAACAGTCTTTGTGTGTCTTTTGTCTGGGTAACAGTCTTTGGGCAGTCCTGCAGGTGGGACAGATGGTTCTGCAGCAGATAACTAATATTTGTGAGCATTTTAATCTATTGAAATTCACATCTCGAAGGAGAAAAATACCTGTTGATGTCCAGGAGGACAAAAAATGTACTGTAATGTGTGTACTTGGAGTTTAATTTCTGAAATTTTACTGCTATTTCTAGTCAGCTGACATAGACTTTAAAACCATTGATGTGTGTTTAAACTCTTTCCTACAAAACAAGTCCATTCAACGGGCAGCAAATTAAAGCATTGGTGACCCAAAGAGAGAATGTTTATTATAAATCATGAGTACAGTGCATGGATTCAGACTTTAAAAGTAACCTCCTGGTTGGGTATCTAAAAATACATATTCTCTGTCAAGAATCACAAGCTTTGGGATGTCAGCAGAGCACCAGATGCATGTTCTACACAAAGCCCAAAACTGAGAAGTGGTAAATTTATAGCCTCTGGGTTTCAAATACTTCCTAAAAGGGTAGAAAGAACAATTAAATTAGCCTCATTGGGGAGAAAGAGAGTGGTGTGCACCACACCAAAGAGAATATTTGTAGCAAAAGACTCAAAGTACATTTAGTCTTCTCTCTGTCCATTTGAGAGTTTTCCATGAGGAGCTTCCTATTTCTAGTGGTGTCTTTCAGTGGTTTTGATTCAGAATATTTTAGCCTATGAAATATATATATTCTGATCTCCACTATTTTGGTTGAGGTTTTTCTGGTTGACATTTTTATTCAGAATTGAATTGTCTAGCTGAATAAAGCAGGATAGTTACTGCTCCTGAAGGACATGACTAAAATGTTATAAGCTGAGAATGAATGCCATGTTTCTGTATTGAGGTAAAACTCTTGTGCCTTTACTTCCTGGAAGTTTTGCTGGAAAAGTGTTTCTGCTTTTTTGTTGAAAAGACCTCTGCTGGACTAGTAGATCCAGTGTGGAGTATCACACTCAGAGACAAGCAGATAGGACTAAATCAGCTTTTAAAAAGGGAAGAATTTGTTCCTCTTGTTTGATGTGTAATCTGAGTCAGCCATGGAGTGCTGCCAAGGGTTCCATGTCTGTCCACTTGCTCATCCTGCCTCACTCACACCTGATCCAGTGCCTAGGAGGCTCTGAATTGAGTTGGTTACTGGTCTGATGGAAAAACAAACCCATCAAACCACACATGGTGGAGGTATGTGATTCACTGATCCAGCCCTGAAGGAAAAGTTGGGAGCACAACAGTGTGGAATGGCAAGAGAAGGCTCTCACAGCAGCAGTCTTCAGGCATGCCAAAGAAAATTCAGCATTAAATTTGTGCTCTGAGGTCTCTGGCTACCAGAGCCATCCATACAGCCCACAGTGCCCTCCACCCTCCTTGATTCCCTTGCCTACACATCCACTCCTTTCCATTGTTTTTTTGATCCTTGCTGGAGTCTGTCATCATCCACTTGAGCTTAATAACCCAGTGGAAAGCTATCAGGATGGTTTTTCCTAGGCTTTTTTCCTGTGCTTTTTAAGGGATTCAACAGGTATGCGTGCTGACACATGGTGAGGGCAGATCTGGGGATGGGGTAGTAGGGAGAAGGTGAAAGAGGGAGATTTTAGCAGCACTTAGCTGTTAGAAACTCTGTAAGAGGAGCCTGGACTTGGACATCTTAAAAATCAGAAAGTAAAATGCCCATTTCCAATGCATAAGAAGTCACTACATAAAAGTAGCAGTTTCTTCTTCCCCAAAGCTCACAAAAGCAGGGGAGGGAAACCAAGAAAAACATGGCTTAATTTACTTCAAAGGGGATTTTTAATGGATGGATGGATGGATGGATGGATGGATGGATGGACAGAAAAGGTTTTTGGCTGTGTGGACTGACCCAGTCTAGTTAAACACCTGATGATGTTCTCAGCAATGTTACTCCCTCTTGAAGTCGTGTCAGATCATCTCCTGTGCTCTTTAACTCTACACTGGATGACTCAAGCACTACTGTTTTATCACAGGTTCAAAGAGATAAAATTATTTTTTCAGATATCAATCTAGACAGTTTAATACGTACAAACGTATTCAGAACAGCAAAATACAAAGATGGAGCTGTCCATCTGTAATTCAAGCAACATTTGCTCATATAACTCATTCATCTGGACAATTTACAAAATTGGCCTGTCTGCAATCCTATTTGCATGATAACAACAGCTGACAAAAGTTCTGGGAGCAGGAAGGATGGCTCTGTGATGAAGGCCTGGAGCTAAGCTAGGCAGTCAGAACCAGACCTTCTCATGGGGTGAAAAAGAATATTTTGCATGAAGAACAAGTGGATACACCCAATGGCAAGAGTCCAAACCTACCCTTCCTATACTCAGGAGGCCTTAAAAAAACCCATTTGACTGAGGGGAGAGGACATGAGGCTGGGAGGAGGGGGCATAAGGGACCCTGAGCCTCTGCCTGCTGGGTCAGAAAAGTGCCCACAGCCCCAAACCAGCCCCAAACCCAATCCTATCCTGCCCTGATTTCTGTTTCCTTGTCCACTTCCCTCTTGAGCCCTAGGGGCTGGCAACAGAGGCTTGACAATGAGATGGAGAGGGTGAAAATTCCTTGTGCTGACTTTCCTATCAAAACAACAGTTTGGGGAAAACACAGCCTCAGCCAGGAGCCCAAATCTGTAATATTAATTAACTAACAACATTTAAATGACAATATTTAAATAAAAGTAATGCCTTTTTTTTTATTTACGTGGAGCTACCATCAATTTGCACAAGGGTAATTCAGGAAAATTTTGAGTTAGGGAAAGACTTTTCAAGCTGTCATTAAAAAAAATTATAGGGAGATTGAGATATGTCTCCAATGGTAGAGTCAGAATATTTATCTTTAATGGGAAAATGTTGGGTTTGCAAGATTTTATTTTTTTTTTCTTCCTCCCCTGTATCTTCAAAAGAAAAAAGGAGAAAGTTCCAGCTATGAAAGGTATTTGTCAAGAACAGCCACCGGCCAGCACCACAAATGAGCAACTCCAGTGTGAAAACACTTTCAAAGTTCTAAATGAGTTGTCCCTGTGGTAATAAAGAAAGGCTGTTTTACAGCATGACAGTGTGTAAGACAGCATTGTCAGCTATAGTTTATTTAAAGCACAAGGCCTGTAACAGGAAAATAATGACTTTAATAAAATTTACTATTGACTTTGTAGGCTAAAATCTTTCTGTCATCAGGAATACAGAAAAACAACCTGCCTGAAAGCCCTTCACTTAAATATATTCCTTTAATATTTCAAAGCAACTTGTGAATTTTTTTTTTTAATATACATGCTACTTCAAAAGATACTGTAGTGGGGTGGAAATTAGTATTTTTAATAGAAAGTTGGAATTGCTTACATAAGGGAAAAACTGGTAATGACCTATGACACTGTCTACTGAAAGCAACATTTGAGGAAGCTGCAAAAGCAGTTAATGCAATTCCTTGAAAAGCTGTATAAAGCTATGTCACAAATGAATGATTTATAAATTACTGAACGTCCTTCTCATCTAGAGGATATCTTTTAATCATGCGCTGTAGTTTTCTCCCAGTGAACTCCAAAGAGCCTGCTGCAGAGACACACAGAAATCTGCAGCATGTTAACAAGGTTGGGGTCATCCCAAAGAATTGTGGGGGGGAGCAAAAAAATAAATTAAAAAAAAAATAAAAAATATCCTCACATTTGTGATTTTTACTTTCGAACCAATTTGATTAAATGCACTGTGGCTTGCTGGCAGGGTGTGAAAGGTCACGCCTTTTATATGAAAAGCTGCAGAATTTTCATTCCTTTAATGTTGTTTTTTTGTTGTTGTTCTTTTTTTTTTTTTTTTTTTAACATAGTTAAAATAAACTGTGGTAAAAAAGTTTCCCAACAGCGTATGACAGCTCAATTTAGAGGTGAAACCTTTTAATAAAAATCTAATGAAATGAATGCTTTGGTTTATGCACTCTGTTTGTGTTTCCCACTGGAGTGTTTAGCATCTTGAAGCCGTGGTTTCTTCCTTTACTGCTGCAGAGCAGCACCACGAAGGAGAGGCTGGAGCTTTGGAAAAAGGGAAGATGCAGCTCAGCCGTGGTAAAATTGTTGATGGAGGAATCTTAATTTACAGGGAAAAATGCTTTCCTCTCGACTTTAAAAAAAAAAAAAATGCTATTGTGCATTAATTTACATTGCAGATAATTAATTAAAAATGAAGAAAAATATTCCACAGAGGCTTTTTAGAAAGGACTCTGGGGTCCAGAAATAGTATTAAGAGGGGAACCAATTAAAGATTTATCTGAGAATGAATAATTTTGCTAGGACTTTGGCAGTGGAACTGGCTGAAGTCACATTTGTTGTAGCTTTGCCTTGTTTCATGCACATCCATAAAATCCTTCTTATGTTTGCTAAGGGACAGATGTATCAGGAAGAGAGAATCTTTCCAGGGGAAAGCATGGTGCCTGTCTTCCCTAGTATGCTGCATAGGTACCACCTTAAAAAAAACTGGCAGTATGTTTCCTAAACACCCAAGATTTTAAACATGCATTTCATAGAGAATGTAGTTCAGTCCCGAGTTCAGAAATGCAGAGTTCATGCACTGCTTGAGAAATAGGATGGCAACAATGGTGAGGATCAGAGCAGGACCAAATCTGAGAGAAAATATTTCTTGTTTGAGATTGAATTATACTGAGTTATACTGAATCATGCTGGCTCAGCCTCTCCATACACGTTTTTGAGAGCTGCCAAGAACCAAACATCCAATATAACATAAATTGCTGGGAGGAAATACCCCATTGGGTGAATTCTGTGCAGTCCCCAAAATCACAGTCCTGCCAGGATGCTGTTGGTTTTAAAGGAATTATTTCTATTTTAGCTATTTTAGCCTTCCATAGTGGCTTGAGAAGATTTTAGTCCTCAGTTTTTATGTATACAGTTGCATGATGTATTGTTTATCTTTCTTCTTTTCTCCTTATCTTTATCTTCAACCTCAGCTGGGATCCTGCAGCTGGGAACGTGGTTCTTCTTAACATGTTGTGGTAGGCTTTCCTAATTTCACACAAAATTTCTTTTTTTTTTTTTTTTTTTTTTTGCCCAGTACACCATGACAAACTGGTCCAGAGTTAGATTCATCTCTGTCTATTGCCCTCATTTGGCAGTTGTCACCAAAACTTTTCTCCAGTTTAATGTTAGGAGACAGACTCTAAAAATATTTGGGATCTTATACATCTAGTTGTAAATATCAAGGTCACTAAGAATTAATTACTTACTACTCCTAAGTGCTCAGCTGGCTTTGGCCCTGTAAAGAATATAAGAACTAGAAAAGTTGCAAAATCTTAATTTTGCATTACCACTCGTGGACTCAAAAGTAAGAGGAAATGTTTACCACTGCTTACAAGTATTTAACCAAATCTTTTAAATAAACTGTAAAACACTGTGCAGATTTTCTGGGTGGCACAGGAAGGAAAAGGGAGTCTAAAAAGTCTCTCTTAAGAAGGACACTTAAGGTGTTACTCCTCCACTTCCATCCACTTTAATCCCCCTCTGAAGCCATGGCACTAAGGACTCCGCTTAGGAGTGACCTGATGTAAATGATGTGCTTCCACTTGATCTGTTGCAGGAATAGACCTCAGGCCTGATATTTAAATTGGTATTTCACTTCTGAAATAAGATGTTGAATTCATTTTTAAAAGACCCACTTTTCAAGCCATATCAGCCCTCAGAAATTTCTACCTTCTTTAGTAAGAAATGCTGAGAGCTCATTGCTTGGAGAAAAAATCAGGACTAAAGAACCTCAGCCTAAGTTTTGGAGCATGTCTTAGACTCAAACTTTTCAAAGTCTAGCCCTTACATTTTATGCAAACTGCAAGAGGATAGTTTTATTAATTTCAGCTGGAGGTTATTTTGTCTTTTATCTTATTTTTCAAGGTATGTATGAGCAGAGGGAAAGGCTTCAAATCTATAGCTCATCAACTTTAAGAACTTTTTTTTTAAGGCAAGATTCATATAATGTAGAACACAGGACATTTATTCATTAAACTCTTCCCTGGGGTCCCAGAAACTCCAGCCTTCCTACCATATACTTGGTAGAGGGAAGAAGATCAAGCAAGACAAGGGAAAAAAACCCAGCCATTTTCAAGAAGACCTTATTATCTTTTGAGCCTTTTAGGGGTGTATCTACTTCATTCTGTGGTTGTTCTCTTTGCACTTTTCTGACACTGTTTTGCTGCTGCTCAGTAAAGATAGCAGCAATTAGGAACTGCAGAAACCATATCACCTCCAAAATAAAAATGAACATCACTTGACAAAGGTGTGCTGTGTAAATAGAGTTTTCTAATGATCAACCAAAAATAAAACATAGTCCTGGGAGGTGAAATAAGATGCCTTGGCACCTTCTATTCATATCTTCAAACCCTTAAAAATAAGTAATGTCTTTATGTCATAATGTCTGCATGTGAGACATCTGAATTTTGTAAGATAGTGGATGGCTTAATTCAAGTACATATGATCCTTAAATGTTTTCTGCTCCGAGTGATTACACTGGTAATTAAGGAGACACTGAGACAGGGGCTCTGCTGGACCTCACACTTGCAAAAATGAACAATTGGTTAGGAATGAGACAGTCAGGGAGAGCCTTCACTGCACAAACCATGAGATGGTGGAGCCAAAAAATCCTGAGAGGGGAATGATGCAAAAAAGCAGCATCACAGCACTGGGTTTCTAAGGAGAAGGTTTTGCCCTTTACCTGCTTGGAGAAATCCTATGGGATGTGGTCCATGAGAGCAGAAAGCTCTAGGGAAGGTAAATTTTGCAGATTTGCTTCTACCAAGCTCAAGAAGAGTCCATCCCAAAGTTCAGTGACAAAGTCAAGGTGACAGGAGGCCTTCATGGATTAAGAAGAAGATGATGAAACTCATAAAACTCAAACAGGAGAAGGAAGAATAGGGGAGGTGAAAGCAAGATCAGAAAGAATGCACAGACTCAAGCATGCCAGGATGGAAAAGCCAAAGCCTAATTGGAGCTGAATATGGGTATATTAAAAGTGAAAGGAAAAGCAGTGAAAACATGTGCCCAATGCTGAATAAATCAGGAGACTGATGACAGGGTTTATGGAAAAGGCTGAGGTCTTCAGTGCCTTGGTACTGACTGGCAAGACCTCACTTCAGGAATCCCAGGCCTCAGGGTTGTGTGGGAAGGACTGGAACAATCCTGATTTATCCTCAGGACATCGTTAAGGTCTGTTAGAAAAATCCAGGCATCTACAATTCCATGGTGCCTGAGGGGATGCAGCACAAGAACCAAGACAAAGGTTTCAGCCAAAGCCACCTTGAGTTTCAGGCTGTTCCCCAGAGCAGGGTGAGAGGGGTGTTTAAAACACTACAACTTGCTCACAGACACTGAACTCTTGGAACAACACCACGTACTCCCTGTTTGATGGTGACATTTCCAAACACAGATTCAGAGCAGCCCAAGCTGTAGCTGTGCCTTTGCCCTGTGCTGTCTCCTGTGTGGAAAGAACTCTAACTGGTATACAGAGATGCCCTACAATTAATATAACATCACAGCTTCTTGCAACTGTTTGGTTTCAGCTGTCTGCAGCAAACCCACAGACTGTAGAAGAAAGTTGTTTTCAGGGAAATCCTACTTGCCTGGATCCTTTTTGAGAAAACTTTTTTTTTTTCAGTAGGACTGCTGCCTTCTTATTTTTCTGAATCTGTTTTGCAAATGAATAAGAACCAAAAAAACCTTGATTCCATTGTGTTCTACAATCTCAATGACCAAAGCATAATGCATTCCTTTTTCCCTCAAACCATTTAAGAGCCAGGTAATTTGAACAATCTTAGCATCTTCCTCGCTTTTGTACTCACACAGTAAAACCTAAAATTATGCACAAGATTCATCAAAGCTGAGCTGTGTTGCTAAGAAGTGTGTAACTCAGATATAGAATGAGCCATTTAAAGAAGTTATTGATGCCAACATTAAATTTACAATTATTCATAAAAGAAAACCATTTGAAGAATTCCCCATGCTGCAAGTACACAAAATAGTTTGCTACGCATAAGAAGTTACATTTATTAATAGCCTTTTTTGCCAGAATCTCATTTCACCAAAGGAAACTTCATCCTCCAATGGGAATAGGAATCACATGAACGTCACAGATGCTACAAGTTTATTCACCATAACAAAAAAAAAAAAAAAGACTTGGAACTATCTGATAAAAATGATATTTCAAAGTAGGCAGCTGTCTAGAATGTAGGACACAAGAAAACTTGGATGTAAAGACTTTTGTAATTACTGAACATTATTAACTGCACCTTTTTTTTCTCTCATTGGGTTCATACATACTGCTGGAAAAGTTTCATGCAAATCTTGTTTCTGTGACATTTAATTTACGTTACATATGCTGTCAAAATTTCTTTATTGATGATGTTCACTTATTGTCTTGTATAATATATAGACATCTCCTATATAGGTCTTAAGCTTTTCAGCCAACTGGGCTACTACCCTATTTAGAAACTTTTTCAGAAATATCATGCTGAATACATACACCACCATCACCACCTCCCTTTTTTTCCAAAGTAATCTCTGTGTGTTTGTCAAAGTCTTCTACGGAATAAGGAATTCATAGTTTCTGCTTTGAAGTAGTCATTCCATAACAGGCTTTTACTTTTTCAATGTAACCAGCTTCTAACTTCCTTTTCTGTCCTGGAGTATGTTCAGGCATCTTCTGTCTAAGGCAGGATCTCAAAGAGACAAGATGAGAAGAACCCCATTTTCCTTAATTTTCATGGTCCATACAAAGCATTCAGGGTCAGAGACTAAAACCATAGGAAAAAGACTAAATTTGGCTCTGGGGCAGTGTAAAAAGGCACCTCTGTAATGTTAGAACACCCTTTTAAATATGTGTTCACATCATTTAGTGCTATATATTTGCATAAAAAATACAGTTCTGTGGTTCTGTAGTGGTCATCTATGAATACTCGATTAAGGAAATTGTGCCTTCAAAATGTGTACATCAGAAAATCCCAGAACTAATGAATGCCACAGAATAATAAATAAAATCTGACATTTGGTAAACTCTGGTTGTGGTTTATTGCCAGCATAGGCAGTAAGTAGCCCTAACCTGTGCTCTGATTTTCTATTAGTGGTTAAATTCCATTAAGCATGCTCCTAGATTCAGTCCATTAAGCGTGCTCCTAAACAAATCCCAGTTTAGTTTCATCTAAAGGGGATGAATTCCTGTGGCTGGAGACTTCACCACAGTGTAAACCATGAGAGGTGTGGATTTCCATGTCAACCCATTGGCCTGGTCAGGGCTAAAACCCTAATGCAGATGCACCAAGACACAGTTCAGGGCTTTAGATCTCTCCCATTGCATCAGGAGCTGCTGCTTTTATCTGATTTGGGGTTGTTCACTCTGCAGTTAGGGGAACCTTGACACACTCATGCTGACCTCCATGGATCCAGCTGGGGTTTTTGGGTGCTTGTGACCTAAAAAAACCTGCCTGTGAATGCCCTGTGCTCAGAAGGAATCCCTGACTTGTGTTTATAGTGGTATTCATAGTTCAACAGGACTACTGTCAGGTCAATTCTCTGCTTTTACATTAAGCATATATTTCCCTCCTTCTTGCACTTCCATCTCCATAACAACTCCTCCTCAGCCTATTCCAGGACTTAGCCAGGCTGCTTAAAGAACGGTCAAACAGAATTATTTTGCCAGGCATGTCCATTTTATTTACTGTCTAATGCAAAATAAGCCCCTTCCCTTTTTTTTTTTTTTCTTTTTTTTTAATCTCAGTATCAGTTTTACTCACCAGGTCAGGCTGTTCTAAGACCCCCATTCAAACAAATCACATGAAGATGAAAATGGCAGAGCAGGCATATGAATCTGGCTTCTCACAGCAGATGGATGTCTTAACTACTGACTCTTCTGAAATGAATGAACTCTGTTCTCCTCTTCTTCTTCCCACTCTCGCTGGAAATTAAAATCTGGACCTGTGAAATTTTTTCCAATTAAAGTTTCAATGATTTTGGCATGTTCTAACAAAACCATTGCATCAAAAATGCCTTATACATAATTGGTTGAGCCAACAGATGTCACATTATGGCTTAAGCCCTCCTGAGCAATAAGGATCAGAAAGTGGCATTTTTAATAAAAGAGCTTTTTCGTCAGTAAACCCGAGACATGACCAGTAGATAGATTAATGTCTGTGTGCATCCAAGTTGCCCACAGATGGTAGAATAATCTTGGACTGGTTTTCTTGGGCGATGACTTGAGATTTTCTTCATAAAACATTTTTCTAAAAGCCATTAAGGTCTGTCAGATTAAAATAAAATCTGCAATGCCTTGAGGAGTCAGCAAAAAAACCCACAAAATTATAAAATTAATTCCTGTTTATATGTCAAGCTCAACTCTAACTTTGTTTTCAAAATTTAACCAGTAGCTAATTTTCCAGTAACCACTCTTACAGGCACTTGATGAAAACTCATTGTGTAATTACAATAATATTTCCAATATCTGCTTATCTAACATTTTCAGGTGTCTTATCACACTCTCAAATCATTGTTGATCTAAACCTAAACCACAATAAATAGCACATTATGTCCAAGGACACGTTTGGTCATTCGATGTCACAGTTTTGAGAAATGTCACTTATGTTTGGGAAGCAAAAGAAGGTACCCTGCTTCTCATTGTCTTTGAGCAGATATTTACTCTATTGTACAGCCATGTGTACAGTCATTCCCCCTGGGATTTCAGACCATTTTCCTTTTTGGCTGTTCCTACCCTGACATGCTGTGTGCCAATTCAACCTTGTTCTATTTGCATCCATGTGATAGGATTGATCATGCAGTGAGTGTGTTCCCATAGTGGAGTAATTTTTATAGGGCTAACAATTGTTCTGTGTTAAACTCATCTGAGAGCCAGAGAAGGAAAAAATCCTCCATGATTTTCCTTGCCAGTCATGCCAAAGAATTAATTCTAAAAACTAAATTAATTTACATAAACCCCATCTCTCCCTGCTATTTTTTTGTGATCAGAATTAGATTATTTGTTATACTCTGTTGTCAGATGTCACTGGCAATGTACCAGCATCAGAGTGGCTCTGCTTCCAGCAGAAGGAAGTTTGGTAACCTTGACAAATTTTCCTTGGTTGCTTTTACAAGGATTACATGCTAGTATGGCCAGAACAAGCTGTGATACATTTTGTTGGAAGCTTTGGTGTCTATCCTCATCCAGAATAGGAGGTAATAGATGATTTTTGCAAGCTACATGTTAAATATATATATATATATAAAATGCATGTTGTCTTATTTGCATGTGTATATATTAGGCTGCATGCACAGACCAAAACTGATGTTTGTGAAAGCCTCAAAAACAAAGAGAGTTGGAGAAGGTGGAACAGTTTTCTAAAGTAAGTTTAAAAAGCCATCAGATAACCTAAGGAATGATGGTAGGTGTCTGAAACATGGCCCAGAATACTCAGAGGATCAGAACTGAAGCAGGAGAATGTTAGTGATCCACTGGCTTCTAGCACAAATATAGATTAACACACTAAGAGTCTTCTCCAAAGACTCTTCTCCTAAAGAGAGCTGTAGCATGTCTAAGCCTCACAGGAGATCAAAACTCCTCACCACCTCCCATTCAGCATGATGACAGGGAGCAACAGGAGGATGAAGATCAGAATGACCACTTGTGCAGGTTTTGCTTTACTTGGCCCATGAAAGTGTCCAAAACCCCCTTCTCACCTTGTTTCCCCCAACCTGCAGTTTCTCCAACCAGGAGGACATTTTCCCTTCCTCCCAAAATTCAAGCCTCAATTAAAAAGCCTCCACTTCAAAAGTTGAGCCAAAACCAATGCCTTTCGAGAGAAT
>WEIU01019290.1:289287-294287 GCA_013389925.1 Aegithalos caudatus
CTATTTTTAAGGGTGGGATTTTTCACAACTGGCTAGTATGGTGTGAACTCAATTCCTGTTCTGAAAACTTGGGCATAGTGACTGTTCCATGGTCTCCAGTACAGCTGCCTCCTGTGCATGTGCATACTGAGTCTGACAGGGCCTCAGCCAGCATCCATGAAACATTATCCTTCTTCTTTAAAAAGTAGGTGAATATTCTCAGACATGATCTCTGATTTGAAAGGCTTGGCCTGCTTGGCTTTCTTCTAATGAGATTTGATCAGTTTTGCCTCAGTAAACTGGGACAAAACCAACAGCTGCTTGGGAAATAGGTCTTTCAGTGTTAGAAATCACTTTAGTTACCAATACATAAATTACCAGTCAGCTTTTAACCTAGGACTGGTCCTTCTGCACTTAAGTCCCAGGTTAGCCTCCACCACATCTTTTCATTTGTGAAACCAAGAGGACGGAGAGGACAGAAGCACTGACCCCATGCTAGTGCCAGCTATTCCCCTGCACATTCCCAAGTCCTTCCAAATGTTTTTATTGTGTGTATTTTGATGTTTCAGTCATTAGGCAAGGTGGGTTTTACCTTCAGTACATGCTTTGCAAACACCTAGGCTTCTTTCTTTGAATAATATGTCTCAGATCAAAAAGATCAAAATCAGGTTCATCTGTGATTAAAAATAATTGTGTTTGCTGGCAAATCCTCTGATATCTCCAGGGACAAAGGCAACAAGGCTGGATTTCCCCCAAGACAGATTTTGTAAAAGTTCTCTCAGCTAAGGAAGGAATTCTGCTCTCTGTAGTCACACACTTCCATGGCTTTAAAAATGGACAAAGAGCCAAGCAGCTTCCTGAAGACAGGATGGGAATAGCATGGGAACGATTTCTTGTCATCTGCAAAAGCAAGTTTCACTTTCTCTCTTCATGACTCATTCACAGAGATGTTCACCATTCATTTCAGCACCATCTACATTCCATGCAAAGCTGCCATCCTATGGATATAGCTAAAAACTGACTAAATTGGAATGAAGAGCTGTGAGAGCCAGCTGCAGAAAAAAAAAGTGGGAAGAAATCACATGGTATCTAAAATTTTCTGAACTAATTGTACTGGGATTATTGCATGCCAAAGCTTGTAATTTGGCAGCACAAAAACCATAGTCCAGGAACAAATGTTGAACATCCCTATCAACTCTTTCTCTTTGTTTAGAATCCATGAAAGCAAAGTTAGTAGAAAAGAATGAAACTGAAGCCCACATAGGAATGAATATACTGAACTGGTTCTGAAGGCAAAAATAAAGAAGGGCTGTCCCATGTATTCTTAGAAAAGTGTGGTATCTATTATCAAAAGCATTGCCATTTCACAGAGATGGAGACCACACATTTAATTCATTTCTATAGGATCTTTAAAAGGTGGTTTCAAGCTACTCTCTGAGGACCAGAGCTGGTTAATTGTAGCCCTGCTGGATTCCACATATCACAAAGGGCTCAACAAGAGCTAAAGAAAGGGAGTTTAATCAGATCTGGAAAAGATGGTTCTTAATGGAAGTGAATTCTGCAGAGGATGATAATCATTAAAACTGAGGAGTTAATCAAAAATCCTAAAACAAGAAGGGAAATCTGAAGCATCCACGAAACATTATCCTTCTTCTTTAAAAAGTAGGTGAAATTAAAAATAAATAAATAAATAAATAAAAAAGCACAATTAATAAAATGTTTTAAAAGCAAAACACAAAGTGGTCATTTCTCAGTCACCTCCTCATCCACAGAAGAGGGGAAGTTCTCATTCCTGAGTCAGAATCACAGGACAGGTTATTGCATGGTGATTACTTTGAGACGGTGATTAAAGGAGTAATTTAAAACACTAGGATTACTAAAGGAAAGGGGAAGTTAAAACTGCCTTGGGAAAATTATTCCACATCCTCTACAAAGAAGGAAAATAACCTATCCTTGAATGCCACTCTGGAGGACATAATTAAAGAGGAATGAGAACTCCCTAACAAAGGAAAGTGTTTTAATGGGGCAATACATGAAGCACTGTGCCACAGGAAGGGAAAAGCTGCAGTGTGAGGGTTTTGGGGAGGGGGCAGGCTCAGTTCCAGCTCCAAAGGCAAACTGTGGCCCCAGAAAACGAGGGGGGAGTCCTTCCAACACAGTATCACTGCCCTAGATGCCCCTTTAATAAGGAAGTGCAAGGCACTTCTGAGACTAAATGATGAAACTGCAGCTGCTGCTTTGCTGACACCCTTCTTGGCCACCTGCTTTGCCAAGATGATTTTAGCACAGCATCATGAGATAAAAGAATGAGCCTGTGCTAAGCTTAAACATGCTAAGTCACTAAAATGTAAAATATTTTTGTCCCCAATTACCAGTACTAATGGCTTCCTGTCTTCTACAGCTCCGTTGCTTTGGGTTTTCAGCCTTGGTTTTCAACCTTGACCAGCTGGGCAAAACCCAGGGCTGCAACTGGTCTGAATTCAGTGTTGACCCTGCTTGGAGAAGGAGGTTGGACCCCTGAGCTCCTCCCCTACCTGAATAACCATGATTTTCTGTCTCTCTGCCTGAGGTCACTGTCTAGGGAGTGCTCTGTAACAGAGTCACATTATAATGCTGATTTTAGAGATCAATAACAAGGTAGAAGACAGTGCTAAAAGGATGCAGTGCTCCTACTAACTTTGGAGTGTCTTTCAAAACACAGATGAAAATGATTTGGACAAATCATATGTTTAGTAAAACATTTTGATTAAATGAAACAAAAAAATCATTTCCCAAGAGAGCAACAGAAATAGAAAAGTTAAGGTCAATTCTTATTGGGGTATGAAATGAAACTTAATTTAAAAGAAATATCTTTAAAATTGAGGTCTTATGTCTTGAAGCAGTAGCCCCAAATAGCAAGAAAGGCTAATGTAAATCCTTTATTACTAAGTTTAAGGCTTTTTTTTGACCCTGCAAGTATCCCATCTACCTCATAGCTGGTTACAACCTGAATTTATTGTACATGACTGTCATATCACTATTTAAGGTATTAATTTTCAGGCTGCAGCCTGAAACATCAAGTCTGGGGCCACATCAGCTGATATAATGGCATCTCATCTTCATAATAAGGGTTTTTTTTTTTAAGCTGAATACCTTATCAACCCATCCAGCAGGCAATAGCTTCCAAAGAACTTCAACCTGCAGCCATGGCCTTAACCTGTTCCTTGGGAGCCCAAGAGCTGTGGGATTGCTTACTCTAAGGGCACATTCTGTGAAATATTGCACTTTTCCAAAAGTCTTGTCACCCTCACAGCACCCACCTCCACCAGCCCAAAGCTGTGCCCTGTGCCAGCCCAGCTTCCCAGACTCCAGCAGAAGCCACATGCCCCTGCAAGGACTGCTGCTGCTTCTTGCCCAAAATGTGGGGCAGACCCACATCAGGATCTCCAGCAGGGACAAAACCTATTTCTACTCCCCAAGGCTGGAAGGAGAAGCATCTGGGATACCTCTCTTTACACTTACCCCTACCTGAAACCCTGCTCCAGGTGTTTGTATCCAGAAAATGGCAGTAAAAGACACACTCATCTCCTGAAGACACTGTAAAACAGACATTGCTTTTTGCCCTTAAACAAGGAGATTGACACTGCAAGCACTTTTAGCAGCATTTGAGAGGAAGGGCCTCATACCCACAGCACAGCCTATAAACCCCAGTCACTTATCCAACATGTATATGCATGGGTCATTATCTTTCCTGTATCTCAAACCAACACTTTGCAGGAGAATATCCATTTTCCACAAAACATTATACAAAGGTCCTCTATTTATACTCTGAACTTTAAGCTTAATGGCTACCTCAATCACATTCACAGGGGGAATATCTTCTTACTCAGCATTCAAAATCACCAAGTTCCTACAGACCTGCAAGAAAGCATTTTAAAACTGCTTATGGCCTCTTAACCAGCTACATTTTCTTCCTACACATAGACATTTGCAGAATGAAAATATCAGTTATACATCTGCATCAGAGATCTAAGAGACACAGGTATGAAAGGCACACTCCTGTGCTTTATTGCCATTTATACCCACCCACACACACACACTGCAGCACAGTTAATTTTTAAACTATTGTGTGTCTTATAGTGCAGCTGTCTAAATAGAACTTGGTTGCAAACTATTTTCTTAGCTGGTATTCAAATTCTCCTGTCTTCTCACAGATTTGCCTGCTAAATCCTCCTGCAGTTGAACACTAGCTAACTAATATTTGGCTCATTCTTCCCACATTCAAGCTGCCCACATTCAAAAAGTCTGCAGTGTTTCCTCCCACCCTCACCTCCTGTTCCTGTCTCATGGATTAGTGTTGCCACATCACCCAGATTTCTTCTGATGGTTTCTCCTCCCCTCCTGATTTACCTCTCTGCACAGGACACCCCCACACTCACTGGGACAAAAGCCACTGTCCTGCATTTATTGGTAACCATTGGTGGAGCTGAACAGATGGAGTTGACAGCAAATAACCAATTTTTTTATTTTTTTTTTTTTTTTTTTGACTGCACATGGCTGTTCTACTTTGCATGGATTAAAAAAAAAAAAAATTAAAAAAATTTTTAAAAATCTGCATCTCAAAATAAACCAGTTTACCCAAAACTGATAAAAACAAGTGTTGTGCATAAAACTTAGTCTTTTCCATAGGAGATATTTTTAATATTTTTTTGCTTAAATGACAATGTTCCAAGAAAAATTAATTGGTTTTAATTAAGTTGCGAAGAAAAAAATCAAAAGTAACTCAGCAAGGAATATGTACTAAAATAAAAGGAGCTGAGAAACTCTTCCCTTTCAGAATGATTAAGATTCAAGAATTTTTGTTTCTCCCTCAATTTTTTTTTCTTTTTGGAAATTTAAGAGTGCAGAAAAAATCACAATGCTGACAGATAAAGTACAAAGGGTAAAGAACTCACAGGGCTCTTGAATAGTAAAAGTCTAAGGAAAGAATATATATTAAAAATTAGTAGTTTTGTGTTAGCACAAGGATTCCAATTGGTAGT
>WEIU01019290.1:299287-324042 GCA_013389925.1 Aegithalos caudatus
TGTTTTTAAATATCAAGACCAAATGTTGGCATTCTCCATAAATCTCTGCGTCAAACAGGTGCCCACAAGATACACTTGCCAGACTTAAGTATATATGAAAGCCAAATATAAATACAGTTATCATGGTGCTTTCAGTACTTAGAGCCAAATCCGACACTGATGTAATATCTCTGAATTAAGTTATGTGTCCTCAGTGATGAAACTGGCTCTTCCTTTATAATCAGATTCCATAATACTGCTTTTCTGTTAGGATATCATGGAAGTAAATACTTTTCACCATTCAAATTCATTAAGCAAAGTGGCTTGTAGTTCTAGGTGAAAGCATGTTATCTTTGTTATGAAGAGAGAGGCAAAGAGACCTTTTCCTAATATGAAAGGAAATGCCCTTCACATGATTAAAATCTTCAATTGTATTTAATGATTAATTCTGAAAGACATTTTCTTAGTCTGGAAGTCAAATTTCTAGTGGGTGCTTTCTTTGGGGCTAAAATTTAACTTAAAATGGAAAAAACACTTAGCAGCTGAAAAAAAAAATTAAAACAGTTGATGGTGTTATCCATGATGAATATCTAAGGAAATTTAGAAATAAAAAGGACTGAGATGCAGAGGGGGGCTTGTAAGGAAGATGGGGACAGACTTCTCATAGCAGGGCTTGTTGCAGTAGGACAGTGGATAATGGTTATAAATTATACAAGGGTAGATTAAGACTAGATGTAACAAAGAGGGTGGTGAGGCACTGCAACAGGTTGCCCAGAGAAGTGGTGGATGCTCCATCCCTGGAAACATTCAAGGTCAGGTGGGACAAGGCTCTGAGCAACCTGATCAAGTTGATGGCCCTGCTTGCTGAAGTTGGAGGTTAAATTAGGTGATCTGTAGAGGCCCCTTCCAACCCAAACTATTTTGAGATTCTGTAGTCTTATTGTAAATATTCATAACCTATAATCAGAGAAACCACAGAGTAGTTGTTTGCTGGGGACAGTTCAGAAAGATTGTCTTTGCAGGTCACATAGATTGAGGACATCCCATCCTCCATGTAAGAAAAAAATTATGTTTGCTATATCATGTGAAACTCAAAGAGATCAAGGATTTTTTTCTTTCACAGGTTTATTTTGCTTACTCCTACCTCTGTCTCCCTGTAGCACCCAGGTATTTCTTTCCCATTTCTGGTCTCTTAACCCTTTCCAGAAGCTACAAGCTATTCCATTCCCCCCACAGCTATCACTTAGTCAGCTTAAGTGATTCTATAATAGAATATATTAAAATTCTTATCTTTGAGCTGCCCTGATGTATCATCATACAACGGGATCTGTCACTGTGTTTGAACATCCTTATTTAATATGTTAGGATGTTATCTGCAATATGTCATATCGCTGTCCCTGGCTGTACCCTAACACATGAGGAAAAGCACTGGGAAGAAAGCACCCAGGCTGAGCAGGAGGGGAGGAACAAATCTTGAAAAAGCACTGGGGAATTTGACAGAGTTCACAAAAGACAGTGTAAAATATTTTCCAGTAGAGTAACATTTGGACTCTACTGGTTCCTCTTTCTCGTCACCGTAGGAGGATTGAGACAATTCAATAGTAAAAGTATTTTTAAAAGTACTTTTTAAAGTAGTATTTAAAAAATTGTGTAATAGTCTTGAAAGTAGTGTGTGAGTGAGATATGTAGCAATACTCAGTGGTGCATTCAGAACCAGAAGAGAAACTGAACACCCAGCAAAATTTATCATTCCTGATTTCCTGCTATTCCTTATTTTCCCTTTGCTGAAGAGTAAAACTTGCAGTAATGAGTGTCAGCTATAGTGGTCTCACCTGGATGTGTTTAAAATGTAAATATGAAATTAACATACCTTAAAATGTTGGACCTTTTAAAGCACTATATTAATATATTTTAAATTGGGATAAAAATATCTGCCCAGGAGGAAATCAATCAGTTACTTGTGCTAAGAGAGTGAAGGAAAGAAACAAAAAGGTAATGTTTTCACTAAATATAGTGATTACTAAAGCATTACTGACCTGTTCTCTCTCAAATCCAATATTTGTTAGGAGAGTGGAACACATGAACACCCTGTGGTTGAGATTGCCAGGAAAATTCTTTTGGGCTTTGTTTGTAAGTTTGATATATTCAGGTAATAGCAGAGATAAAATAAAGCATGTTCTGATAACTCAATTTACACATGAATTAATCAAATACACACAAATTTATAATTAAAATAATCAAATATTAACTGTCACAATTAATGCTGTGAAGGGAGATACAGCAAACAGGAGTTTTGGTTCCATGGATTTGAATACCTAGCAAGATCTTGGAAACCCTCAGAGATGAGCCCAACAACAACAGTAAATGGCTTTGACATGGCATCTATCTGGTAAATATGGATATCTGTGTCCTCCTTCATCTTGTCAAGGGAAAAATATCTAGTGTGGAGTTCAGAGGTAGAGATGTGCACTGGCATAAACCTCAACGCTGTTTGAAAAGCAGGGATGGAGACAAGAAAGCATTCTCCTCCATGAGGGAAGCAAGAAGGTCATTTTTTCTGTAAAAGAATTGCTTTTGTGGTGACTTCTGTCTAGAAAACAGTGCTCCCCTAGCCTGAGAGGATGCTCCTCTATGATCCCCAGGACCCTTCCATAAGAATTCAGCAACACTGAAACTCATCCTCCTCTAGGTCATTTTTTACCACCAAAACAATTTGGAAACAGAGGGCTCAGGATACTTATTACCTCTCTTGGGAAGGGTGTTTAGAATGTGTCTTGTCTAAGGATCCTCACCACACTTTCTCTGGGATTGGAAAAGACTGGCCTGTACCTCTGGAGCAGATCTTATTCACCAACTTTGTAGTTTTTCTTACATTAAGTCTCAGCCCACTTCTTTCATCTTAGCCAGGTAAGGGAAGAGTTATCAAGAAGATTGCTTTAGACTATAATTAAAATACTCTGGGTTCATATCCTTCCTCCTCCCAAAATCTTTCAAGGACCATCAAAAATGCCATTTTTTCTGTGCTCTGGTACTTGATATGTGCAAAGTGTGATTTACCATTCAGGAATATAAGGACAAATAACAAGATTACCATGACTCCAGAGTCATATTTGTCATGACCATGGTCATCAGATCAGAGTTAACTCCTAGGCTAACATTTAAATTGCACCTTGGTTCATCACATGTGGCAGCTTTGGCAAAACTTTTGTTTCCATGTCCATAAACTATCAGTACCAGGAAACAACTGTGGGGTTGGGATATATATGGCATAGGGCTCTATCTAATTTTCTATTTATAAGCAAGCTGTTTTCCCATGCATCTTCAAGCCACAGCTCATATAGACTGAATTACAGGACATAGGTCATGCAAAGAAAATAATACTATTTAAAAAAAAAAAGTAAAAGAGAAGAGTCTGAGTTTCTTCCCATTCTGGATAACTTCAAAGGTTCTTCTGATGAGCCCTTGTCCTCTCCTTCATTTCTAGATCTAGTCTCACACTCTCTAATGACTCAATATCAAACCATCAGCACTTTTACACAGAGCTTTAATACCAAACAACAAGCCAGGTCAAAAGGAGCACCCTATGATGCTGCTGTAACTTTTCCAGAACAAACAGAAAGCACTTGGAACCCTTGGCCTCCACCTCTTTGGTCATCCCTCACTTCTGTGACACATGGAGATTTGTGCAAATGGGGGCAGGAAGAACACACTTAAAACTTCATCCATATTCATCCAGAAGGCACTTTTTTTTTTTTTTTTTTTTTTTTTTTTTTTTTTTTTTTTTTTCCCCCCCCGTTTTATATTTTTTNTATTTTACTTTACCACCACTCTGCTAGATGTAGTTCTGATTATAACCTGACTACCAAGCTCCTGCACAGATTATAAGTAAAGGCACTGTGTTTGTGAGAGCCAGCAAATCTGTGAGTCAAAAGAAGACACCTTACCAAAGGGTCAGAATTTGATATAAGGAAGAAAACATCCAAAAGCATGGAAGGAATTCTACTCCTTGGGTAAAGAGGTTCTGTTGCCGATATAAATCAGAGATTAATAATTCATTTCTTTACAGACTTTCTACTCTTGAGTTGAAGGAGGTAAAATATTTTGAGAGCCCCAAAAAGACAGGGGAAAATATTATATATTTCTTGCCTTCTGTGCATTTTAAAACCAATTGGCCTCAGTAGGGTGGGAAGGCCTCCCAGGCTCATGGCTGAAAACAATTTTGAATGCTCAATACAAAATTTAATATCTATTAGCTGGGAAAGAGGAAAAAAGGAGCTACCAAATTGATGCCTTGGTTCATATATCTCAATTTATAACAGCATCTTTGATCAAGGGATAGAGGAAAGTTAACTTGGCTAAATTTCAAACTTCCTAACAGGGTTGCAATTCAATATATTTTCCTACTCTATTACTTGTCCAACATAAGCTGTTGCCTATGATAAAATATCTTACCCTGATTTTTTAACATGCTGTTCCTCTCTCAGATTTTAACAGACAAGGAGACAGTGGAGGGGTGCATTTACTGCAGGAGGTTTCCTTTTTCTCATCTGGTTACAGCTTCAGCTAATAACACATTGCCTGTTCTTCAATATAGGGCAGGTGATTATACAGCCCATGTACTCATTGACATTTTTGTATTCTTTGCATAAAGAAGAATATTCAAGAGCTAAAACAGTGTTTAAGAAGTTGTTATTTTCCTTGGTATGTTGTGCAGAGAGTTTTAGGGAGTTAGCCACTGAAGTAGGGATGATACAGCTGAAATATTAACATTTATTTTCTTATGCTAGATGGTAATGTTGTTACTGAATTTCTTTTATTGAAGACTCAGTTTGTCTTTTACTGAAGTAGTTAAAAGCCTAAACACCTGCCCTGAAGTCTGGAGTTATATTCCAGCCAATAATAATTTGAATTTTTGCAGAATGTGCTGTTGATAGATCAGTATAATGTACAACCACTTGCCTGTATTTTCACTCTTAATGAAAAAATCCAAGTCTTCATTTCATGCCTTTCACTGTGTGGCACTACCTACTTTCACATCTTAGCATTTGAAAAACATTTCTTTATCTTCATAAACTTGGCTAAATTTCATCTGAAGTAAATAGCATTAGATTGATGGATCACAGAGAAATCAAGCAATAATCTAAAGCCATATCTAACTCCACTCCTTGAAAAAATAACATTATCAGCAATTAGATACTCCCTTATAGTCTTCCTGTAGTCAAACAGACCTAGAAAATTACAAAATACTCCCCACAAATAACACCTTCACAGTATAAGGTGATAGCAATGGATCATTTCATCAGCCTTCTGTTGAAAGAGCTATAGGTGAAGCACCTGTCTTATCTTTAAAGATCAAACCTTATATTTATTTTTTTATATAACACCAGCATTTACTTTAGATTCAGTCTATAAACTTCAGCAAAGGCTAATATTTACACATTTTTTGTTTTTATTTTGCTTTTCTGAAATCACTACCAGCACCAAAGAGAAGGAAATGCCACTATAATAATAAAAAAAAGTAAGAAATCTATTGAAAACACACAAAAGTCATTTCTCAGAAGATCCTCACCATAAGTATAACCATAAATTCACCCACAGAAAAAAATATTATCTCACAGATTTATCAGAAGCTAAAGACACCAGCAGTTTTCAAACTGCAGTAGTCTCCTGTCACAGATATTGGTGATTCAGATTTGTTCTAGATAGAAAATTGAGTAAAATTTAACATTAAAAAATAAAATAAATGCAATCTAGGAGGAAAATTTACCAAATAGCAGCCTATGTTATTCATAGTCCAAAGAAAACACATTGGTTTAGCACAGAAATGACAGGAAAGCAAAATACACTGTTCTCTTTTCTGTTTCTTTATGATATGTAATTTTGTAGACAACATAGTAATTGGTTTGTCCATTAGCTTGATAGTAACATCAACTTATTTTCATTTAATACCTGTAATAGCTGTATATTTCTGCACAAATGTGTTGTTACGCAGGGGTTTACTGAGAAAAAAAAAGCCAAAAAGAAAAAAAAGCCAATTCCAATGTAATAGCAAGCCCATCCTTAAGTTCCTTATAAAACCACCCCAATGTCTGTAAGAGTTTTATGTGAGAAATGCTGCAGATGACCACTCCATAGAAGAACAATTTGTTTTAACCCAGAGGATTTACATTTCAGTCTTTATGCAGGTTTCTTTCCAGGCAAAGGTACGACTGACTTTGCTAAAAAACAAAGGATGCAAGGGCATGCCAACTCATCAAAATTCCTCTCTTTACAAGATGAAGGTTAGAAACAGGCTCAAATAAGGTGTTGTTCATTATAAATCTTAAGCCTTTAGGTGTTACTGGGTGGCAGAAAAACAAATACATTGATAGATTACACAGTAGAATATTGCTATCTCCACATACTTGGGTAAGGGTTAGATTCCTTCTCATTTTTACCCATTATGGGGAGGATTGTTGGGCACATCAAGGCCATATCCCAGTTATTGGATTCACATCCAAAAAGAAAAAACAAACAACTGCTTAAACAACTGCATCTGCTGGCAAGGACAAAAGATGTTCTGTTGCTGCATTTTGTAAACAACCTAAAGAGCAAACAGGAGAGGATATTACAGCTGCCAGACACAACCTAACAGCTGTGCTGAACACCAACCACCTGACCCAGCACAGAGCCTCTCCTCCAGCACAGCTGTGCTACAAGAACTCACCTAAGGAGAGAGATTGGTCTGCTCTTGCTTTTAATTGGGTGTGTTTATATAGTTTGTATTTTAATCTCAATGTATTTTAATGAGATGGTGGTAAAAGATCAAGCCCCCAAACAAGCAAACAACCCTGAATGGATTTTAAAGGTCACTGCCCTTCCTCCCTACTTTATTACATTTTGATTTCTGGACTCTTTCTTCATCTATTGGTGCAGAAGAATATTACAGCTTCCACAGCTTGGTAGGCCTCAATCACACTTGAAGATGAGCCACTGAGATTTCCATGTCATCACATCACGTTTTGAGTGGTCTTTTCCTTAAACAAGACTTTAATAAAGAGCTTCAAGTTATTGGAGATGAATGAGTTGTAAGAGGGCAAAAATGCAGACAAATGTGCCAAATGTGGAAGACAGAGCTGGAAAAGGCAGGTGTGTATTGAAGGAAACACCCAGACAAGGAGGCTGCTGAGGAAAGATGTATGGAAAATAAAACAACTTAATGGATTAAAGGAGCAAATGATGAAGAAACAAGGAAAGACTTCATAGGTGATTTATTCTACAGGCAAAAACTGGAGAGGTAAAAGCTCCTCTGGACCTTGAAGAAGACTGGGAAAATGAAAGGTGAGACTATGACAAAGAGAGAAGCTAAGGAAATTACAGGCTATGAAAACATCAGAGGCTGAGCAGGAATTCTGAGACAATAGTGAAATAGAATTATGCAAAACAAGGGCTGTTGAGCAGGAAAAGAATAAAACAGAGGAGCGAGCAATGCTTCAAAAATTAAGGATGAAATTATGCCTTAGAAGAAAAAAAATGCAGAATATGGATGGAATAGGTTACACAATGCACACACTGATGTCACAATAGGTTGAGGGTGATAGCAGAAGGAGATGATTATTTCAGGGGATTGCTGGATGATCCTTTCATGTTATTTTTTAGTCAAATCTCCTGGCTCAGGCTGGGGAGCAGGCTGAGCCAAAGGTGACCCTTGTTTTTGTCCTGGGAGAGGACTAAGACAGAAGAGTTCAGTAGACAGACTCACTTTAAGGAAGATGCTTATAGATTACATTAAACTAGAGAGGGCTTGACAGGATTGCCTCAGCCTTTTCCTAGAGAGAAATCAGGTTTACTTTGGATTCGATCTCAGGGTTGGGTGCAAACATGCCCTTTCAGACAACCTTTCAAAGCAGGGCCACTCCTTGCCCTGGATCAGCCTCCAGGCAGACTGGATTGTTTTCACCTTATCTTGGAAAAACTTTCCAGCTGGAGGCTGTCAATAGGGACTCAGGATGAATCCTGCAGAGATATGATGCAACCCAGGTCAGATATTGGGCTAAAAGGGTGTCAGAAAAGGGAAGTAACTATGAAATAAATAAAACAATGAACCAACCAACCAAACAAACAAAAACCTCAGTGAAAGAATTAATTGCACATTTTGGTTCAGTTATCCTGGAAGTTTTTCACAATCATCATCTCCATGTAACACAAACACTGTCTTTTTAAATCACAGTTCTATAGAAAGTGCCAGTAGATTAGGACAGCACAAATCTAGCACCAAATATTGCACAAGAGTAAAAATGGGGTGCCCACTGTTCCTTTAAAGCTAAAGAGCAAGTTTTAAAGGTTCCTGTATTTCCACCAGTGATAAACAACTGCAGTGTGTCTAATTCCCATGAACCTAAGCACCAGTCAGCCTCCTGTTTTGTTTCCATTCACTTCAAAATTATGAAATTGATATTGAAAGAGAAGGCTAAAAAAATTACAGCCAGTTTGTTGTAGAAATTAGTGTGCTAATTTACAGGAATCACTGAGTAAGTATTATAAATAATAGGTTGTTTTGTTTTTTTTTTTAAAGCATTTGAAAATGGATTTAGACTGGGAGGTCATTTAGGTGATAACCAAAACATAGACTCTGAAATTTCTGAACCTAGGAAGAGCAGATATAATTTTGCTGTGCAGAATCCATCTGTGGCTTTCTTTATATTAGTGCTTTCTCTTTTTTTTTTTTCCTTTTGTATTTTTTTTTACAAAAGAGAAATAATTTAAGAGCAGTGTTTCTGATTAAAAAAACCCAAAAATTATATCATTGTTTAGACTCTCAGCCTCTTTATGTGAAAAAGTGTGGAACCCTGCTGTAAGTTTGTGTTTCCAAGTAATCACCTAGTTATAAAGACAACATTGAAAAGAAACTAATGAAATTCCAAGGTATTCTAGGATGGCTGTTTTATTCTGATCAGTGGTAGATTGCACTATTGACCAAGTGTCAGACACAGAGCAATCCAGTGATTGAATAAAAGTGGATACATAATCGGAGCAGAGAACTTTGCCAGGACTTGCTCTGTTCCTTTTCCTGTAATTCCAAAAGAAACCTTTGCTCATTTCCCCTTTCCTTCTCTTTGCCATCCACACCCTCATTCTCCTGTGGAGTGCAAATGCATTTCCATTCACCCCCTCCTGCTTTTCCACTGCTGCCCCCAGATAAAATAATGCAAGGTGCCTTAGCTGGAGACACCAATGACATGTTGGAGACCAGATATTAATCTGTTATCTGTTCTGTAGGTGTGAGATGTGATGAGGATGACAGAGGACCCTGCTCTGCAGGCCTTAAGTAATTTGAGCCAAAGATATTTAGATCTGTCTTTGGACACTGCAAATCAGTTATTATGGGAGGGGGAGAGCCCTTGGGAAACCTACCTTCAACCATATTTCAAATGCCAGGGGACTTGCATGAAAATTGGGTAATGAATGAAATTCTGATTGCAGAAAAATCGTTCAGGGATGTGCCTGCTGTTGCATGCCACTGCTCTCTATGTAAACCCTAAATGCTTAATGATGTAAACTTTTGTACTGCAGGTTTTGTAATGCATTCTCTCCTTCAAACTGCTTTTTCCTCTTGGGCAAGAGGGGGTGTCGGGTGGAATACCAGTTTTGTCCTCTGGAAAAAGATAAATAATTCAGCAGCTGCTGTGATGGTTTAATAGCACACAAGACCAGGTGTGAAGGAAGTAAACTTTCTCACTGGGATGTCAGAGTTACCCTCACAGAGAAGCAACAGTATGTCTGGAGTTAAGCTGTTGCCAGGTCTTAAGTAATATATTAACTTCCCAAGATGAGATGTCTTTGTCATTCCACCTAGAATTTATCACGCAGTTCTTTGTCAGGATTTAGTTCCAGTGGAAGGAATTTCTTTCTTATCAAAGGCAGAAAGCCTGGACTCTACACTTCCTCAACCCATGAACGACATAGCTCATACCAGAGCCTCAAGATCCATCTGGGGCACTGCTTTTTTACAAGGATTTTTACAATTTGGATATTGAGGCTTGTTTTACCAGTCCCCATCCTGAGTGTCTGGGTTCCTAGAGCTGAATCTCAGCCACCTCAGCACTGGCCCTGCATCCCCTGGGAGCTGAGCCACCTCTGGCAGGCTGTGTGACACCTACTCCCCTTTCCAGCTGCAGACCATCCTAAGGACAAACCACACTGCCATCCTGCTCTCTGCCTCTGCTAGGTACTGTCAGAGCTGTGCAGATTGGGAAGGGAACGGGGGGGAAAGAGCAAAATTGGAAATTTGAGAAGCTCAAAAGAAATATGTGAAGATTTTTTAAAAAATGTAGAAGGAAAAGAGGGCAGTTTTCCATACTGGCAAGTGGCACAAAACCCAGATGGGGCAGCATCACAACTTTTACTGATCACTATTTGGTATGAAATCAATCTGTTTTCCTAAATTAAGCCATTAACAGCTGAAGGTTTGATTAAGAAGAATTCTGTGTTCCTTGCTACATTTTTCTGTATGAAGAAAAAAGATGTTTTATGAGAAGAAACCTATCCTCATTTTTTAGGCAGTTCTAGCTTTCATATTCAAATGGATAATGGAGACTTATTTTCCAAATGAAACAATATTTTCTTCCAAGCCTATTTCACTGACCAGGCACAGCAAAAGTTGTGTTGTGGGCTTTTTGTTCATTTTGTTTTGTTTTGATGAATAAATATACGATCTCTCTTTTACAGACTGAAAAACTGTGTATAAAATTGGAGCCATCTGCCTCAGACAATGACAGGAATGCTGGCGAGAGAGCAATACCTGTTGCCCAAATCTCTTGCTAAATTGCTAGTCCACAGCAATTTACTCTGTATGCCAACAATTTTATTTTCCAGTATATCTTTTTATCCAGCACCCAGAGTAAAAGACTTGTGATCATTTCAGTGGCACACTAACACTGAAATGGCAAGAAATACCTGAGACAAAAGCAAAGTATTTGATTTCTTTAATTCAGGGGATTAAAAAGAAACTAATATGATTAAAACACACTGAGATTTAGGAAAAACCGTTCAATCAGGATAATTCCAGTTCCTACATCCTGCATTTCCCATCATTGCTTGAGACACAGGCATGGAAACAGTAGATTTCTTTTTGCTGTCACTAATAGATGAATTAAAGTGAAACATAAGAGAAAAAACAGGTATGCATTTATCTGAACTTCTGAAAAGATCAGATTCACTGCTTTATCACTCGCTGTGTGTTCACTTTGAGGAGCAAGTGAATTCCCATGGCAAGAATGTCACCAAAAGCAAGCTTTAAATACAAACTGAGACAGTTAAGAAGAGTAAGTATCCAGAGTGTTGTGTGCCAGTACTTAGAGCTGACAGATAACTGTAATCTAACATTAGCACAACTATAATCACTGAACCAGAATTTTTCTTTTACATTATTTTTTTTTCCATTTGATTACATGACAAGTATTCATTTTCATGTCTGCACCAGATCTGCACAGAATTAACCCCATATTTCAGTGTAATGTTGTTTTATTTGATTTTTGTTATTTCATATGTTATCTATTAAGTATTTTCCTTGTATGTTATGGCCACAGCCCCTTAACTATTTCTAAACACAACATATCAGCTTACACTCCTGGGAAGCCAAATATGTCTGGGAATGTAGAGGAGAAAACAATGGATGGTGAGACTTGCAAATGTGGCAAAGATTGCAGTGTTGCTACTGTTGGTGTCTCCTAACATGAATGGATGTAAGCACTCTGTTCTAAACTGCAGTAACTCTACCTCCAGCTAAAATAAAATTTACTCTGTATTTGGTTTTGGTTATATTTATGGATTTTGGCCAGGAACATGCATAGAAATAATTTATTTCTTCCACGAGTGCTGAGGAATATCGTAGGATTGGAGAATCACAGAATGGTTTAGGCTAGAAGGGACATTAAACATCATTTTGTTCCAACCCCCTGCCATGGACAGGTACAATTTCCACTGGACCAGGTTGCTCAGAGCCCCATCCAGCCTGGCTTTAGACACTTCCAGGGATGGGACATCCACAACTTCTCTGGGCAGCCTGTGCCAGGGCCTCACCACCCCCACTTCACTGAATTTTTTCCTAATATCCAACCTAAACCTGCCCTCTTTCAGTTTGAAGCCATTCCCCCTCATCCTGCCACCTTGTCAATAGTCTCTCTCCATCTTTTTGTAGGCTCCCTCCAGGTACTGCAAGGCTGCAATTAGGTCACCCCAAAGACAATATTTATGGGTATATGAAAACAGTAAACCTAATTTCTGATTTGTTATTAAAACGTAATAACCTTTATTCAACCATCCACAGTGGAATGTCACCCACTGTGAGCCCCTATCAGAAATTAATTGTGTGACTTCACTGGGGATATGAGTGGCTCCACTAATTTATTTTTTGTTTCATGATAGGGCAACAGGTAAACTAACATTTAAATATACATGTTGTATATTTGCATATTTACAGTATCCCAGAAAACAAGAAAGAACAGTGATAAATATATTGGGTCCAGGAGCTGAGTGACAAAAATGAGCTATTTTTTAATGGCAAGTTTCAGAGGTATTGCATTAAAAGTAGGTGGGTTTTGAGGAAAAAGAAAAAAAAAGAAAAAAAACAGGCAAGAAAAGATGTATCTCAGAAGTGAGCCTTTAATTAGGTACATAGGGGAAGAGGTTGAATATCAATTTAAGCTTTAATGTGTCTCCCTACCAAAGAGTAACCAACCTCTTCACATGGGTGTTCAAGGGCAAACATCTAATTTCTCCTGGTGTCAAGGACAGGCAAAAATCTCAACATCTCTCCACAGTAAGTGTTTTCTCCATGGACACAAGTATCAGCAGGTCCAAGGGAATGACTCCACGTGCCACAGGCTGCCTAATGGGCTGATGCCAACAACCTTTCTCACACTATCAGCACCTTACAACCCCAAGCAAATCTTCGAAGGCGCACCTGCCTCAGTTTCCCCACCTCCAGAAGAGCAGCAATACCCATCACAGCAGAGCACTGGCATCAGGCTGCTGCCACATCAATAAGTGGCTCAGAGATCCTTGAATATGTGCTAACTTGGCAGACAAAAGTGTGTATTTACAAATGAAGATGTACTCCATTGTTAGGGATGTTGTGTATTACGGGCTGCTCGCGTTATCAATTTAGGGTACACCAAGATTCAATCAAAGCTGTTTAAGACCTTGAAAAAGACTCTGCTCTGTGTACATTCTGATAGGCCAAGTGTTGATTCAGCCTACAGGCACGCACAAATAATATCTCCAGTCATTAGGGTCTAGCTTTTTTTAAAAAGCAGTTTTCAAACTTTGAAAAAAATCCTTTCTCTGTGTGATCTGTGAGTCGCCTTCTACGTCGGGAGCTGATAAAATGCAGGAATGTTCACATTCATGAGACAATAGCTCTGACTGAATGCTGTAAAATGAAATAGTCTCTTTCGGGGGTTTTTTTTCCTTTCAAAAGGAAAATTGCATAAATAATACATTTGGGCCTTGCAATACAAAACAAGCACAATAGCTACTTTACAGCTTTCATCAAAATGAAGGCCATCTTTTTCATTTATATTATGAAACTGGTAATACAATATCATCATCTCCGATTGGCTGAAATCACCTAGACGGTGAGCTCTCCTTTCCAGATAATGCCACTCACTCCCTATGTCAATGGAATGTGTAATGGTGGGACATATAAGACAAATTTTTTTGTCATTGGTTAGCAATGAAGCTTAAAAAAAAAGCAATAATGGAGATTTATTGAGGAATAAGCAAAGCTTCCCAGTGAAAAAGAGTAAGACAATATCTGAAATGTTTCTGTATTCCCTGTCAATGTTTTGCTTCTACATTTCAGCTCCTTTGCATCCTTAATATGCTCTTTTTCAAAGGGTCAGAGGACATGCAGTGATGGAAAGGGTGGGTTACTTTCAGAAAGACTTGGTGATAAAAGGTGTATCCTTAATTTTCGGGTTAATGTTAGATAGATGTCACTCCACCAGACCAAAAAAATGTTGTTAAAAAAAAAAAAAAAAAATTTAGGGGGTGTCCCAAAAGGGCAGGTGGTAGAGCTGGAGTAGTTTGTTCTCCATTCCCACCTCCATCCAGAGGGGTGTTTCAGCTGCTCCCCACTCTCAGCTAAATCTCCTTCTTTGGAAGCTGTCTTTGCCTTCTCCCCTCTCTCTGTTCCTTGCCTTTCATTTATTGACCTCAGTCTTGGACTAAACCTGACGCTGAACCAAACATGGAGCATGACTAATCACACAAATCTATTTGCAGCCATCCTTAGGGAATTCTCCAGCCCTTGTAGCTACAGTTATTTTGCATTTCCCCAGCTCTTTCCCATATCACGAGAGAATATGACATCATGTCTGGGTAAGGAATGATATTTTCTTTCAGATGATCATTGCTCTACCCTTCATTTTCTCTCTCCATTGTAGTGGCATTCTTTATTTCTCTGATGTATTCACAAATTACACATCCTGAGGTGATTTTTCTCCCTCACGGTGACCTTTCAGAATAGGACGTGCACCCAGAATGAAAACCAAAGTAAAAATCTACCAACAGTTTGGATGTCAGCTGAGACAGACACTTGCTAGAGCCACCTCCTGGGCTGCAGGGAACATGTTGGTATTTCCTGACAAGTTTAATTCCAGTTTACTCCTGGCCACAAAGCATTCCACTGGAACCAGGAGTAAACTAATTGTTAAATGTCCTGGCCTTAAAATGCTTTAGCTATACAGAACATTTCACCAACCTTTCCCAGACACTTCTCTTCTGAAGCTACACATCTAAATGTTATAGAAGTACCAAAACCAGCTCAGAATGAGCAATATTTTGTTCTTGGTGTGGACATTTCAGTCTATCTTGCTGTATGTTTGCTAGGTCTTCCTTAGTCAGACTGGAATATGTAGAGTTGCCTTTGGGAGTCCCTGGGTTTTGTCCAAGGTCTTTGACTGCACCTCATTAGACCTTGAAAGGATTCACTGTACTAAGGCATCCCACTGGCCTATTTAGAGACCAGCACGATGTGCTAAGTTAAAAACAAGACCTGTCTGACCTGTGTGACACAGCAATTCCTTGAGAATAATTCCTCCATTACTGTGCCTTGACTTTTCCTGCTGTAAAATGAAATTTGGCTGCTCTGCGAGTGTTTTGAGCATGACTTGCCATTTTTATTGATGGCATTAGGCCAGATATTGTTTAACTAAACCCCAGTTGTGTTTGAGATGGGAGAATGTGCTGCTAAACTTCCATGGTTAGTGCAAACCCTACCGAGGGCTCTGTTTCTCCTGCACTTAATCACTCTCTCATTGATTTACAATTCTATTTTCTGCAAGGACAGACTTCCCTTGTTGTGTTTATTGAATTCAACAGTATGGGTTCATAATCCTTCTCCTTTCTCATTTTAACATTAGAGAGAGTGAAAGCTTCTCACTTTCAAGCTGAGAGCTTTGAGTTCCATTGCTAAATGCAGCTGGAACAGAAATTCCTACCTTAACTTTTTAAATTGTATTTTTCCCATCAGATGAACAAACCCAAATCTTCCATGCGGGCACTAAACTCAGGCATTCTAAATCCACATTTGGAAATTGAACATTGACACATATCTTCTGAGCAAAGCTGCAGCTATTAGATGTTATTTGAATGCCAAGGTCAACCATTAAAATTATTCCCTCTTCCCCATCATTATAATATTGTACTACAAATGTCATCAGGATTGTGACATGGATTGTAAGACTATAACATTAATTTTCAGCTGGTTTGCAATTATATTTCTTTCACTGTGGAAGTGTTGGCTCTGATTTGATAAAGAATAATGCTGTGTCAGTACCTGGAAAGGAGAATTGCAGAGAAAAGATCCCAGGTACTGAGAATTCACCAGGAGAACAATGTCCCTTGAAAAAAAAATCATCTTGGTCCAGGTCAAATACCAACATGTGTCTGTTGAGGTACAAAACTAAAATGTACATGATCAAATAGCCCATGGGCCATTTCACAAAAGGCACTTGAAGCACATTTCTGGTTCTGTAGGTATTTCTCCTCCATCTCACTGGACACAGCACTCTTCACTCTCTTTGTACCCATCCCCAGCAAGGTGCTGAGGCAGAATGTCCTGGTTCCCTTTGTTCTCACTTTTTCTCGGGGCTCTGCAGTTGCCAATCCTGTCCTGGAATACACAGGCATTCCACAGTGAGCTTTAGTCACTTCTGCTCATCCCAAAGCTCTTTCAAGGTTCACTCTTGGCAAAAGCCTTGCAGTAAACTACCAACAGAGAGGGAGTAGACTGGGAGTAGTCAATGCCCTTGAGGGAGCAAAAAAAAAGGTCTTTGAAGACTGGTTGTAAACAGTACCTGAGCACAGGAGGCTTAAATCCTGTTAGATGTGGACTTGTCCATTCTGCTTGATGTCAAACAAGAACTCATTTCTTCTTCTCTCTGTACTTATGGGCATAGAAACCTGTCCTGACTGTGTCTCTGTTGAGGGTGAGACAAGAGGGCTCCTTGATTCAAGGAATAACCTCTTGCACGTAGGTAAAGGCTTACAAAGGTTTTGTAAAACCATGGCTCAGGTCTGCTACTTTGGCTAAGCAGAAAAGGACAATGGGGAAGTGACTCAGCTGGATCAGAGGCAGAAAAACAAGTTATCTAACCATGGTGTGCTCACATCGTGGTGTATGGTTGGTTGAGTTATATTTGCTATGATTTTAAAGTATATAACTGATAACCTGCTAACTGCTTTGAAAAGCTGGGTTTTTACAATCAAGGGGCTCTGCTTTGTACCTGCCTGGAGACCCTGCATCACTGCAGACCCTCACCTCACAGTAACCCTGAGGTGAAGTTCAGTGTGGAGGGAACATTTCATGCCCAGTGAGAGGAAATGCTTCTGCAATCAGCTGCACAAGCAGTGCTGTGAAAATCTCATCTTTCTCAAATAGAAGGGAAAAAAAAAATGTTTTCTTGTTCACAGGACCCATAGCACTGTTACCACTCCCAGGTTTCTCCCTGCTAGTGCTAACTCTGAAAAGAGAAACTGTGAGGCAACAGTGAAATACACTTCCTATTTTTGTAGCCTATGAGCTCTTTGGGGTTTTGGTTGCATCCTCTACTACTACTACTTTTTTCCATCCTGCTACTGCTATTACTTACTCACTCACCACCTCCTAATCATCCTGAAATGCTGATAACATTAACAGCAATTAACCAGCTCTCCTCTAAAAATACACTGATTGTGTAACAGGTAGGAAATGCAAAGACAAATAACTTAATTACTCCACACTTGATCTTTTCATACCTCAGCGTTGTCCTCTCCTGAGGGAGAGGCCAGAGCTGGGGGAGTGACGAGGAAATACATTAAAAAAAAAATTCTTAGTGTTATCCTATGAAAATCCTGGTGAGTGGGTATTAATAGCAAGCAGTCAGCTCATGGAGGAGACAAATTGGGTCTCAGCAGAACAAAAATGAATGCATGTGGAAAAACAGTACCTCCTGAAAAGCACAATAAATTGTACTATGAACCCTCCAGCCTTTAAACAAGCCTGTAACATAATAAATCTTCTGTTACTCCTTGTATCAAAGGTTGCCAATTCTTCTGTTGTGTCAAACATCCAAAGGTACTGTCTGAACAGCATTTTGGAGTACAAATTACCAGCAAGGGAGGTCCAGGCTCGTCCCAGGCTCAAAGTACAGGCAAAGTAATGGTGCCACATCTCTGCTGGTACAACAGCCTTAAAAAAAAAAGCCAGAAAGCACTGGAGGGGCAAGGAGAAAGTAACCCCAACCCAGGGTTAGGGAAAAGGGAGAGAAGGAGCTGGCAGGCACCCCAGAGAGCAGGCAGTGACTCCTGGGGCACTTGGGCAGTGATTAGGTGACCAGGAGGTGATGCAACTGCAATGTCCAAAAGGAGAGAGAGATACAAGTGAGATTTGGCACCAAAATGTGCAAACCACTGACTAACACAGAACTGTCTTTCAGAAATTGTTTCTCAGTCTCTTTAGTGGACTTGCAATTTGCAGCTTTCTTCAACTTTTTAATTCCAAATATTCAAGTTTCTCGTTCAACAACAGGCAAACCAGGCAAACTCTCACCTAGCAAGATTAAAGCCTTTTGTCCTTAAACACCACTCTAAACAAGTCTTCAGAGTCCAAAACTTGTTGTTTTTATTAAAAGTATGAAGGCATTATGCTTTCCCCTTAAGCTCAGTTAGCTGGTTCATTCATTTGGCTTAGACATTTCAATTGGTAAAGAAATTAAACAACTTTCTGTGGCCTCATGAACAGCCTTGGGGTTTTTTTTTTACCTCTCTGCTCTCTGTCTTTGCCCTCTTGGTAAACCTGAGTGGCCAGCAGGTTAGACCACCACCTAAGAGGAGTTTGCTTCACTTTTACTGCTAAAGGTGCAGGTACCAAAGACCCCAGAGCAGCAGGTACATCTCAGGGCCCAGAGGTGAGAGGGAATGCATCCAGCCCTTCCAAAAACATCATCTTCTGCCAGATAACACAAAGTGATTTCCATCTATCCCATGATCCCAGTGCTTTTATTTGTCCAACTGCTCAAAGGTGAAAAAGGTTAAGTCTCTGGACAAATGGCTTCAATGCAGACATCATTCACTTCTTCTCCAAGAGATATTGGGGATGTCCATTAAGTGTCCATCCCTATTTCTGCAATCTGTGGGTCCTTCAAGCTAAGATACTTGTTCTCAAAGCCTCTGAGAATTTTGAGATACAAAATCCAGTCAGAATATTTTATCTCCTCATCTCTGCTCTAAACTCCTATAAAGTAAGTGGCTTTTGACTATAAACCTGTTCTTAGCCCGTGTATTTTTCTAGCATATATTTTTATACCTAAAATACACATAAATTGTATTAGAACAGCATTTGCTTGACAGAGATCATTATTACCCACAGTGATGATCACATCACATGAATCTGGGTACCCAGGAAATCTCTGGAGCCAGTTCCCAAAAACTAGTTCAGAGCAGGAGTCCAAACTTGGTGCTCACCCCTTGGTGCATCCTCCAGAGCTCCTTGGCTCCAGAGGGTGTTCAGAGAGAACACTCGTTTGGAAAACTAAAACAAGCAAATGCAACCACTGGAAATGAATCTGTTGTTGAAATTCTGATATCAAACATCATCCATGGCATTTCACAAAGCAACTTTAACCCCTGGGTTACCTATAACCACCTCACCTAAGTAGTCACAGGTTCAGTGTCACCCCTGTTTTCATCTAAATGTGTAGGTCAGACAACAAAGATGAGAGACAGATAAAGACACAGGTAAATAGGTGCCATTGTGAGCTCTCTGAAACCAAATTGGGTTAAATTTCTTGGAGATTCTATATGTGGTTATTGTATGAGCAATACCATGAAGCTTTTTTTTTGTAATTTTTGGCCTTTGCTCTCATAATCTTCCAGACACTTTAGAGATGTCCATCTCCATGTCAAAGGCAAAAACCCCTCTGCCTTTCAAGCAAATGCTCAGACTGGACACATGCTATCATAACACATCAAGAAGAAGACCATGGAAATAGTGGGGATGTGCCCATAAATACAAGATTTTTGGAGAAAAAAAATAACAATAATAAAAAAAAGATAGAGGGCATTTACTGGAAAGGGACATTATACATTTCCATTTCCCCAGCTATGCCGTGTTTACATCAGACAGAACATCTCCCCACTTATTCCAAACTAATTCTGAATATACTATATATTCTCTGTTTACTTTCCTGTCTTTGCTGTGGGTGGCTGAAAATGGTTCACTGACACTTCCAGGTGAAACCATTTCCAGCCATTTGACTTCAGTGTTTTTACATAAAACCCACCTCATTTTCTGTTTGGGGATCAATACCTCAGCCACCTCCAACAACAGCTCACAGACAAAAATTGGAGAGCAGCTTGCTCATCAAAAGCTAAGTATGAAAGAAAAAAAAAAAATTAACAAGCAATAAATTAAATCATTAAAACTCATCAGTTTTTTGCCCAAAATATTTCATTGTAATACTTCACTCTATCTTGCTGCTCTAGACCGCAAAGCACGTTGCACAGGATGATAAATTACATTATCTTCATTTTACAGATGGGAAACTGAGGCAAAGGAGAGCAAATAGACTTTCTCAATGAATTGATAATAGGAAACTTATTTTCTGACTCTCAGTCTGGCAGTCTATTCAGTAGACTATCCTGTCTTTAATTCCTATTTGAAAAGGGTGAAAGAAATAAATGTGCTGTTATGTTAGCTTTTGCAAATCCATTTTCCCTTAGCACCAAGACAAAAAAAAAAAAAAAAAAAAAAAAAAAAAAGCAAGAGTCAAATGCTTAAAATAGTTAAAAATATTAAAACACACAATAAGACTATTTAGTTGCATTTACAGCTGGCAGGAGACTCTGACATCCTATTTTTATTTTATATTTTTTATAGCTGAAGATTTCATTGTACTCCCTGAAAATCATGGTAGTTTGCCGACAAGCTTGCAGCTTCAAGTGCTCATTTTCAAGCCAACTGTATTTGAAAACAATGTTTGGCACTGAAAATAAGCAGAGATATAAGAAAAATATTAAAATCGCTATGGGAGTGACAGGAAAAAATGGAGTGAGACAGATTCCTCCAGCCTGATCCTTTATGATTCTTTTCTAGTTATTGAGTATATAAATTTCAATCCCCTAGTACAGCTGAGGGGGGAGAAAAATACATGATTATCATATCACTCAAAGCTGCACAACTTTAAAATCAGCTCCAATATAAATTCACTCTCTATAAAATGACTTTTAATATTCTTTTCCATAACATAAGTATTAAATTTTGTATGATTAAAAATTTATTTACTCTCTCTTCCTTAATTTAGATTTTTATTTGTTATCATTGCCATTCCCATCTGATCTCAACAAAAATCTCTCTGTACTTTATGGCATGAGCATACCACTACCTGTGAGACATCACTGGGCTTTGAAAGCTAAGCCTTAAAGCAAATTAAAAGTGACCACTCCAACCTGGTGCCTCAGACAACGTGCATTTGCTGCTGTTTCACAAAGGGAGAAAGGGGAGAAGGCAGGGGAACAGAGAATCCTTTTCTTGGGTTAGGAAAGCACATGTAAGGAGCTACATGTCTACAGCAAGGACCTGTGACCTGGTTTGCATTGTGACCCATTGGAATTTTGTCATCTTAGCTCACCCTGCTCTTTTATAACTCACAGGGTGTGAATGTGTCTCAAGAAAAGCAAATAAAATGAAATTAAATAAAACGAACATCATGCAAAATTATGTTCACTCCCAACATCACACCTGAACACTCTCCTCTCCAAGAAGCTCAGCCTGTAATTGTACCAATTACAAAAATACATTTAAAAAACCCTAGCAACCTAAAAACTGCTCTAATCTATGATAAAATGTGGTCAAGTAGATGCTGTCAGGAACAGGGCCATAACCACCAGTGAACCAAAATCCTTTACAGCCCATGACAGCTGTTTTGTGAAATTACTTGGGGTTTGTCAGTACTTGGATTTTTTCCAGTCCTTCACTCTTAACTTGAGTTTTTTGTGCATGTTTTTCAGTGGGATATAAAGGAATAGAAGGAGTGAATCACTATTTTAATTGAAGAATTGTTCACTCAAATGTGTGTAAATCAGGTGGTTTAAGTGTTTAATATTCCTGCTCTCCATGCCCTGCATACATTCACACGGGGACACTACACCAACAATTGCAAATTATATGTTTCAGGAAAAGGTAAGAAAGGTAATATTGGAATATTTCCTTCTGATCCAGCATTACCCCTTCTGATCCAGCAGAGGAAACCATGATATTTCCTGGGAAAAGCATCCCAGCTCCCACATCCCACCTGCACAGGTATTTCCACAGCACACAGGTGGTGTGGACTCTCTCTCCATGGAGTGGCCTAACAGAATTTTGGATGCACATCAGTTTTTACTGCCTGCCACATACCTGCAGTAACTTTTGATCCAACTTTTCCAGCCATGAAGAAGTGTCCATAAAAACTGTTGGCTCTAGAAAGAGTCACCCAGGTGGCTGTCCCAGGTTCCATCAGCCTGACACATCCCCTGCCTTCTGCTGCNGGGGACACTACACCAACAATTGCAAATTATATGTTTCAGGAAAAGGTAAGAAAGGTAATATTGGAATATTTCCTTCTGATCCAGCATTACCCCTTCTGATCCAGCAGAGGAAACCATGATATTTCCTGGGAAAAGCATCCCAGCTCCCACATCCCACCTGCACAGGTATTTCCACAGCACACAGGTGGTGTGGACTCTCTCTCCATGGAGTGGCCTAACAGAATTTTGGATGCACATCAGTTTTTACTGCCTGCCACATACCTGCAGTAACTTTTGATCCAACTTTTCCAGCCATGAAGAAGTGTCCATAAAAACTGTTGGCTCTAGAAAGAGTCACCCAGGTGGCTGTCCCAGGTTCCATCAGCCTGACACATCCCCTGCCTTCTGCTGCCTCTCACAGCTCACCAGGAGAGATTTCAAAGTGCTCAATAGAAAAGGCAGATTTTGAAACACTAAATTCCTGCTCCAAATGGAATGGCTTTCCCTGCACATCAGGGAATGGGTTCACATTAAGAAGAGCCAATGATGCTTCTGCTGGAGCAGCTCACCCAGTAAAAATCATTGAGAAAAGCCCAATTTGAAGCCAATGTCCACATTTTCACCTTAATATAAGCTGATTTTGGCTTACTGTCTCTATGTACAAGTAATATCAGATTTGTCATGGAGCCTTTATAGAAGATATATTTTAAGCCCTCTAAACTGCATGAAAAACCCAAGGATTTTTTTTAAGAGCTATGCTCTTTTTATTTCACTGATCACTGTTAGAGCAAATCATAAAGGCTGAACCATTCTTACCAGCTTTATTGTCTGCATATATTTTAAATAAAACTTTTATTCTATTTAAAAACACTTTGATGTTACTTTTCATGCATCTTTTTCCTTTATAAGAATGTTATAAGAAATTATTTTGAGAAACCTTTACACAAATGTGCAATATCCACACTGCTTTAGTGTGTGAAGGATACTCCTGAAGAAGGTGCAAAAGAACAATTCCCCTCCAGCCCTTGAAATGTGGTTAAAGAATTAATTTAATATTCTTAGGTGATAATTAGTCCAATTGTTTAACAGTCCAAGTGCTTGTCTGCATCCAATCCAACAGAAGATGCTTTTATTTCATGGTCCTTAGTTTTAGATCAATAAAGTGCACAGGCCCTTTTGAGGAAGATATGCACAATTTTAGGTATCCTAAAGATAATAATGCACTCTCATTGTTCAAAAATCCTTGGGTTACTCAGGTCATACTGTATTCTCTTTATATTCAAGAAATAATACACAGTCTATGTATCAGCCTGGAAAAGAGAGTGTGGTCTGACCAAATTGCAGCCTTGCAGTACCCAAAGGAAACCAAGAAATATGGAAAAGACTTTTTACAGGATCATGTAGCTACAGGACAAGGGAGAAGGGATTCAAACTTGAAAGAGTATAGGTTCAGATTAGATATTAAAATTTCTTTACTGTGCCATCTTGTATAGATGTCAAATGTAATAAAGGACATTGCAAAGATACAAGAAATAATATTCTAAAGACAATGTTCTCCCCAGGTTTGCTCTGGGGCAGGGAGGGGGTTGTGTGGAATTCAAGCCTGATCACACTGTGTGAGGAGGGGAAAGAATCTGTGTCATTGTGATGAAACACTGGGAAAATGTGGTCACCTTAAAATGCCCTTAGAGAGGGCCAAGAGCAAGGCAAATTCTCTAGGAATGAACTGTGTGTTGAGGTGGAGGATTTGAGACTGCACTGGATGAGGTGTGAAGGGACTAAGGCTAAAACTCCTGTGAAATTTCTGTATCTCTGCCCACTGACCCCAAAAAGGTGGGTGCAGTCAGCTGCTGGCTGACACAATCATCACCAGGAGCCTAAAGATATTTTATAAGTCACCACTGCACATGGCATCCAGTGCCAGGATCTGGTGGTGCTTGACCATAGGGAAATGTGTAAATGGAGGTATTTTCACAATAAATTAAAAAAAAAAAAAAATACAATATAATAGGAAAACAGGCCGAGCTGTGAAATTTAAAAAATAATTACAGTGTGATATTAAATATTTCATTCTCTTACCAGTGTAGGGTAAGATGCCAGATAGGAGATGAAATTTTAAAGTTCAGTCCATCTATCTATCTACCTCCAGCAACTATCTCGGCATTTACACCATGGTCATCACTGCTTTATCTGAGGAGCTATCAGAGCAGTGGTGAACTGGGGAGTTAAAAGAAAAGACCTCTTTTTATCTCAAAGGTCATGTGGATGCTATAAAAATACAGATATGCAGCTCTATAAAATCTTGCAGGTTAAAAGGTGCATCTATTAAAACAAAACCCGTGTGCAGATCCGTGTTTCCCTGCTCCAGCCCCACTGTGCTGGAGAATGTGGGTCCAGATACTGGGGAGGAAACAGCAAAATCTAAAAATGTGGGAGGTGACAGCCAGGACACCCCTTTATTAATTTTAATAGTTACTGCTCTTCATGCTGCTCTGCTGGTTGTGTTTAAGATATGCAAATAATAGAGAACATCTTGTCAGGGAAAGTTGATCCATCTCTTGTCCTTAATGGGACACCCAGAGAAATTCAGGTAGTAGCATTCCCTGTCCCATGAAAAATAATCCCAGGGTCAGCTCACCCACAGTTGTTCCAGCAATAGGCTGTTGAATGTGACATGGGACAGTCTTGTAAAATTTCTCCTTTGGAAGGCAGCCAAAATTTTTGCTGAAAAAAAAAAAAAAAAAAAA